>JAQFVV010006331.1:2806994-3199396 GCA_028023455.1 Epiperipatus broadwayi
GACGCTAAATCGCATGTTGGTTGCACCCTAAGTGAGAGTTTTGTTGTCATATATGTATTTAATATTGTTACAGTTATTGATCAATTTCTTTCTCATTTTTTAACATTATTAATGTAAAAGTATTTTATGTATTCATAATACTTAATTTGATAATAATTTTCAATTCTATATTGTAGACCAGCCTTGTTAATTTCAAACAGGAAAACAAGAAAATTCCATTTTCATACATGTACTTATAATATCAAATAAAGTTCTTTAAAACTAGTAGTAGCAGTAGCAGTAGTAGCAATAGTAGTAGTAGCAGTAGTAGTATTAGCAGCAGCAGTAGTAGGAGGTAGTAGCAATATGGCGTCCAAGCAGATAGACTGCTACACATCTAGTTCCTTGTTACTTTGAAGTGTTAGTTTATTTTTCTGTTTTAATAGACCAGATTGATGTTATTTTCGACACTAATTAGTAAGGAGAACAGTTTTACATCTTAAAGGTAAGAAAATATCATTTATAATTAGTGATTTTATTAATTAAAAAAAAAAAAGAACAAGCAAGCACCATTAGTAATATTGTAAAATGGCCAATGCTTTTAATACAAATTGGAATACTGCAGAGTCTAAGAAACCGAATCAAACATTCGTTCAAGATAACAATTGGTCAAATATATTAGAATCAAACACTACAAATCAAAATACTAATAATGAAAATATGGAAATAGCAGGTGAACCACAAATCACACAAGGAAAATTATCGGGAAAAAATACCGGTAAATAGAAACATGCATTCGAGGGCCTGAAATTAACAATGTTAATTTTCCACCCTTGGAAAGGAAAACTATATCTCCTACCCTGAAATCAAATATAAATAATTCCAATAGTACGAATAAAAATACAGAGAAAACAAATTCAGCACAATATGTGCAATCGGAAAATTATAGAAAGTTAGACAATATAAATACAACGTACCTGAGAGGGCCTAAAGCAGACTCTACCAATTCTCCAGCATTGGAAAGGAGTGCTTCCCAAAGCTCTAATTATGTAGATTTACCTATACTCCATCAAAATAATAAAAAAATTCAAATGACCACCACAATAATCAAAATTTCACTCGCAAATAATGCCAATATGTACGCTAGAGCTGTAAAGGCTGATCTTCGCAATGCGATGGATTACATTCAGCCAGACAATGAATCCTTTGCAGAGCTTATGGGAATCGATGACAAAACTTGAGGATCAACAACATCACAGTGATATAGACCATGAACAGTTACACCATATTACACAAGAGTTATATGACCAATATACAAACAAATTTAATGAAATGATTCCACTACCACTATTAAATTCATTCAAAAGTTTTCATAGCGACAAATCACTCATAATGGTGGTAACAAATGTTGATGCAGAATTATTTAAATTCCCAATAGATGAATTTTATAACAAAATAACACAAATCAATCTATGGAGTTACATCTACAAAATATTGTACCATCCCAATAACAGATATTTGTGTCTTGAATTCCACAATAAGACACAAAAAGAACTTTCTAAAACACCCATCAATTTTTAAATAACAAAATTATTTGTTACATTGATGCAGACCGCTCTCTCGTGACCCAAGGCCTAATTAGAAACTGTCACATTGGTTTTTCAGAAGCAAATTTACAATCGCTATTGAAAAACTATGGAAAAATAACAAATTTTAAATTTTTAATGGAGAAGAATGCCAATTCTAATTTTAATGAATGCAGTGGCATTTAATATACAACTAAATAAAAATTTAACTACAACAGACATACCAACAGTATTCTCCGCAAATAATTCACCACTAGTTATAACCTTTAGAGGCACACCACCTCAATGTTTTTTCTGCAAACAGTGCACGCACATAATTAAAGATTGTCCCCCAGGAGAATATGTAATAATTGTGGACTCAAATCGAGTAAAATGCACCAATGTCCAGTTCCTTCAAATACAATGCCCCCAGTCAGGGATAAAACTATCAAAATAAATAAAGACAAACAAATTCCCATCGCATCCTCTTCAGATAACACACAAATGCAAATAGCAAGTCTATTAAACCCAGATAATTCACCCATCTCATCTCCTCTAGAAACACACAAATGCAAATAGCAAGTATATTAAACCCAGCTAATTCAACAGCAAATAAAAATGACCAAGAAATAGAAGTGGCCCCCTCTTATTATAGTGATGAAGAGACCAGCAACCGCACAATACAACAAACAACTAACCATAAGAAAATAGAGACAAATAAACAATAAATTGAAATCAATAATCATACACACCACATTGTCACTCAAGTGGATACCATGGAAATGATAAAATCTTCTGATAGCATTACAGACTCTTGTAAGCCAGTCAAGAAGAAACTCAAACCAAATAATCAAAATCTCAACTCAACATCTTCACCACAGGAACTGTATTGGACAAGACAGTAGACTCACAGGAAAACCAGAACAATTATCACAACAGCTTGATTATATTGCAGGAGTGGACATCCATCACAGTAAACCAAAGAAAACCAAGCACTTGCCTGTTTCTAGTCCTGAAAATTCAGCATTGAATGCAGATTCAAGTATAGACAAATCATTTTGCCAGAAGGGGTTTGAACACTAACCTATACACCCCACTTTAACTAAGAAATGAAACTAACAATTACTAGAGACAATGTGAGGGGAATCAATTCCATGAAAAGAATGCATGCAATTACAGATTGGTTAACACATACACCCACTCATTTACTTTTTTTCACTGAGACTAAATATTCCGTTAACTCCAGCTTTAAGCCAGACCATTACCTAAACAAATTTGGCTATAACAGTTTCTCAATTTCCAACTACTCAGTTGCAGGTGTTGGTTTTTTGATTCACCACACCTCTCCAATCCAATCCTATAAAATATTATACTGTGACAAGCATTTGATAATTTTGTCACTTCATAATAAAGATTTTAAACTGAACATTATATCACTTTACTTATATAATAAATCAACTTTAATTCATCAACAGATCAATACCATTAACATACACCTATCTACAAACCCATACCCTACAATAATACTGGGAGATTTCAACATGACATATAAAGACTTCATAAGAAAATATTTGCAATACATTAATAAGAATCTGAAGAGTGCAGATAGTTTTTTTCCTTCAAACACAATTTCATTCTACAATAAACACCATTCAACATTAATAGATTTACTCTTCTATTCCCCTGAACTACACTTTCAAATAAAACCTTCACTCCATCCAGTCACTTTCTCAGATCATAATGCTCTGAAAGTTTAAATCAGCCTGCATACATATACCCAGCCTACACTTTCATTATATAACACAACTTGTCTTCTACTTAAAGTCAATGCACCAGAAGCAGTATTGTTGGAAATTTATATACAATTGAACAATATAAACATTTTATCTCTGGCCCCAGCAGAAGCCTGGTTTACTTACATCAACATCCTCACCACTACAATTAGACATTACACAACAAGAAATCTGCCACCCACCAAAACATTAAATAAACTAGAATTGATAAGGGACAAAATAAATTCCACAACACAATCCAGTCAATAAACACTGTTCTTGCGCTTAAACAGGAATATAAAGAAACACAACTCATACTGGCAAACTATTTATCAATCAAAAAAGCTAAACTATATCTTAGAGACACCCACAACTGGACTACAGGCTACATTTGTTGGGCTCTGGGATATAGCAGCGAAGCCCAACCCCATCATCCATTCTCATATCAGATCAGATAATCATGGGTGAAAATATTATACACCCTATATTAAATCATTTTAAAGCAAGATTTCAACTGAAACCTAAACCCAATCTGGGTCAATTTTATTTTGGGATATCAACTGAATTACATAATATCACCCAAAATAACATTGAATTAAAAATGAACAGCATGCCAAATAATGCACACCCAGGACTGCATGCCATCCCCAAATTTTTACTTAACCATCTTAACTATTACACTATTCCTATAATACATAATATAATTAATATTTTGGTCACAACAAATACACACTATTCATCTACTATACCCAGTTTCAATAGTTCCATTTCTTAAAAAGAACATACAGCCATCCCCACTTCACAATTTAAGGCAGATGTCAATGTCACCACTCATAATAAAAATCATTGAGTCTATTATTAAGGACAAAATTCAGCCTTTGATACTTCCTCTTCTTTCTAAATTTCAATTTGCCAAAAAAGGCAATTCCATCCCAGAAGCACTAACACTATTTAAAATCATACAAGAAGATATAAAAATCAAAAGAAAGACAGCACCAGTGGCAGTTCAACTAGATATAGAAGCAGTATTTGATTCTGTGTCAGTTGATAGCCTTCTATGTTTAATAGGCAAATATAACGTTCCAATACCAATAATGTATATACTGGCTAACTTATTAATAAATAGAACCTTACAAATAACCCTCAACAGAAAAACATCACCTTGTTTCATTCCACATAATTCTGTACCACAGGGCTCTCTACTCAGCTCACTTCTATTCATCTTATTAATCCACTTCTTGCAGAAATAGAAGCAACATTACCAGGTGTGTACTCCCATACACTTAAACAAACAGTTAAGCATCTCACCTACATGGATAATGTAATAATCTTTCTTCCCACAAAGCGAATGTTACCAGATTTACATAAAATATTAGAAATATTCAACACAATATCAATTGAAATTCAATCAAGAAAAAATGGCTGTGTGGTCCCTATTCACCTCACCGATTAAGGCAATAAATTCTCACACACCCCACCCTTTTCTTGGAATACCTTTAAACCTCTCTACAAACCAAGCCAGAATTTTAATACAAAATAAGTTACTAATTTCGATCAATAAATTAATTAATTCTTTAACCAAAGCATATTTATCAATTCATAGTAAAATCTCTTTAATCAATATGTTAATATTTCCCAAAATTAATTATTATGCCCCAGTTATTAAATTCACAAATTCATTCATTCGGAAGATCAATTCCTTGTGCACACAGTTAATTTGGAACAAAAAAACTATCCATTAGTATCAACAAGTTACAAAGACATTCCAAAGATAATGGCCTATCACTACACAACATTACATTTTTTTTTCAAAAGGCATATAACACAATACAAAAAATTACCACCAACTTTGAGTTTGGTGAAGCTTTCATTCCAATAACTCCAACAGATATCCACTTCCACCCACTAGAAACAAATTCATACATAACCTTTTGGATTTAATAACTATGCACAATAAACCGAATGATCAAACAGCAATTAAATTAAAATACTGGGATGCATATCAAATTATAAATTCAACCTCCACCACTCATTGCCATAGCAGTAGTCTTTCAATAACAAATAAGACACTTATAGCAAAATTCAAATATTGGCATCTAGAACCCATATATTTTGACTACTTAGTAAAGATTAATCTAGATGCCTTACCTACAAGTTTATTTCTGACAACAAAAATGAAAAATGTCAACATCAATCCAATATGTGTGCTTTGTCATAGGGATGAAGAGACCATCAACCCTATTATCACTGACTGTCATGCTCTTAACAATTATAAAGAACTAATTTCAACCCTCACTGGGAGTAATGATATCATATTAATGTCATTATTAAATGCAATAAAAACAAGTAATTTTGCCTCAATCAGAATACACATGTACTTTCTTTTCAACCTCTGGTTCGTATGCTGTCATTTTGTGTTCAACCCTACTTCTCGCAAATTCAGAACAATATACCTTAATAAATTACAAGCAATAAGAAAGAGGAATCAAATGCTTTCTCCAATGGAATTATTCACAGACACTTGGCAATCAATTCAGATACCAACAACTTTAACAGGTACCCATAACAACATATGGAAAGAACATTAGCTGAAGAACTTTTTATTTGTTGATTTTTTTTTACTTGTTTTTTTCAAGGTTCTCTAAGTGTCATAACATCTGTCTTTATTACTGACTGTTTCCCCTTCAATAATGTTTTACAATGTAAAATGCAATGTAAATGATGAAATAATGTAATTTACCCTTGTTTCACTCTGTAAATCAACATTTTATTACTTAATAAAGCTAATTTAAAACTAGTAGTAGGAGTAGTAATAGCAGTAGCAGTAGTAGCAGCAGTAGTAGTAGTAGTAGCAGTAGCAGCAGCAGTAGCAGTAGAAGAAGAAGAATATTGATGATTTAGGGGAGAGTTTAGAATTTTCACATATTTTATGTTATGCAGATGATTGTAAAATTTTTAGGACTATCAATTCAATTAATGATTGCATATTATTGCAAAAAGATATTAATAATTTTGTGAAATGGTGTAGAGATAATAAAATGGATATTAATATGGATAAATGTTCAACAGTTTCTTATTTCCAAAAATCTGAAATGATAATTTGTCCTTATTAGATTGAAGATCATATTATAAAATTTGTTGATATCAGAAAGACCTTGGAATTATTTTTACAAGCAATGGATCATTTCATCATCATATTGAAAATATAGTAAATAAGGCATTTAAAATTATGGGTGCAATTTTAAGGCATGGTAGACAATTTAGTAGTTTTACAAAATATAAATTATTTCCCTCTTTGGTTTTGCCTATTTTAGAATATGGATCTGTTGTTTGGAATCTCAGTTCCAAATGAGATATTATTAAAATTCAATTGGTTTATGACAAATTTTTTAAGTACATTAAGTTAAAAGACCATTATCTATCCCTATCCATTAGAAGAAAAATAAGAGATCTTAAAATTTTATATAATCTTGTGAATCAAAAAATTATATTAACTAACAAAATTTCAAATATTACTTTTAATAATTGTTCACATAAAACACATACATTTACATTGTTTTATATTAAAGTTTGTCGCTCTAACATATTAAAATTTTCACCTTTGTTTTGTTTGCCTAATACCTATAATCATGAATTTACTAATGAAAATATTTTTTCTTTGGACTTTAAAAAATTTGTTACTTATCTTATAAAAAAGTATGGCATATAATTATATTATTTTTATCATTTTTACTTATTTATGTATATTATATATGTATATTATTGTATAGTTGTTATAGTGCAATTATGTAATTGGCTTAATGCTATAGTTTTGTATGAAATAAATTGAATTTAATTATTATTATTATTATTATTATTATTATTATTATTATTATTATTATTATTATTATTATTATTATTATTATTATTATTATTATTATTATTATTATTATTATTATTATTATTATTATTATTATTATTATTATTATTATTATTATTATTATTATTATTATTATTGTTGTTGTTGTTGTTGTTGTTGTTGTTGTTGCTATTGCTGCTGCATAAATGTCAGGTCTGGCCAGTGTCTTATCCCTTTTCTGTATTATTTCAAGTTTATTTGAAAAAGGAGCTGGATGTCTCCTGGAATTGTTACCAATTAGGAAAGTGCATCTAGTACACCAGTATGCAAATAGCACAAAGGTTGCTGCCGTGACACTTGGTGTTAAACCCTCTCTAAATGCAGAAATTAATTGATGCATTGTTACATTAGACTTCCTGTAACTGCTAGTTATGAGATTTCTTATCTGCCTAAGTCCCTCACAGTGATATAGCAGATGGCATATAAACAAAGATTACATTTATTTTAATCATTTTGTGAAATAAAGTAACGATTAATAGATTTGCATCAATGTATATGATTTGAAAATTGGTAAACTGGCAAACAGTAGCTATCAAAAGACCTGTCCCAGCTGATGGAAAGGTAGAGTCTCTTGAACATGCAACAAAGCCCTCACTATTTAAAAATTTTGCTGGATCAATTTTGGTTTCAAGCAATCCCATTATATGAGGTTTTGTACCACATCTGTTAAAGATATTATGCCATGTTTAATATACTAGATGTTTTATAGAGTGATTCTTGATATTTATTGTAGGAAACTTTATTTGGATACTAAATCTTCTGTTGTCAATACTTTTTTTACCTAATTTTCTTAAAACATCCAGTAAAAAGCAATTTAGTTATAATGGTCCTAAATTATTTAATATGTTTCTAAGAGAGTGTTCTGCAAATTTAATGAACACTAGTTATTTTATTTTTAGAAAGCATTTATGGCACTGGTTATAGTATGCTAAGCATTAGTTTTGTTTTATTTTTATGTTTGTTCTATACTGTATGTTATGTTGTAATTATTTACTACTGTGATTCAATTGCCAAATGTAATATCTGTGTGATTTTAATATTTTATGTTATATTTATACTTTATTTTTGTATTTTATTAGTGTTTTTAGTTGTTACATTTAAATTCCTCACTCAAGATTTTTCTTGTATGGAATTTATCTCACAGTATTATACATTTATTGTTTGTTTCATAATGAATAAATAAATAAAAATAAAATTATTGTTATTATTATTGTAAGTGCAGTTAGGAATGATACAAAATTCCTTATCATATTTGGCTACAGGAGATATTTTTAAAATTGATTAGATTTATTTTTGAAGAATCTGAGATCGTTATAATTATATTTTAGTAAAAGAGATTAGAGTTTAGTTAAGTAATATTATACTAAATTATTTATTTTTAAAGTATTAAGAATACTATGAATTTATTATTATTTGAAATAATGGGGAGGGGGGTAGTGTTCTTATGCCATTGAGATTGTATCCTGTGGGATATAGGCGCAATGTAATTCTTTACTGTTTTACCGTCACTAAATTGTCTCATGATGTTACTAGTATTTTATTAATTTAATTTGCATGAATCGAATCATATATTATTTATTAATTATTTAGAACTAGTCGAATGGTAGAACTTATTATAGGATATCTTTATTATTTATTATATTAAGATTATAAGTATTTTAGCCGTAGCCTTATTATTTTATTTGAGCTACTTCTATTTTTTATTTATTGTATTGACCGAAAGGTGAGGGTACAACGTATATATATATTTTAACGATCGGGGGAGGAGACTTACGTAATCTGCACTACAGCCACTAGGCATTTGAACCTAGAAAATTTATATAGTAGGCAGGTACGTTAAGTTTTAAAAAAAATTATTTTAATTTATATATTTGGATTCCGATCGTTTGCCCAAGGTCACTAGCTCATAGAGTAGCAGAGATTTTAAACATTTTTATAAGTTTTAATAAATTTGGATTTTCAAAATATATTAATATTTAAAACAATAAAATAAAAGAAGCCACTGCCAGTAATTAACACACAAATAGATTTTATTAACGCACATTTAAAATTTGAGGAATAAATTTATTTTTAGATTTTAACATTAATATTTTTTTTAAATTTATTATTATTTTAAATAGATCGCACAAATGGATATTTAAATTATATTTTACTTTAGCATGTCGAGCATAGATAGTCTACATAGTTGTTTTTTTTCCACTTAAAACTTATCAAAACATTCATTCAATTTCAGACTAAAAGTTTGTAGTCAACCCAATGCCTGCTTCCAGATATATAGTAGCAATCAATGCAATATAAAGATGCTAGCATAAAATCACGCCACAGGAATGTGCATCTGGCAGCGTGATATTATTTGAAGGAAATGATCCAGGTCTAGATCAGGAAAGTGCCTCTGTCTGACTAAGGAATCATGTATATAAATTTTTTTTAAAGAGTGCTACATATGGGGGAAAGCGGTCTTTCTGCCGTCTTATAAATCCCTGTCCATAGAGCTAGGAGGGGTCAATGGCGCAGGAAATACATCTGCGACCATTTTCAATGATATGACTGCCTCTTTGGGGTCATGCATTCAGTTGGGCACGTTGCCCTGTATGCTAAACACGCTTCACATTACATTAATATAAACGTCTATATATCTCTCCACTAGCACTGACACAACCACGAAACAAATAGCCTGAAATTAAAATCCCTTAAATTAAACATAAACGAATTTAAACATAGTTATTAATCTTTATCCATGCAGCTATCTACACCCAACTTTAAATTTAATACATTTTAGTTAAAACATAATACACACACAAAAAAAAATGAAATGGAAATGATTGCTTAAACATCTACGTAAAAAAATATCAATAATTGAATTTGTATTCTTTAAGTCAGATAAGAGTTCTTATTTTCAGTTATTAATTACTTGCAATTTTAGGAAAGTTATTAGATAGATGCAATAGTTCATACTTTACGGATTTAATAGATTGAGAAGTCCATCTTTCGTAGATTTTGTCCCTTTTTGAAATGAAACTGTGACTTGCCATGCATTTGGTCAGGAACTGTCATCCAAAGGCCTCAGCTGGTTGTCCGGAAAATTAAATTTATTGCAGACTTCCACATCGTGAAAATCTGCAATATAGCTAGTTATAACGATCTATTATTCATAGTCAGCTCTAAGATAACAATTCTCATAATAATTTGGCTTTTATATTTTTATTAGTCTCTTATCATTAGATCTTGAGATTCAATGAGCAAGACGTCACTAATCCTCTGGTATTTCAATTACGGTCCGTGCTGACATTTCTGGTGTTTGCATTGGTCATTTAATTTCTTTGTACTCTCTTATCTGAACCTTTAATTTATTTTAAATGCCTCAAGGGTTAGTTTGTTTTTGAACACTAATTTAATTAATAAGACAATCATTTCCATTTTCTAAGATTATAGAAATCAACATTATTTCTATTTTTAAAAATATCAAATCTTTATATCTTTACCTTTTTACAAAAAATTACTTTCAAATATTTTTATTTTTTAAATAGTTTTTAAAGTTGCCCATCATGCGATCTATATATATTAAACAACTTTTAATTTTCAGTTTTTAAGTTTTTTCTTTTTAATAAATCAATTTTTATTTACGATCTTTTTATTTTCATTTTAAAATAATGTAACGGCATATATTCCGTTACAATATATATATATATCGTGTTCTAACAAATATATTTATGTATTTTAACCTCAGATAAAATTGAATCATAAAAAAATAAAAGCATATTTTTTCTATTTATGATTATACCATAAAAAAGTACTTTACAGCATCTGCTTTATCTGTTAAGTAATATTTCTAAAACTTGATACAATTTTAATAGATATTACATATTTTCAAATTAAGAATTGATGAAATAATGTAAAATGATTTTGCTGCAACTTTTGATTATGTTAGAGTTGATGCACTTATGAGGATCCTAGAGGGATACCTACCTCCAGATGATAGAGAACCTTCTGTACAATAGGAAGATGTTTCTATCTCTGGATGGGATTGTGTCCTCAGAATTTAATTCTGATATTTCTATTCCTCATGACTCACCTCTGACTGTGCTCCTTTTCACAACCTATGTGAATCTTCTCCTGCTAAGCATCAAGACCTCTCTTGAAAGGATTGCCATACATTTGCTGAAGGAGAAGATCCATCACATCTCCTATATGGATGATGTGGTGGTTTTTCTTGCTTCATGTGAGGAGTTTACAATGTTTGAGGAGCTCTTGGACCAGTTTGAATATGACTTTGGTCTAAGAGTCAATAAGAAAAAAATCTGTGAATTTCTGGTCAATTAAGACCAGGAAGCAAATATCCAGCAAGTTCAAGGCTCCACCTCAGAAGTTCCTGTGTTTTCATCTAGCTTCTCCCCATCTAAAATGAGGAATGAAATTGAAAATGATCTAATGTGGAAGATAACAAATTTATTGGATTGTTAGTGAAGATTTATTTCTTTTTAGTCAGGAAAATTGCAATAATGAATGCAGTCATGCTTCCCAAGATCATGTACTTCTTTGTGGGTTTTCTCTGATTAAAGCTTTTATAAGGAATGTCAAAACCCAATGTAGGAAGTTATGTTGGAGGGGGAAAGCTCTGGTTATCAGCCTGGGCCTCCTACATAAACCTAAGCAGATGAACGGATTAGGATTACACTCAGTCAAGACTTCATTAATACATTGTTCTGATAATGTATTTGCTAAATTATTCATGAAAAACCCAGATATGGAGGGGCCGATAGACCCAGAAGAGATAATTCCTACTGATTGGCTACCTCCTAAATGTGGAAGGCTTTGGATACAAAAACAAATCTTCATTGTATTTGGCAATCTAAAAATTAAGAAGATTGGAACAATATTGAATAACAAACTGAATTACATATGAACTTATGTATCCTAAAAAAAATCAAAAACTGACAATATTCTTCTGATCAGGATATTAAGGTTCTCAAGGTTGACCAAACTTCTAAAATTGGAACTGTGGTTTGTTGATTTTTTTAATCAAGATTAACCTTGGGGCTTTGCTGCCTTCTGAATTCTTACATATGAAAAGAAATTATAATTTGGACCTATGTAAGTGAAGTGATGAGACTATGGGACATATTTTGGAAGGGTGTCAAATTTGGAATAGCATAAGGAACATCATTAAAAATAAAGAATCCACTTGTGCAAATTTGATTAAAGCCTTCAAGAATGGACATTTTGGAATCATAAGATTGTGACATTCATAAACTTTTGTATATGGTCACTGAGAAATAAAATTATCTTTGAAAGTGGAGAAGAAAACAACATCATCAAAATGACTTTACATTTATTATAAGAGATTAAAGAAATGAAGAATTTTTTTTAACAGAATTGGCTATTTGATCAGACCTGGACCTTAATAAACTTAAGACAATATGCAGTACCAAAGATGAGATGAATTCAGTGTTGTAAATGAATAAATACTAGGAGAATTGGGTTGAACCATTTACTTAAAATGATATAGATAAACGTTTTTTGTGAAAGAGACTAAGATCAATAAAAGAAGAGAATGGAGCTCATTAGGATTAAGAAGTCAATTTTAGTGAAATGGATTGGTTTAAATGGACTAAGGAAATAATTATTTTAGGGAGGAATATGAAGTAAACAGAAGATCATAATGTGTACAAATAATGAAAGAACAATGCTATTATGATGTTATTCAGCTTCATAGTGTAACCATTATAAACTAATTGGTTGTTTAAAGATAAGGAACATAACTTTAAATTTTGTAACCACACATACCAACTCAGATTCAATAAATACCTAAATGATGCTAAAGAAAAAGTTCAAACAGACACAACTCACACGAGCTAATTATCTTTCTATTAAAAAAGCCAAAACCTTTTTAAAAAATACCCATAACTGATCAAGGGCATATATCAAGTGGGCATTAGGCTATAACTCTAACATAACCACACCCTTGTCCATATTAGTAAATGATAGAATGGTTACCAGAATAAATATGCTTCCATTAATGAAACAATACTTTGAAACTAAATTCCAAAAGCTACCTATGCCAATTCTTTCTCCACTTTATTTTGGTATATCACAAACTAACCTTGATATAACAAAAGAAGTCAAAAATAAATTAAAAACAACTCCAAATAACTCACATCCAGGGACACATGCCATCCCAAAATTCTTGCTTGAACACCTTAGTGACTTTACTATTCCTATAATCTACAATATGCTACATTACTCATCAAATCAAATCCATACTATAGAACTACTCTATCCTGTCTCACTAGTTCCCTTTCTAAAACAACCTTTATGCCTCTCAATAATCTTAGACCTATATCTATATTCCCACTCATCATTAAAATAATAGAATCTATTATTAAAAATAAAATCCAACCTCTTATGTTACCTACTTTATCTAAACTCCAATTTGCCAAAAAAGGCTCCTCCATCCTGAGGTTCATGTCTTATTTAGGGTATTAACTGATGACATTTGCCACTGGAGAAGAGCTGCCCCTATTGCAGTACAATTAGATATTGAAGCTGCCTTCGATTCTGTGCCTATTGAAAAACTCTTAGAAGTGCTTGGTATTCATGGAATCCCAACTCCAATTATGTATATTTTAGCAAACCTCTTTATAAATAGAACCATACATATCACCTTAAATGGGAAAATGTCATCAGAATTCACTCCACATAATTCAATTTCTCAAGGCTCTCTCGTTAGAGCCCTCCTTTTCATCACCTACATTAATCCCCTTTTACTTCAACTTGAAGCAGAACTGGCTGGAATACATATGACTTTTTTAAACCACACAAGTAAACATATCTCATTTATGGATGACATAAATGTCTTTCTTCCTTCACAGAAATTATTCTCTAAACTACATAATATATTGGAAAAATATACAAAAATTATACTCTAAAATTTAATCCTGAAAAAATGGCCACATGGTCCATATTTACTGGCACTTCAATTAAAACAAAAGTTGATACCCACCCTCATAACTTTATGGGATTACCCTTCCATCAATCACTAAATATAATGAGAATAAACATAAAAAATCCACTAATTGTTTCAATACAAAAAATTATAGATTCTCTAACTAAAGCTTATCTCTCATTACACAGTAAGATATCTCTAATTAACATCTTAATCGATCCCAAAATTAACTTCTATTCACCCAGCATTAAATTCACTATCTCATTCATCAAAAAAATAAATTCTCTGTGTACTAAGTTGATCTGGAACCAGAAGACAATTTCTATTAGCATTAATAAACTCTAAAAGCACTCAAAATTTAATGGCTTATCTTTGCATTCAATAAATACCTTTTACTATCAAAAAACATATAATACACTATTTAAAATCTACACTAACTTTCAGAATTTTCAAGTGTTTATTCCAATATCTCCTACAGACATACCTCCACCTATTAACAATTAGTTCATTAATAACCTAATTCAACACATATTTCAATACAAATTACCTGATAATATGTTTACAGCAAAAATAAAATACTGGGATACATATCACATTATTACTAACCTTGATCTATTGCAAACACCAGAGAGTAAACTTAAATTATCAAACAAATCTCTAATACAAAAGATTAAACTTTGATATTTAGAACCTAAATACCTAAACTTCCTCATAAAAATTAACATAGATGCTTTATCAACAAGTGAATTTCTTTTCAATAAAAGGAAATGTACTAACATTCGACCTTCCTGCCCCTTATGTGGTAGGGGTGATGAAACAATGCAACATTTTTTATACCATTGCACTGCCTTACATATATATATATATATATATATATATATATATATATATATATATATACAACATATATCCACACTCATTAATAATTCAAAACCAACATGTGACATTTTAATAGAAAATATTCAAAATGGAATATTTCCCTTTATAAAGCTTTCCATCTTCATCATTTTTACTCTCTGGTACTTAAGATGTAATTTTGTCTTTAACCCAACATCACGAAAACTCAGATCTCTTTTTGAAAATAAATTGCTAAAAATTAAATCTAGAGATCACTCTTTGGCCCGAACAGATATAGTCAATGCCACATGGACCCTCATAAAATTATCTACATAACCTGAACACCTATACTAAATCAGCAACTATCAATAGATAGCTTACTTATTATTAATGTATACTTAGGGGATTTTTTTACATCGCAATTTTGTTTCAATTCTATGTCTCTTGTAACCTTTCTTTGTCTTTTTTTTGAAATTATGTAACATTTTTAATATGTAATCAAAATATAGATCTAATAAAAAAAAAACATTTAAAACTAGCAGCAATAGCACTAGCAGTATTTTCGTGCTTATACTAAAACTCTTATGAAAAGAGATTATAATAATAATTTAAATAGAGTTGAAGAAAATTTTAGGAATAATCCACAAATGTTTTGAAATTATATAAAAGATCTTAATATTGTTTGAAATAAGAGTTGTAGACATAATGTAATTAGGCCTTCTATGGATGATCTCGTCAATCATTTTACAAATATGTATTTAGATACTTCAGATAATGATAATATGGTTGATATTTAATTTAATAAAGAGAGTTTTTGGAATATAGATGTTAATAAAATTGCAATTCCTGAAGTGTTTGGTGCAATTTCTAAACTTAAATCGAAATCTTCTATGGGCTATGATAATATAACTAATTTTATTATCAAGGGTTGTGCTGAATGGTTGGTAGTACCTTTGCATTATATCATTAGTTTATCGATTGAAAAAACTATTATCCCTGATATATTTAAGATAGCTAAGATTATACCAATTTTTAAGAAAGGGGATAGATCTGATTCTGGTAATTATAGGTCTATTTCAATTCTGTCACCTTTTGCTAGGATTTATGAAAAGTATATTTATAGTAATATTATTGTACATATAATTAAGATATCTAGTTATTAGCATGGTTTTTAACCTGGTAGATCTGTCAAAACTAATTTAATGGTGATATCTGATCACATTGCTCAAGCCTTATCTGATCAGAAACAATTAGATGTTGTATATTTTGATATGACTCAGGCATTTGACAAAGTTTCATATATTAGAATTTTGTATAAACTTAAAATGTTGGGTGTTAGTCCTCATTTAGCTGAGTGGTTTTCTAATTATTTGAGAGGTCGTAAACCTTATGTGAATATGAATAAAACCAATTCTCTTTTTTTAATAATATAATAGGTGTTCCTCAGGGTGGAATATTGGCACCATTACTTTTTAATGTTTATATGTATGATCTTGATCATAGCACAAGAAATAGTATGATACTTACTTATGCTGATGATTGTAAGTTATTTAAAAAATTATTACTTATAGTGATCATATTGAGGTTCAAAAGGATATAGATAGTTTTATTGTATGGTGTAGGTATAACAATATGGAGATTAGTATTAATAAAACATGCATTGTTTCCTATACTAATAAAACTGAAAAATCTGTTTATCAATATAAAATTGAAAATGGTATTATTAAATATAAAGAGATTGTATCTCATTTAGGAATTATATTTTGTAGTAATTTTACTTTTAATGCACATAGTAAATATATTATTAATAAAGCATACAGAAAGATGAGCTGTATTTTGAGATATGGGAGAGATTTATCTATTTCCATAAAATATACATTATTTTTTTCTCTTGTTGTTACACTTTTAGAACATAATTCTTGTATATGTAACTTCAATCTGATTAATATTCAGTTTAGGATATATAATATTGAAAAAAGATTTAATAAATTAATACTGGAAGAATGTCAAATTGTTAAAACAGTATTGAAAGAAAGGAGAATATTGAAAGATATGATATTGTTGAAGAAGTTGATTGATGGGGAAATTGATGTCACTAACTGTATATCAAAAATAGAATTGAAAGTACCTCGTTATTTATTAAGAGAAATGCAAACTTTCAAGGTTAGTATATGTAAAAATATGTTCTTAAGCCAGTCAGTTATTAATAGATTGCAAATAGTATATAATATAACTTTTAATAAATTGATATTTTTTGTGATCAATTTGTTATGAATGTTAGAAAACAACTAAATTTATAATTATGAACATATATGTATATATAATCTGATGTATGTAGTTTAAAATTTGCTTATAGTTGTTTTTTTTAATTATTGTTGTTGTTTTTATTTGTTTTCTTTATTGTGTATTTCTGTTAATGTGTAAATGTTGAAATGCACATAATTAATGGATATTGAATTATTATTATTATTATTATTATTATTATTATTATTATTATTATTATTATTATTATTATTATTATTATTATTATTATTATTATTATTATTATTATTATTATTATTATTATTATTATTATTATTATTATTATTATTATTATTATTATTATTATTATTATTATTATTATTATTATTATTATTATTATTATTATTATTGTTGTTGTTGTTGTTGTTGTTGTTGTTGTTGTTGTTGTTGTTGTAATGGATCTTTTATTCCTCATCTTGAAATGATTGTTGGTAAGGCTTTTAAGGTTATGGGTGCCATTCTTAGACATGGTTATCAGTTCAGTAATGATACAAAACGGAAATTGTTTTTTTCATTGGTTCTTCCTATTATTGAATATGGTTCAATAATTTGGAACCCTAGTTCTTTGCAAGGATGTAACTTGTTGCAGTCTATTTCAAACAAGTTTTTCAAATATGTTTCTTGGGAGGGTAAAATGATTAATCTTTCATCTAGACGAAAGTATAGGGATTTGAAATATTTTTATAAAATCGTTAATAAACAGGTTATTTTATCAGATATAGTTTCAACTATCTCAATTAGGTCTTTGAGTTATGATACTAGGTCTACTTGTGTATATCAGATTCAAACATGTTCTAATATTCTTAAATTTTCTCCTTTATTTAGGTTACCCTCTTTATATAATCAAATTGGGAGTAACCTTAATCTGTGTGATATTGATTATAAGAAATTTTGTAATCTTGTTAAACTGAAATGTTGTTTGATTTTGTCTTTTAAATTTTACTTTATTATGAATACATTTATATTTTCATTTTATGTTATATGTTTTATTTTCACTTTTATTGTATGTGCAAACTGTAATTGGCTTTATGCTGTTGTTTAGCACTTAAATAAATGAATTTAATTAAATTATTATTATTATTATTATTATTATTATTATTATTATTATTATTATTATTATTATTATTATTATTATTATTATTATTATTATTATTATTATTATTATTATTATTATTATTATTATTATTATTATTATTATTATTATTATTATTAAGTTTCAACAATAGTAAACTTTATTGATCCTTTTAGTTACATAGTATTACAATGCCATAGCAAGGTACAGGTTGAATCTTATTATTGTCTGTTCAATTTCAAGTGCTACAATATTCATTTTTTTAAAAGTACATATCTATATGGGTAATTTTACATGATTCTATTCACTTTAGCAATGTTAATTAATCACATTATTGCCCAATAGGAGCATAATCTGGACCATGCTTTCTTTAATTTTGTTCTTTATAACTTTGCCATTTGTCTGAGCAGGGACCAAGTAGCTGCATAAATATCCGGGCTGGTGATTTGCTTGTCTCTAACTTGCATTTTATTCAACTTATTTTCAAATGTGGCTGGATGCTTTCTGGGATTATTACCCAATATGAACACACGCCTAGTGCTCCACAGTGCATATAGGACAAATGTTGAGGCCCTTATGGCTGGTATAGACTTACCTTTGTAATTTGACATTATTTGCATCATTGTAGTATTTTTTTGTCTGTATTTGCCCTGCAGAATGCATCTTGTCTGCTCCAAGGCCTTGCAGTTGAAAATTATATGCTGTAAAGTCTCATCAGCCATATGGCAAAGGCCACAGAATGGATCAACTGACCTGTACATTTTTCTGTGATGTAAAAAAAAATTGGTAGGTAAAGTGTTCAAATTCATCTTGATTATAAAATCTAGGAACTTAGGTTCTAGTTGCCATTTTCTGTATTGCTTGATCAGATATTTGTTGCCTATTTCTATTATTGATGGAATCTCCTCATAATTATTTTGATGTATAAATTTATATATTTCCCAATATTTATATTTTTGATCCAATTGATCTGGAATTGTTTTTTCTCTCCTGCATTGGTAGATGGTGATTGCTAAAAAACAATATTTTGGAGGAGGCCTATCTGTAGGTGTTATCTGCTTTAATTGTCTTAATTTAGGAAATTGAGTGAGTATAGCAATTATAGCATTCCTCGTTTTGAATGTTTGAAATGTTTGTAAGCTATGCAATCCCAGTCCATTTGCTATAAGAGGGCGGGCAATTCAGTTTTGTCATTGAAATTGCCACCGTCTTTTTCACCCAGATGAGCTTGCAACATATGGAATTAATGCATGTCCTAATTTTTTTTGAAAATTCAACTACAGGCATGTAATATGTTATCTTGGTTATTATAAGTTTGTTAATCAGTTGCACCTTTGCATATATGGACAAATATGCATTATTATTATTATTATTATTATTATTATTATTATTATTATTATTATTATTATTATTATTATTATTATTATTATTATTATTATTATTATTATTATTATTATTATTATTATTATTATTATTATTATTATTATTATTATTATTATTATTATTATTATTATTATTATTATTATTATTATTATTATTATTATTATTATTATTATTATTATTATTATTATTATTATTATTATTATTATTATTATTATTATTATTATTATTATTATTATTATTAAGTTTAAACAATAGTAAACTTTATTGATCCTTTTAGTTACATAGTATTACAATGCCATAGCAAGATACATGTTGAATATTATTATTGTCAGTTCAATTTCAAGTGCTACAATATTCATTTTTTTAAAAGTACATATCTATACGGGTAATTTTACATGATGATGATGATTATTATTATTATTGTTGTTGTTGTTATTGTTGTTGTTGTTATTGTTTTTATTGTTGTTGTTGTTGTCATAATTAATTATATAATTGATTGCATAGAATTATAACATTATTGGTTGCCACATATTTTCAGGTTATATCAGATTATACCACTTATTCTATTTAAGATTCCATATGAGAATTATAAGATTATATTATATTATTATTGTTGTTATCATTATTGTTAGTTACCATAATATTACACAGTGGATAAGATTAATAATTATTTAATGAAGGATTAGATTATTATTTATTTATTATTATACTAGTAGTTAGGTGTAGTTGAGGGTGATACAAAACCCCTTATCATACTTGACTACAGAAGATTATAAGTTGATTAGATTTGTTGTAAAGAACTTGAGTAATAAGTATAATTATATTATTTAATAACGAGATTAGAATTTAATTAGTAATATTATATTAAATTGATTGCTATTATTTTAAAGTCGTAAGAATGCTACAAATTTATTATTATTTGAAATAATAAGGATATTGTTTTTATGCTATTGAAGTGGTGTCCTGTGGGATATTGGCTCAATGTATTTCTTTACTGCTTGTACATCACTTCATTGTCTCATGATTTATTAATATTTTATCTATTTTAATTTTATAACTGAACCATTTATTACTTATTAATCAGTTAGAGCTACTCAAGTAGTAGATATTGCCATAGGATTTTTTTTTATTATTGATTATAGTAAGAATGTATGTGTTTTAGCCTAGCATAATCATTTTATCTTAGCTAGTCATATTTTGCCTGTTATTATATTTTCTGGATAGTGAGGTTATAATTTGGTAATTTGACTTTGATGCCTAAACGTGGTCAGCCTGATAAATTTATTTAGGTTACAGTCACTATACAATATGGTAGTAAGAATTTTGACACCAGCAAGGAGTAGCCTGAGATATAGATCCTTGGAATATAATTTTGGATAATTTGATATGTTTAGGGGGGGGAAGGCACAGTTATAGTTGTAAATTAATAAAGATAATATGGATAGAAAGATAACTCAGGGGCCATCGATAGGTCTATCTCATAGAATATAGTAATTTTATAATAGTAGTAGTGATAATTTAGAGTTTGATTATGATATTGAACTAAATATTTTATTTAAACTTATTATAATTTTATGTGGTATTGATAATTTGATTTATTCCAAAGTAAAAGATTATTGTGTTATTTGTAAATTAATAAGCAAATAAATATTTAAATTATACAAATGTGGCTAATAACTATTTTATATTATGACTATGCCAATTATAAAATGTTTTAAAGTATATTCTGAATATATTCTGTTATGTGCAAATTATCTCTGGGATCATGTAGGTGAAAATCAATGCTATAACACATATAGTTTTTTTTTAGAAAATTAGTTATAGTTATAATAGTAGGTTAATGTCAAGTAGTGTAAGATGTTAAAATAGTAATGTGTTATGGTTTATTGTGGATGTTGATTAAGTGGATATAGAAAGACTGGTAGGGAATTATTTTATGAAAATATTGATAATAAATATTGTATATTGTTTGAATTAAATTTTGAAAAGAAATATATTTGAAAATGAGTAATTGGGATAAAAATTTAGAAATCAAAATGTCTGATTTTATTGTCGATGATAATATTTGTGAGGAGAAAAAAGGAATAGAAAAACTAGTACATTTTGATACCATTGTAGATAATTTTCAGAGTATGGATAGTGAAATAAGGGAAAAGGAATTAGAGGTGGTAGAAATGAAAGTAGTAAAAGAAAAGTTAATTAAATCTAAATAAGATAGTAAAAATTTACCGCCGATGTGGATAATGAAAGTGATGAATCAAGAATAAATCTCCAGATTTTAAAATTGAATCTTTGAGTACGAAATTTCATTCTCTTAGAGAAGACATGAATAAAAATAATATAAAATTAGAATCAATGAGTAAATCTTCAGATACGAAATTTGATTCTCTTAGAGAAGATATTGATAAAAGTAGTAAAGAAATTATATTTTTTATAGAAAGTATAAATCAAAAACTTGATGAAAATTCTAAAACAGTGGAAATGTTTAAGGAAGAAGTGATGGATAAATTTGGTAGTCTTGATCTCAGATTTAATAAAAATGAAGAAGCAATTGAATCTTTGAAATTAGAGGTAATGCAGATAGATGATAAAAATCAACAGTTATTGGTGAGAAAATTTTGTGAATTTCTGAAAGTGCTATTAAAGGTTTGAAAAATCAAATTGAGGAATCCATTATTCAGTGTCAGATAAATAGTGGTAATTTAACTAAGAAAACAGATAGTTCTAATTTGGATTTCAATAATGTGATTTGTGAGGTTAAAAGCCATATTGATCGTGTTAATGAAGAAATTAAAATTATTAAGGATGAAGTAGTTCTAACTAAGATGAACATAAAAGATAAAGTAGAAAAAAAGTTGGTAGAAAAGATTAAAGATTTAGAAATTTTGAAGACAGATTAACATAAGTATCAGTGTAAAATAGGTGAAAACATTAAAACATTTACAAAAAGGGTAGTTTTATAATAGCATGTTGAAAACGCCTGAGGGCATGGTTTGTTTGTAAACAAAAATAAATATAATGTTACTAGGGCTGGGGGAAGGGGGGTTGTTTGTTTATCACATTTAAAAGTAATATCAAATCAATTTTTAACCAAAAAAATGCATAAATCAAAATTAATTTTAAAAAGTAGTTACTTTTTATTCTTCTCATTACTTATATTTTCGGTTTGATATTCTATGAAATCAGCTTTTTTTTGTAAATTACAATTAAATATATTTCCATTTAATGGTAACATTTACAACAAAAAGTCAAACTTGGGGGGGGGGGGATACAATTCTTAACAAAAGGTAATGCAACTCGAAGGTTGACAAATTTTTATGGTAATTACAAAAACAAATATATACGGTAATTAAAATCAACTTTTTTGGCTCTTCAGGAACAGCATGCATGCAGATTCAAGCTCTTTTGTTTGATAACCCTTCCAGCAGTCAGAGAACTTTGACATTCGGAAACTTTCCTATGCCAGCCATTTTATTAAGCTCACAGTTGTTCTCGCAGAAATGTGACTTAGAGCGTGATTTGATCCAAATTGCGCTTGCACCTACACTTGCCGAATTTTTTGAGCAGGAAATCTGGGCTATGGAAGCATAAGATTATGCTCATAATTGTTAGTAGACATTCATAAAACATGTGAGATAGAGGAGGAGAACATGTTAATGAATATTAAAATAGTTTTGACATTCATATTTCCAGCCACCCTCACACAATACTGTACCCAAAAGTGAAATGTGATCACACATCAAAAATGCTTACCACAAATCTGAGCTGTAAAATGACATGATTCTTCTGTGGCAGATTAAACATAATGTTTCTGTGCATTAGCATAGAAACAGACACAGCCACCATGTACAACCAACTATTTCTAGTGTTACACATTAGAAATAGAATGTTGGATAATGGAGGCCACCTAAATGGCATATTTTGTGCACTACCATAGAAATAACACCTTCAGGCAGTTTCAACATGCTATTATAAAACTACCACAAAAAGACATGAAAGAACCTGCATGTATGTTAGAGAAGAATAGTGATGAATGCAAGGAAGTACTGAATAAAAATGTAGACAAATTCAGAAAGAGCAGTAAATTTATGGTGAGCAGGTATTGGGAAAGATAAATTTTGAAGGAAAATTTCAAAAAATGTATTATCAGATGGTAGAATGTATTATCAGATGGATGAATGATTAAATGATTGAACTAGAAAAAAGAAAGTGTTATCAAAAATATGAAGATTACACTAGTCCATCACCAGTAGACAGAGTACAATATGTTAGAAGAAATTATGATAGTCAATTGGAGCAACCAGATGCAAAAGAGATACATTTTAGACCAGTTAAAGAAAATTTGAGCTAAGATAGTGGTGCAAACAGTTCCATGGCTTTGTGATTTATGAGGATTAAGCCATTTAGGGGAGAGTATACTGAAAACCTCTCAGAATTTTTGAATAATTTAGATGAGTTCTTTTCTATATGCTTAGTTACAGAAAAGGAAAAGATAGCTATATGCAGTAACCATTTGTATGGAACTGCCAAAGACTGGTGGCAGTCACTTTTTGAAAAAGCAGTTTCCTATGGTGATATTATGTGTATTATTATAGGGAGTTTTTGGAACTCAGATAAACAAAATAGTATAAAATATCAGATCACACAAGAAATATACCATAGTAGCAAAGGTATCTTTATGAGCTTTTTTAGGAATCAGGCTGTTAGACTAAAGATGGTAACTGCTTGTCTCTTGTCTGAAAGTCAGACTGTAAAATAGTCAAGCACAATTTACCAAAGAATGTTGAACAATTATTAATAGCAGCAGATCGATATTTGATTGAAGACGTTTCTGAAGTGTTAAATGCTCTGGAAGTGACTGAGGCATCTTTAGATAACAGGTTTAAAATAATGAAAAAATAAGGTAGCTATCCTTTATCCAACATTAATGTTAATGCTAGTATCAGATATCCTGTAGGATTAAAAGAAAATCTGATTTTAAAGATACAGATATAATATCTCCCTATCCTAAAAAGTTGTTTAATTTGATAGGTCAAAAAATAGAATAAAAAGTCAGAATATTTAACCTTCAACTAGTGGTTTGACCACAATATTTAAAAGACCAGCAAACAATGTTAATGAAAAGAAACTAAACTAAAAAGGTCTTTGTATGTCCATTCCTTTTTGCAAGGACCTGGTGTTAACAAAATGGAGAGCAATCAGATGTGGATGCTTAATACTTTAGATTTAGACATTGATTTCTTAGAACCATTTAATATATAATGCCCTCTTGTAATTTTGTACATCAATAATGTTAAAGTTGAAACATTAATTGACTCTAGAAGCCAATCTTCCATATTATCAGTCAAACGTATCAAAATCTGGTAAGCAAGGAAGGTGATATACCTTCATTGCCAGTAAAGCAAATACAGATAACTCTAGCAAATAGAAAGAAAACAAAGTTATCTAAGTTTGGATTACCTTCAAAATAAATAAACAGACTTTGGGCATGTTTCTCTTATCATGCCTGGATTATTACATGAAGCCATAATAGGTGCTGACTTCATGATTTTAAATGATTGTCAAATTGATTTTTGTAATAAAAGTTTTACTTCTAAGAAGGAAAGGCTTAATTTTGAATATGGTATGCATAACCATTTTAATAAATTACTATGCATCCATAATACATTAATTGATGCTAGCATAAAGACCAAACATGTTTATGCAGTCAATTCCAAATTAGGTGAAAATTTATATCAATTAATATACAGCTTTAAAAGCACTTTTCTAAAATCCCCAGTATAATAGAAAGATATACCCATAGAATAAAATTGAAGTGTAATGATCCTTTCCATAAAAAGATGTATCCAATGCCTTATGAATATAAAGACGAGGTACAGAGTCAAATTGACATGATGCTAGAATGGAATATAATTAAAAAAGTGCTCTTCTCATTACATAAACCCATCGGTTATTGTAAAGAAAAAGAATGGCAATATAAGGGTATGTCTGGATGCTTGAATGCTAAATTATGTAACTGTATCAGAGCATGACTTTCCTCCACCCATACATGAGCTCCTAATGAAATTTCATAAGAGATCAATTTTCTCTACATTTGATTTGACAGCTAGTTACTGGCAAATACTACTGCATGAGAATGATCAGCAATACATAGCATTTAGATTTCAGGGCCAGTCATATGTTTTCAGATGTATGCCTTTTGGTCTCGTCAATAGTGATGCTGGCTTAATCAGATATTTGGACATGATTTTTTTCAAAGAAATTAAAGGAAAAAAATGAAAATGCATATGGATGACATGGTCATTTCTTCTGATAATTTAGATGAGCATCTCCAGCATTTAGAATTATTTTTTACAGAGGGTTCTATGAAAAATGTTAAAATTAATGGAGAAGTGTTCAATAGCAGCCAAAGAAATCACTTTTCTGGATCATTTAATAAATATAGAATCCAGCCCCATCCAGAAAAGATTGCAGCCATTCAGTGCTTCCCCACTCCAAAAGTAGTAAAGGAATTAAAATCATTTTTGGGTTATGCAATTATTATAAACAATTTTATCAAAACTTTGCTGAAGACACTATACACTTGTCAAAATTATTAAAGAAAGCTGAAAGGTGGGAGTGGACTGCTAATCATGATGATGAATTTAGTATGATTACAAATACTTTTTAAAACATGTTATTTTAATATATTCTGAATTCAACAAAACTGTTTATGTGCAGACAGATAGTAGTTACTATGGTCTGGGTGTGGTGTTATATCTACTCGATGAGGATCAGGTACTTCATGTGTTATACTTCTTAAGCAGACATCTAAATGGTGGAGAGTTGAATTACACTATTACCGAAAAGGAAACCCTAGCTCTTGTCTGGGCTTTTCAACAATTACATCAGTTTTTATTGGGTTCAAATATTTGTGTTGACCGACTATAGAAGCTTAGAATCTTTAAGAAAGAGCTACTCAGTAATGAGAGACTTGTTGGGTGGCAATTGTATTTCCAACATTTCAACTATAGAGTTCTCTATATTGAAGGGAGACTATATCACTGCTGATATTTTTAGCTGCCACCCTATATACTGTATGATGTCACAAAATCCTGATACTCAAAATATAATTGTTAGTAACATAGATTTGGTCAGGGATGAATCTATAGTTGATGATTATAATAATCTCACTATGATTCAGAGTCAGGATAGAGATTAAATAGAAACATGACTATCCTAAATAATTATGATAATTTAAACAGTAAAAATAAACATATTAAAAACATTTTTAGTAAATATAAAATGTATCAAAATTTGCTCATGTACAAGGTAAAATCTAAACAGGGTGAATCATGGAAAATAGTTGTACCTGACTCCATGATTGATAAATTAATATAATAAGGTATGTGCATTGTAATTATGGGCATTATGGTGCTCCAAAAATTATGTACATATAGAAATCTATTTTTTACTGGAACAACATACACAAATTAGTAATTAGGAAAATTAAAACTTGTACTATTTGCTTAAAATCCAAACATTGTTGCAGATTTTATTTAGGAATTATGCACCCTATTATTCCTAATCGATCTAGTGAATTATTATCAATCAATTTTTATGGGCTGCTGCACCATTCAATCATCAGGAGTTCATTCTCGTAACCTATGATGTTTTTAGTAAATTAGTTTTAGCTTAGCCAGTACCTAAAACTAGTGCACATCACATAATTAAATGCATGCTAAATTAACAATTTCTTTTGGTAAGAAAACCAGAAGTGATACTCACTGATCATGTCACAACTTTTATATCTAGTAGATGGAATGAGTGGATTCAACCTCAAAACCCCAATCACATTATGAGCTCCATAAAAAACCTGCAGCCTAATCCCTGCAAATGTTTTATGTGGGAGCTCGGTCAATTATTTGGGGTTTATGTATGAATGTTAATGAAGATATTAATCAGGCTAAATGTACATACATTTTCAACCAGTACAATATATATATATATATATATATATATATATTGTACTGGTATATATATATATATATATATATATATATATATATATATATATATATATATATATATAGTATACAGTCAACACATAGACAATCCCAACATCACAAACAATCAACAATCTGAAACTGTTGTCAAGGCAATTTTCTTTTAACTATAAAAGTTATAATATATATATATATTTTATAATGGTCAGAGTGAATATTTTTGAGCTCTTATTGTATCTGCTGCACAGGGCACCACTAGGCCCTTTGAACCTAGAATATGTATATAGGTAGATAAGATTAAAATCTAAAATTTGATTTTATTATATACTGTTAACCCATGCCACTAGCTCAAGAAGACACAGAGATTTGATATACATAACTTCTTAAACATTTTAATAAAGAACAGATTTAAATTCTTAAAATATATTTTTAATATTAAAAATAAAATAAGCCACTGCCAGTTTTTAATATTAATTTTAAATTTAAATTATCTTAGTAATTCCAACAGCTGAACACTTTATGTAATATTTTTTTATTTTAGAACGTTGGGTATAGGTAGGCTACATAGATTACTCAGTTAAAAACTTTTCATAAACAATCATTCAACCTCAGACTAAAAATTTATAGCCAAACCAATGCTTGCTTCCTGATATACAGATGCAACTAATGCAATATGATGTTATCATAAAACTGCACTGCCATGAATGTGTGTCTGCAGCATGATATTATTTAGGAAATGATTCTCATCCAGTACAGGAATGTGTGTTTGTCTGGTGAAGGAAATTATTTGGAAAATATATATATTAAAGATGCTCTGCAATGGTGAATTGCAGACTTGACTGTCTTATTATTAACACCCAAAGCAAAAAGGAAAACAATGGTGTGGGAGAATGCATCCACATCCATTGTAACTTGATGATTACACCTTTGGGTCATGCATTCATTTGGAAATACTTGCCCTGTATGCTAACATACTTCACATTACATTGATATAAACACCCATATATCCCTACACCAGCATTACCCTAACTACGAAACAAATAGCCTGAAATTAAACTCCTTTAAACTAACATAAACAATTTAAAATATACTGTTATTAATTGACTTGCTTAAGAGAAATTTACAGTAAAGTAAATTCATTGACACTCATTATAAGGTGCAGCATGACAACAATAACATAAAATCTATATGGGTAAATACATTTAGACACTCAGCATGAAGTGTCATATTTACCTATATATATAAGGTAACTATGCACATACAGGCACATATATTTATGTAGGAAAATCTTAAGAAGTAACTAACATAATGAATCTATTCAGCTATCTACACCCAACTTAATTTTAATACATTTTAATAATTTAGTTAATAAATGCAGAAATAAATAAAAATGAAAAATGGAAATGATTGAATTAGCAAACTTATATATAAAAATAAATATTAATAAGTGATTTAGACATCTTTAAGTCAGACAAGAATATAATTATTAATGAGGTTTTAACTAATTGCAAGTTTGTAAAAGTTCATATTAGATAAAAGAGTTCATACTTTCCATGAGATGTCTGAAGTCTGTCTTATTCTTTATACATCACACTCATCCAACTGAAATCCATTTAATATTTCTGGGAAGACCAGTCTGTTGTTTGCTGCCATTCAGAACTCATTAGTTTGGCAGCTGCCTCAGCTGGTATGTAACAGGAAATATGTAAATTAATAGTCAAATTATCCCAATAACTGCTATTTTTGCCTTTTATACTTCTATGGTCTCTTATCAGAAATCCTACAGATCGATCTAACATGATGTCCCTGATCCTAATGTCAATATGTTTTTCATTTTGGTCCATGTGGTTGTTTCTGCTTCAGAATAACAAACAATCTTTAATTTTTGTCATTATCTCCTATCTGATCTTTTAATTATTTAAGTGCCCCAAAGACTAGTTTGCTTTACATTTAATTAATAAAACCATCATTTTTATTTACAAAGATTAAACATGATATAAATTAACATTTATTTCTATTTTCAAAAATATCAATCTTTATCTTTAGATTTTTACTTTTTTTACAAAAAAAATACTTTTAAATACTTTTTTTTAAAATAGTTTTAAAATTTTCCATCTGTGCTTAAACACAATTCTTTTAATTTTCTTTTACTCTTTAATAAAACAATTTTTATTTGTGATCTTTTTTTCCATTTAAGTATTAATTTTACAACAATGTAATGGCCCGTATGTATACTATTACAATATATAAATATATAAGACATATATTGTGGGTTCATCCATGTTGAACAAGTTTTAAATATTGATATATCAATGTTTCAACTTGATCACACAAGTCATCCACTGGGTGATAAAAGGTAGAAAGATGGTTGTAGAGGCACTACAATCACTAATTTGAAAAAAACATTAAAGTTCCACCAATAGCAAAAATGTTAAATTAAGAATGTTTTTTTAAAAAATTATTTCCAAATAGGAGGAAGTTTGCATGTATCATCTCAGTTATTGATACAATCTGACCTTTTAAGTATCTCAATGGCTTCTCTAATTTTGCACTGGTAGAGATTATATCATCTGGATATGATCCTGGTACTAGAAAAGTCAATTTTATATATATTGTAAGTATAGGATCTCATTCCACACATGTATATATTTTTCAATTTTTTAAAAAAGGATTTTTTTTTATATATCTGGATCCTTGTACATGTGTGTGTGTTATATATAGTAATAAACAATAGTTATTAATGGGCAGTAGTGAAAAGTGAATATTACAAGAAATATTATTTGCAATAGACTTATATTAAATAAAGAAATTAGTTATTTAGCTTAGTTTTTCTTTGAAATAAAACAAATAGATTAAAAGGTCACTAAGGTCAATAAATTAATGGGATTGTAGAGCACATATGTATGACTGTGAAAATAGAGACAGTATGAGTGTGAACTAAAGAAATACAGACAATCTTGTTAATTGCACATACTTTTTTTTCTTTCTGAGTTTATAAATCGTCCAAAAGAAGAATATTTGACAATAGAACTACTAATTTCTTTTTAATTGCTTTTGACCAGGCTGATTTCTGGTTTGTTTCAAGATAACATTTATTTTGTGGAAAGAGACTTTTAATCTGGAAAAAAGTTAAGGGAGAGTGTCAAAAACTGGCAGATATTTAAAGCTTCTGGGAATGATTGTGGAGAGATGGGTTTTGAATATTGCTCAATGGTTATTCATAGAGTCAGTATTGTGTTATTCAGGGGAGTATTTTTTAAGATCTGAGAAACAGAGTTGATTTTTTTTCTCTCCAACTTTTTCTCTTAGAAAAAGTTTAAAGCAAAATGACAAGCTCTTGCTTTGAACAGCATAGCAGAGAGATGTGCTGAGATATAAACACTATGGTAACTAAGTATTAAATCTCTTAAAAGAAAGTTGAAGAAAATAAAATAAAATGGTGGGAAAAAAAGTGGTTTATATATTTTTCTATTTACAAGACAATGAAAATGCACTGCTAATCTTGCTATTTTGTTCTCTGAGATCTAATATCATGGTTGATTCACTAATCTATCAGGTGGACTCATGTAAGTCATTAATACCCAAAGAATGGCCCAAGTTTAAAGCCAACCACATATGCTGTCTAAGATACTTCTTTTTTGTCTCCTGGCCTATTAAAGGATCAGTATCTTTGATGGGAGGGAGAAAAGGAAAAAAGAGAAGAAAGATGTATAAAAGCCACACAACCAACCTCATCTAGTCTACAAATCAGTTTTTTGAAGTTTCTCCATATTCATCACAAGTGCCTGCAATAACTTTTAAAATGGTAGGAACAAGCTAAACCAAACAGTCGAAGCTATAAATAAGAGAGCAGTCTGATATTTGAACCTGGGACATTAATAAGAACTGAAAATGGATTGGGTAACTTTAAAATTTGATTAACCATTTTTTTTTGCTTCTTTAAAATTAACCATTGAAGCTCTTCTATAGTGAAACATTTTTTTTTCTTTTAATACATAAACATTATAGGTTTGTTTATTGATTGTATTATTATCATTATTGCATAATAACACATGCTTGTACAATTTAAAATTTATTAAACTTAATTTTTCATGATATTTTGATCTTTTTTTATATATTGTAATACTAAAATGTCTTTTTATTATTGTTATTTATTCAGTGCAATAATTGAGCAACCTGTCAATATATGCTTTATAATGTTTTTTTTATTTATCTCTTTGCATATTAAATTTGACATAATTTACTTTTTGCTCAAGATTTTAATAATATATTTTTTATATATGTGATTTATGTATCAATGCATAATATAAAGGGACACATTTTAACATAATATATGTTGACATATCACAGTGTGTGTGCATGTGTGACTACTTATACCCACAAGTCAAAAATAGTTTAGACTAACGTCTTATTGATTAATAGTTATTTTAAGGGAGCAAATTAAAGAACAGGTATGAATGTAAAAACACACATTGCATGAACGAAATTTACCTTTATGATATATATAATAAGTAGGAAAAATCTTGAATAAGCATTCAATATAATATTTTTTATATCATTTTAAGCGAGCTTATTTCAAAATAGGTAGGAACATAAACATATATATATAAATTTATTTGGTTATGCATATACTATTAAATATTTTGTTTTAATTATGTGTTTGACATAATAATTGCAGTCAATTGTATAATTAGCAATTTGATTTATTAAAGAGAAGAGTATTAATAAATATAATTATACCATATTTGGTTTCCGAGTTCTTATTATTAATATTGTTATTTTTTCTTGATTATATCATTTTAATTATGATCCATCATCATCACTAATAAAGGTTAAACATGGGATAGTAATTTACATATAATGATGTTTTGGTTCACACTTTACATATAACCAAGTTGAAGTAATTATAGGTTGATAGCAAAAGTTAAAATTTTATGTTGTGCCAATGGGTTTTGATCATCATCACCAACGGTGGAATATTACTGGTCAACTTACTGTTTGAACAAATAATGTTTCAAATAAATAATTATAGATTTAAAAGAAGCTAAATTTTATGTTATGGGATTATCTATGACCATCATCATCGCTAATAAATAATAATTAAATCCCATTTTAAATGTAATAATATTTTTAGTAAATATGGATTTATAAAAAGCTAGATAGATATCATGTGGTGAGGTTCATGATAATTATCCACCATCACTGATAAATATTGATGATTAAGCTATCATTTTAAATATAATAGTATTTTAAGTAAATAACTATAAACCGTATAAAAGGCTAGATTTTAGGCCATTAGACTCAGTATGATCAATCATCAACGCTGGTGAATATCAATAATTAAATCCTATTTAATATTTAAATCCCAGTTTAAACATAATATGATTTAAAGTAAGTGCTTATATGTTTATAAAAGATAAATTTGTTGTTGTGAGTTAATTACAAAAGCTGTGGCTGGAAATCATCATCATTATATTATGATTAATAATTAAATTTAAATAAATAGGTTTAATGGTCAATATATGTAAGTAATGGTCCTCACTATGTTTGTTTGTGAGCCATTAGTAAGAGCATACATGCATCTGTACATCAATATACTTAAACTGAGCTGGTAATATCTGTAAAGGTGTTGTATATATAAATTTCATGATATTGGGATCTTATAGTTTTATTAACACAGATAAAATAAAAGAATGTCATTTTTTATTTATCCAAGTGCATGTGTAATAAAGAAGGTACTGAAATAGTTTGAAGCCAGTACACTATGGATAGATGATATTTATCTAGGTAAAACAATCTAGTGGCACCTGGGGAAAACACATGTACTTAGCTAAACTGAATAAAAGTGATTAAGTCCCTTTTTCAACTTGATGATATTTGATATTAATTTTCTCTGATATTTTTAAATAGTTATAAATAACACCAGTATGTGCATGTGACCACGAACGTCTTATATATGTGGAAAAAGGAAGGATTCTTTGTTGAAAGAATCTGTTATTGGAGATAAAGCATAAAGCACTCCATTGCTTTCACTATAATTTTGTTCAATTGCTATGGTAATATATATTTATCTAGTTATAATTCTAGTATGTTTTATTGGTTACAACAACTTCCCAATATCAAGAAAATATTTTAAATCTTAAATGATACCAGTGATGATTTTCATTTTTATTTTGTGTGTTTAGAAATGAGATAATTTATTTATGTCATTATCGGAGTGACTAAATATATGTTTATTTTAGTTACAAATTGTCTATCATATTTTATATTTTGTTGTCATTACAAAATGGCTGTCCAAAGAGGGTTAGAGATATGTCATATACCTGAGATGAGAAGTCAGAATGGCCTCAGGTTCCATTATGTAACAGATATCATCACTTATCTATTTAATTACAAATTATCATAATCATAGCTATCATAGAATATTCTATTTTGTTACAATATATATATATATACATATTGTACCGGATGTCACACAGCGGTACAGAGACATGAGACTCAAACTAAGGTTTTTGAGAATGAATCCCTGACTAAGATAAGAGAGCTAGAATAATACACAATTATATAAATCTTTTTATGTTTAAAAAACTAACCAACTAAAGGTTTGAACTCTGGATAGGATTAAAAAATATTTTAATTTAATATTATAAAAAAATATTTTATTCTAAACATATTTTATTTGTATAGTTCATGCTAGAATAGATTGATTATGGTTACATCTGTAGTTATTATGGGATGTCACTCTTATACATATATAGTGTGGTTTATTTATATGCCAATGTTTAAAAAGAATAATTATAAAATGGGTTTATGAAGAGAAACGCTATTTTGGTTAATTAATGACCTAAACCAAGGAATTTACTAGAGAGACACTTTAGTGTTTAAATAAATTAACATGATGCATTTAATAAACTATGATCAATGCCACTTCGATCACAACAAGAAATATACACATATATAACTGTGATGCCAGATAAATTGGTCTCTGACATCCGTTATATTTATTAATTATTAAACAACGAGGTTATAAACAATGATTTTGAATACAGAGATATTTTCATATTCAATATAACACACATTTTATTTTAATTCTTGAATTAAAATAAAATAAGGAAAATTCATTTTCGCATATGGGAGTCACTTTTCTAAGAGAAATAGCTTAATGTAAGCTTTTCGTGACATTCTAAATAACAAAAATGGTTTAGTTATATCACAGCGTTACAGCTTATAGATTAGTTTTAGGCATAATTCTAAAATACTATAAGAAATCACGGTGCGAGCATAGGCAGCAAAATATAAGATTCATTCCATTTTGGCTGAGTAGATGCTTCATCATTTAAGTGGGAATAAGAAATGGTATGCCCATTCTTCTGATGGGTCATACCTGGAAAGAAAAAGGAAGGTAGGGAGATGCATTTGTCCATGTAGGGTATCAATGCAGAGCTACAGCTACTTTTTCCGAAGGTGTCCTAGGACATTTCCTATGCCAGCTAAAACATATATAAGTGAAGGTGGAGGATTCAGAGTTCCCTATCATCCTCAAGTTATGACAAAGCAAATAACAACAATGGCTGACCCATGCTGGCAACACTATAAAACTAGGTTGCATCCTTTAATGATATCAAAATAATTAATGGCCTAAATATAAAATTTGAAACAGGTGTAACAGCTTAACTTGTAAACTAAACCAAATTATATAACTGAAATCTAAAACTAAATGAATGTCTTAATGGCATACAATTGCATTTCCCTTCATTAAACGGGACCCACATGCATTTGGAATCAATAAGCATTATTGAATATTATAATGGTAAAACGCTACATATAAATGATAATTACAGAATAAAAATAAATGGTTATTATTATTCAAAAATATCTTATCTGGAATTTAAGCAATAGCGTTCTTGGATCACATTAAATTTATAATCAATAAAAATACACTCAAGGCAGTATAAAAAATAGTCTGTCTGTAAACAGAAATATTATTTAACTATATCTCAACCCGGCAAGCCATGGCTTTAAAACAAATAATTTAACATAATTAAAATATCCCAGAAGTGTGGGGGTGGGGGGATTTAAAAGACTAATCTAAAATAGAGGCTAGTGGAGTTGATTTGGCATATAAATGACAAATAAAATAATTATAATAATAAAATTTTCCGCACTAAATAAAATGTAAGATTTTAACTTAAATAGATGTAAGCATTTACATATGTATAACATATAGGATTATAGAGAGACTTTCAAACAGAGATTAGATAAAAATGTACACCTGGGTCTTTTTTTACGTGGACTTATTTAACACGATTTTGAAATTACGCGATTAATGTTTCATCGGAAGTCAAACTCCGATAATGCGCTATTACTTTAAATAATAAATTTTGCACACTTATGTTATATTGAAAGTAATAGCACATTATTGGAATTTGACTTTCATCTTAGTAATTTCAATATTTTCAGTGCTTTATAATAGTAAGATTTTATGCAATAATGAAATTAAAATCATGATTTCCACATTTTATGTATACACACATTAAATTTTACAAGATTATAATGTAAATTTGTTCAAACATTGTGCGTGTTAATTTTGCATTTTAAATCACATTCTGTTTTTGCTTTTTAAAATAGAACGTAATCAATTATTAATCATTTAGTGTCTGCAAGTTTATTTTTAAAAGGTGAGTAATAGCAGTGAGACGAAATTTGATTTTTAAACGGAATTGAAAATTAAAAAATTAAAGACAAAAGTAAAAGTTTAGATACAGAAGAAAATGTAAAAAAAGATAATTAAACAGAAGTGGAACCTGTTCCTTTCACTGCAAAAATGATTCGAGAAGGTCTTCAACTTTCTAATCAGTTGGCAAATTATTTTCTTATAAATGACACTAATCACGAACGTGCTCTTAAATTCCAAGAGCTAAATGGTTGTATGTCTGGATATCATGTTCATAAACAATTAATAAAATCATCATCTCAAAGATTAATTACTAATTACATTGTCACCAGAAAACAATTAACACAACATGAGAGTGAAGTTGGTGCTAGTTGTATTTCCTCTTGTGAAGAATCAAAAACCAGTTTGCAAATGAACATGTTTACCGGCAAATAGCAATAATAATTAAAACATGTCTAAAAAATGTATGCATAAAAATACAAATTGTTTTCAATAAAATTAAATATTATAGTTAAAAAATAGTTTAAAATGTTTGTCTTGAATCAATTTTTTTCAAATTTGAAATTTTTTATTAGTCATTTTATTTCCTTATTTTTTTTTTTTGCACGAATTTTAAAGTAATTTTATGTTGGTGTTTTGTTCTTATGTGATTTTTGAAAAATCACAGTCTTTATCCCCCCTTTTTCAAGGTATGTTATGTCTATTTTTGCACAACTTTGTTTGCGCGTGTTTTCTGAGGAACCTATCTATCGCGTAAAACAAGACCCAGGTGTATAACAAAAAAACCATTAATTGTCACAGATATAGGTAAGCATGAAACTATTACTTTGGCAATGTTACAATGGCTAGATGGTGCATTCTTTTAGCTTTAGTTTACAGGGATTAACTCGGTGGTCAGCAATCTGAGTCACTACTGCTTCTTCATTGGTGGCAGCCTTCTTCCATGGCAGTAGTTTCATAGTAGCATACTAGAGGCAGCTCTGAGGCCCAGGGAAAGATGGTTTGGTGACCTTCTCAATAGGCATTCTAAAAACTAAGCACAAACAAATACTGTCAGACTGTAAGACTCATATTCAGACTAAAACTGATTGTATCTTATTTACCATCTATACTATTTATACCACTGATGCTATTACAAGAATGCTTTGGCTCATTTTCCCAGAGGCAGATGACACGATTATTAAATTCCTGAGCAAATTACAGTCCATTTAAGAAGATATGGTTCAAATCACTTTCATTAGCAAAACTTTTAATTCGTTTTTAAATTATAAAAGTAAAAACTATGATAATATTTTGATTAAAGAAAATCAAGCTTTTAAACTGTTTAATTAGTGAAGAAAACTTCACAATGGGTTGACTTAAACCTGCCATCTTGGTTATATATTTCGTTATTTTACAAGGTGAAATTAAATGCAAATAATTTTTACAGAAATGGCAAACTTTACATGATTAAAAATTTTTTTTTAAAAATTAAAAAAAAACACAAGCTTAAAATATTCAAAAGTATGACAATATTAAAATTATAAAATATTTATTATAAAGTTTTAGCATATTTTAAAATATACATATATACATTGCCATGTAGTAAGTAATGGCAAAGTTAGTACATTAAATATAATTGCTGGGTTTGAACCCTTGTAAATGCTTAGTTTTTAGGAAGGAAAGCATGAAGCTCACTTTGACTACAGAGCAATTGTTTCAATATATATATATATATATATATATATATATATATATATATATATATATATATAATGGTAAGAAAACAGGAGTAAGATAGAGCAATGAAAAATCATCTTCATTTCCATGTAAGAATCAAAAGCATTAATAGTAAAATTAAATTTTGTATGTAAAGACCATGAGTATCTGAGACCATCTGCTTAAAATAAAGTAAATAGTTATAATGATACCACCAGCATTAAACATGAATAATCAAATATCACTCCTTGTAGCTAAACCTAAAAAGACTCAATATCTAAAACATAAGCTACTTATTTAACCATTGACAAACATATCAAGATGAATAAACTTAAGTGCTAAACTATATATCATAATAAAAACAATGCTAAAATGTTAATACTTGTAGATCATCATCAATGCACTGACCACATGATACTTTGAGCATTGATTAGTAAACCAAATCCCTTCTAAAAATGTAAAATGCAGATTTACATTACCCAGTAAACCATCTGGATATCCAAACACAAACATCAACCACTCCATATAAACAAATGGACCATTATTGCCTTAAAACTAGCTCAAGATCTCAATGACTTAAGGTCTGTAACTGTGAACAAAAAATGTATAAATCTATAAGCTTATTCTTATTTGAACAGTTTTACTAATTTATAAATCCCTGATAGTATTCTATAATAAAATAAAGTTAAGCTTACTGCCAATTGATAGAACAGATAGATGGAAAAATTAAAACTATAACAGTACAAATTGATTAATAAATAAATAAAAATAATGAAAAAATATATGATATGACAATTCCAATTTAAATTCAATATTTATCAACAAAATATGATTTGATGTAGGAAGTAAATGTAGCTTGTTGTTTAATCTTACTAATTCAATTAATTAATCTTAACTTTGAACAAAATTATTTCCCCCTTCAATGATTAAAATTGTAGAACAATAAATCATTAAAAACCATTAAAAACATTAAATTAACTTAAACGCCTTTTTTGCTTTTACTTAAATTTCTTTCTTTTCAGTTTTTCTTTTATAATTTTTTTCTGTGAGCTTTCATTGTTGAATTTAGACAATTGCATTTTCCCTAGAATTTCTCCCATTTCCTTGGCTTTTTGTAGATTCTAATTTTCATTATGATGACAGTTTCTCTACTTAAACAACTTTTCAGAATAATTACAAAGTTAAATTTATCTAATTTTACAATATAACAGTTTTCATGTCAGTTTTTACATAGAATGAATATGTATATTTCCCAATATAATAATCTGCAGATGATGTTAACAAAGAATAAGATGGTCATGCTTTTAAATGCAAACAAAGCTCTCTACAGATTTTATCACGATCATTCTTCTGCAATTTTAATGAACAGCCTAAATAGTGAGGTTTGTATATACCCAGCTTATAAGTAATATTTTGAACATGGTTTTTCTCAAATATAATTTAAAAATATGTTTTGAAAGTAATAGTGAGGTGAGTCTAACTTCAGACTATAAAATTATTTTTCACTGGCTTCTCACAGTTGGGATGTTGCTATTGTTATTTTCAACAGCTGCATCAAGAATGACTCCTGCAACTAAATCTTTAGTTCTAATTTAACTTGCCCCTCTCCCTAATATTTGGAACAATATTATTTTTTCTCCAGTCATGTATTATTGTAGACTTGTCCTCATTAAATCCTGATCAATAATATTTAATTTCTTTCAGTTTTTTAATTTAAAAAATTCTAATTCCTAGTTATTAAAAAAATTTTCCAGAAATTTTTTTTTGTCTTAACCTCTGAAAGCAATATAATCCTTCAATTAGACTTTATTTTGTATGAGACTTTCTTTTTTTTAGACAGAGATAAAATAATAAGAAAAAAGGTTTAACTAATTGAAACAAAATTTCCTAACAAATATATTTAAATGTTTTGTTTTTTCTTTTTCTTTAAAAACCTGATATTATTGCTTATTAAAAAATTTCTTTAAAAAGTTGATATCATTTTTTAAAAAATTAAAACTAGTCAACAAATTATTGAAGACAAAAAAAAAATATTTGTCTCATTTTTTAAAAATTAAAATTGGTAGATAAAATTATTGAAGGGAAAGAATTAAAAAAAAATTATTCTATTTTATACCTCCCTTTTTTTTACTTCTATCTTTTAACAAATTATATTCATATTTGTACTTGGGTATTAACTAAGCTATGACGTACTACACAACCTACTGGTAGATAGCATCGACGATGAACCAAAGCAATGGCATGTCAACTGAAACATTGGCATGACTAATCAATAGGAGTGGTGAAGGTGGGTTCGTGGACACCTTCGAGATTTTGGAATACTGCAGTGAATTCTGGGTAAATATCTGTCTTTTACCTGCTTGCGTTGACCAAGTGAGACCATTTTTTTTTACTATGTCTGATCAACCATTGTAAGAATTGAATATTTTGATTGCTTATTTTATATTTTGATCGCTGAACTATTACTGATTTTATTACTAATTTTATCAAATTTTATTACTAATTTATCAAATTGTATTCCTAATTTATCAAATTTTATTACTAATTTATCTAATTGTATTACTAATTACCATTTATGACTAATTAACCAAAATGTCTAACCAAGAAAAGGAAAAGAAAGCCATATTAAGTTATTGGGACTTACCGTCTTTTCCAAAAAAGAAGTGATTTTCATATTTTTATAATTTAAAAAAATATTTGGAGTTATCATATTATTTAAGAAATGAAAATGTTTAAGGAAGTCAATACTTACTTTAAAATATGACAAAAATAATTCTTACTATTTTCCCATTCTATTTTTTTATTTATTTAATAAGCTTGTAATCACCAGTGTTGGCATCTGTCTACAATATAACAATATAATAGAATACAATCACTCCTACTGTTTCAACAGAATAAAGCATTGCCTATATTTACAAACTCAAAGTCATTTTTTTATAGTCCTTGATTTAGAATTCCTGTTTTTAAATACAAATAGCATTGTTATAACAATAACGGGTGTTGTATTCTGTTACCATATTTGAGTTTAATCTCCCTCTATCCATTGTATATATATATATATATATATATATATATATATATATATATATATATATATATATAAACACATTCCTATTTTTAAATTTAATATATGGGATATTTAATTCTAAAGCACTCATTGGTTTCGAGCTATATGAAAAAATATGATAAACATAAACTAATTAACTACACTGAACCAGCTTTGAATAAAACACTGATAGAACGATATTTTAAAAAAAAAATAACAAAGATACAAATTATATATAAATATGGTCGTCTGCAAATGGAAATGTATTTCGATTTGAGTATTATTCTAGTCATTATTATTGCAAATTTTGTAATTTTTATAGCAGAAAAAAAATATTGTATAGAAAATTTTTTTAGTAAGAATTAAATTTCTATATAAGAAATTTAAAATTTAATGTTTCTTTCTAATGTTCTAGGAAGCAATTATAATAAATATGGATTTTCAGACAAGATCTTGTCAGAAAAAGTGACTGAAAAGTTTAGAAATTACAGCCAGTGTTTTATAAATCAATATGGAGCTGAGCGGCTTGCATTGAAATTTAATGGATACATTGAAAACATTTCCGTAAGTAATTAACTAATGAAAGTTATTTGATGTTGCATATTTTTTATAACATAATCATACTACAAAATATAGTTATATATAATCATTGATGCATGTAATTTTTGGAGTTTAAAAGGCATTTGTATATATTCATTATATATTGTAACGAGCACAGACGTTCGTTACATTGGGTTTTTTTTTATTTATTAAACATGAAAGTAAATTAAAAAGTTCGCATTTAAAAATTTTCTTTAAGAATTAAAAATTGAAATTAAATATCATCTTAAACTCGTATATATTAAATCGCACAGATAATGAAAAATTATTAAAGTAAAACTTTATTAAAGAAAAAGTATTTTAAAACTAAATTTTAAAAAGATTTGGAGATAAAATTATATCTTTAAATTTATCTTTAAATATATCTTTGATTTGGAAAACAGGTTAATTAATCAGAAATGGAAATGATAAATTTAATTAATCAAATGTAAACCAGCCTTGGGCATTTAAATGTAAAAACATCGGTCAGATAGGAAAACAATAGAAACTTTTAGCAAATGAAATAAATCCATTGGGAAATCGGACTTCAATGAAAAGGATCATCACATTGATGATGTAATGTTAAGTCAATCTTTCAAAGTAATATAAAAGGACAAGTTTGGAAATTATTAGTTGGTGATTGGTAATTGATTATTATGATGTGACTATATGTATTAAGGCAGAGAGTTGGTGGTGAAGAGATGGAAGGATGCACGTTCAATCCCTTCAGTTGTTATAAAATGGAAAAATGGACTATCATTTTCTACATTGAGGACCAACTAAACTAAAAAAAACCCGAATGAATAAATAAAACAATGGCTGAATGGATACCAATCTTTTTAGGACAGCGTGGGAATTCACATTCATGGCAAGCAACGGATAAAGATGAACTGTTGTAAACCGTAAGAACTATATAAATAATGAACATTAAATTAAAACTTTCCATATTTAAATGATTACAATATTATCCTATCTGACCAAACTAAATTCTTTATTAATAGTGTTATTTGATGTATTTTTTTTCTTATTTATGTAAAATCATTTCCATTTATTTATTTTTTGTTCTTTAAGTTTTATTATGATTTCTGTTTTCCGTTAAGTTAAATTATATAAATGTTAAACTTAAGTCGGGCATGAATGGCTGTATAGATTTGTAAAGTTATATGAGGGGAGGGTAATCTTAGGTTATTTGTTTTGTGGTTAAATTGGGTCAATGGATTGGATATATTGGTGTGATTAGTAGATGTAATATTGATTCGCTATGGGCAGAATCGCTTCATACGCCGCACACTTCCATTTGCCTATGGAAGGAATTATAAGTCGGATACCGCAGTTCCTTTCTATGGAGTTTTTTGTTTTATTGCTCTTCTTTGCAGATAGATGTAATATTCCTATCTGATGAGAGGCAATTTCTTCTCTTAACTTTTTGTGCTGCCGTATTTTATTACATTGAATACATCGATATATCAGATGAATTGATGCCAGTTTGACTACGAATTTTAGCCTAAGGTTAAATAGGGATAGAATGTTTATTTTCAAATGCAAATCTATGTAGTCTATTCATAATCGACACTAAATAAAATTGCATTAAATTTAAGTTGTTTATAGATGCTTGCATGGATTGTTTATTGGTTAACTATGTTTTGCGTTTTCATATTTGATCAAAATATATAGACATTCGATAAATAATGATACCTTACGGTGAGTATCTAAAATGTATTTATTCGGATGTCTTTTAAGTTATTGGTGACAATGCAAGTATCTTATGGTGAATACTATTGGGTTACGTATAAATTTCTCTCCGCAATTGTCAGTAATCAATAATTTTGTATTTTGATCGTTTATGTTTATTTTGAAATGTTTTTGACCATGAAATCTATGTAACCGATCTGTATTCAACATTATAAATGAGCTTTCATAAATTTATCTGTGCGAACTTAATTAAAATGTAAAATTGGAATATAATAGTAATTAAATGTAAATTAAAGTCAAAAATCAATGTTAAAAATGTAGGTTAAATTTTGAAATGTAAAACTAATACTAAAATAATTTTAAATCTTATATATATGTGAAATAAATAAATGTTTGTGTGTTAATTACTGGCAGTGGCTTATTTTATTCTTTTTTTATATATACTCTTAGAGTATATTATTAAATCTCTGCTATTCCACTGAGCTAGTGACATGGGCTAACGACCGGAATCAAAATTTAAAAAAAAAAAAAAAAATTTTTTTTTTTACTTACGTATCTGCCTACTTTATAAATTTTTCTAGGTTCAAATGCCTAGATGGCGCCCTGTAGTGCAGTTTACGTAAGTCTACCTTCTCCGGATCGTTACAATATATATATATTTAGATAGATAGCCATTATCCAATCAACTAAGAATCTACATATTTATTAATGTATATATATATATTCAATAATTCTTGTTCACTGAATAATCTCAAAATTAAATTCCTTTTTCTGGCTGAAAATCAATCCTAATTTTTATCGCTGATCGTTAATATTATAGACCAATGATGGCGCATATTTGTCATGCAGTGAACAATTTAAAGTTATTTAATTATCTATTTATCTTGTATATCCATTAAAGTCTATGTTGATTATCCTTTGCCATCATCATTGTACTGAATGGTAGTCAAAAAACAAATAGTTATAACACGTATGTTCACACAATTCATGTTTTTAGTATCATTAATGTTTTCTGAAAATTAAATTACACCATAATTACTAAAGATAACTATTTAAAGTATAAAAAGTATGTTCATTTATTGCTTAAATTATTGAAATAGAACAAACTTTAAGAAAAAAAAATATTCTGTAAATATTTAAATTTGAAAATTGTTTTTGTTGTGGATTAAGATTTGATAAGAATTTTAAATTATAATTACATCTATGTTCAATAAGGAGTCATACCTAAACAAATAAAAACTAGTCTTTATTATATAGATCAATTTTCGTCTTTATAAAATTCTTAAGAATGAATCACAATATCAAAGAAACAAATATAATAAATATAATGGACTATAACTTTAAAAACTTTTAATGTTCACGTTTATTATAGATCTGCCACTCTGTGTACACTTATTTCTCATTGATACATTTATTTCATTAAGATTAATATTGTTTTGCTAACTAAATTATTTTATTGCAAAATATATGGTTTTCCTAAATTTATATAGCATATTCATTAGTCTAAAAATTCAAGAATTTATTTTAAATACAGATATTTTGTTTTTCATTGATTGTCTTTCCTTTTGTTGATGGTGAATGGTTCATATACTTGAATCAAATGAGTAGATAGTTTATACAAAAAGCATTCAGAAATGTATCCTGTAAACAGAAAAATATCTGGCTTAAATATAATTAGAAATAATATTCAAACGCCTGAAATTAATTTATATATTAGGAAATAAAATATATAATTATAAAAATAAACTATTATTACATTTGTACGTCTAATGAGTGATGCTTGTATCCAAATTTATTCTTGAATGTTATTCCTGCAATACCATTATAGGAATTAGAAATAAACCAATCTAAAATAATCTGTGGCAAGTACATATAAAATATCAGAAATTTTATTGATATTACTACCAAAATTATTATATTTTTATGTGTAATTTAAAATTTCCAAAAGATTAGGTCGAAATTATTTTTAATCTAATACAACATTAATGTTTAATGCTAAAGGCAAATGTTGAATAACTACAAAAATAAATAGGAGAAAGAACAATTGAAATGAGATGAAAAATTTAGACATTTTTATACTTATTTCAGAGTATATGTGGATGGAGTTCATATTTATTGCATGCCCCCTTTTAAAAATAATCTGCTGGTAAGTAACCTGAGAAATATTTTCATGGTGTCACTTCAATTGTTAAAGATAAAAATATTTTTTTCTAATTAGCATAATTCTCATTTAACCCTGCTAATATTTCAAGCAGTAAGTTAATTCTGAATCTATACCATAACTCAATATTGTAATGGTCAGAGAATATAGTTGCTTTAACCCAATTCAGAGACATATGTAAAGGGGGTTCTAACCTGACCACCTCTCTAGATCATATTTAAGTGACTCACTCTTTTACCCTCACAATGGTTAATTGTCTTGATGCAGCTTCATGGTTAGGTAGATATAAAAATAAAACTAGAGCAATTTTATATTGCTATGACTACTACTATATGGCATGGCTGAAGATCTATCAGCCCCATATAGCTATTTGAGTTGGATAGCTGTGTTTGAAGACATGTACATGTCTGAAAATTTCAGATTTTCCACTCAATAGATAACTTTTAGCTAAGTGCTTAGCTTTGGGTTGGTATTTTTAGATCTAGAATCTAAACCTACCCTGACACCTCTCTGAGGAGTGCCAAAGCACGAAACCATGGCCAGGGGTATGGGGAGGGGTTCCTGATAGAGATATTTTAAGTGCTGGCTCTGGCTAAGCATTTATCATAAAGCTTGTAGAGGAATTGGCAATCCTCACTGTTTATAACTTACAAGCTTAAGAGATAGGGTCATGTGATCTATGAATTGATCTATGACTTTTATTTTGACTATAGTCTCTGCCAAAAAGTCTTATGCAATTTTATATTGCTATGACTACTACTATATGGCATGGCTGAAGATCTATCAGCCCCATATATCTGGGTTTGAAGACATATACATATCTGAAAATTTCAGATTTTCCACTCAATAGATAACTTTTAGCTAAGTGCTTAGCTTTGGGTTGGTATTTTTAAATCTAGTGTCTGAACCTACCCTGACACCTCTCTGAGGAGTGTCAAAGCACGAAACCATGATCAGAGGTTTGGGGAGGGGTTCCTGACAGAGATATTTTAAGTGCTGGCTCTGGCTAAGCATTTATCATAAAGCTTGTAGAGGAATTGGCAATCCTCACTGTTTATAACTTACAAGATTAAGAGATAGGGTCATGTGATCTATGAATTGATCTATGACTTTTATTTTGACTATTTATAGTCTCTGCCAAAAAGTCTTATGCAATTTTATATTGATATGACTACTACTATATGGCATGGCTGAAGATCTATCAGCCCCATATAGCTATTTGAGTTGTATAGCTGGGTTTGAAGACATGTACATGTCTGAAAATTTCAGATTTTCCACTCAATAGATAACTTTTAGCTAAGTGCTTAGCTTTGGGTTGGTATTTTTAGATCTAGTGTCTGAACCTACCCTGACACCTCTCTGAGGAGTGCCAATGCATGAAACCATGGTCAGGGGTTTGGGGAGGGGTTCCTGACAGAGATATTTTAAGTGCTGGCTCTGGCTAAGCATTTATCATAAAGCTTGTAGAGGAATTGGCAATCCTCACTGTTTAAAACTAGAGCAGTGTTTCCCAAAGTGGGTGGTACTATTCCCCAATTCGCAGTACTGCCCCAGTGGGCAGTGATAACTTCTAGGGGGTTATAATGTGTTCAGAAGCATTTCAGGCAATACTCAGGTGGTCTAGCCTTTTTTCTGGATGCACCAATCATTGGCTTTAACTCCATCTCAAACCACTAATTTTTGTGTTATTTTGCTGATTTTATGGTTATTTTATAAATTGTTTATCTGCAACAATATATAAAAAAGGGGAATAGTCAATGTAATTGTAAATGTTTTGCACCTTTTTGATCTTTTTTCCCTCTATTAACAAGTTAAAAGGAATGCAGGCTATTATTGTATGTCTAATTTAAAATTTTACTAATGGATAGAAGTGGTCATCCTGTGCATTATATTTGTGTTAAAAAAATTAAGTAATTTAAAGCCAAAATCAGCTGAGAGAATCTAAAAGTGTGCCATATCTCACATTTCTTTTATTTTGTTTTTGAATTTTTTGTAAAGATGAAAAAACCTATTGTCATTATATTAAAATTACAAACTATATGTAAAATGGAACCCCTTGAGGAATTAAAAGAGACTGAGTGGAAAAGGAAAGAATTGAAAGATAAAAAGGTGTAAAAAGCTATATCAGTTGTGTTATCATCAATTATCCAAGAAATTGGAGATAATGGCTGGGTTCTCAATTTGTATTGCTACAGGTGTGCTATAAAAGGTTTTCATAGTGGGTCTCTTCAGAGTTTATTGTGTTCCTTGTTGTTTTGTTCGCTGGGCGATTATAGATTTTCTGAACTAAGAGAAATATGCTAGTTGTAAAGCAGTGGAGAATTTTATGAAAGAAGGCAGAACTAAGCCTAGCTTCAAATAATATTCTTGCCAGAATTGCATGATCAACTCTTGGTTGGCTGCTGTCATTACTACAAAGATTTCTACAGAAAGCTGAGAAATATAAACATGTCTACATGCTCCAAACTTCTATGCTGCTGTTATGTAGCCACAGATGCTGGCTGATGATAATGAATACCTTAATGCCTATATGTTGCTATAAAGAAGGGAAGATTGTCATGGTTTATAGCACACTTAAAAGTTACTAAGTCCAGATATGATTAATGGAAAAAAACCAGAAGGAGGCTGAATGGTATATATTTTTTTTTTATTATCATTATGATTTGTTGCTATAAATTTTATTAGCACTCGGATATTTATTAAGATAGCCAATCTTCATACTTTAATGGACATGCTTCAATCTACTCCAACTTTTCAACTGTCCATCCAATTGGATTCTGTCCTGTACATGAGGGGTCAGATTGACCTTAGGTCAACATGGGTGTGACATGAATCTCGGCCTCAGGGTGGCCTTTGAGCATTCCATCATCAGATTTTCAATTGGATGGATGGTTGAAGAGTTGGAGTATGGAGTAGATTGAAGCCTGTCCATTAAAGTATGAGAATTGGCTATCTTAATATATATCTGAGCACTTATAGCATATATGTGTAGAGATGATAATCTGGACCAATTGATGATTGCTGGTTTAGCATGAAATACGTATATTGGTGATTATTTATCTTTTCGACATATATGTGTTCAGTGTATCAGTGTTATGAGATAGAGTGAAGAGTGGTGGGTTGTGTGAAAGTCTGTGCTCATATACCCTATATATTACATATATAGACACAGGTATATAATAAGTCCGTGTTTCAGTTATAAATTTTATTGTATTTTTTTTATTATTTGTTTTTGTTACTCTATAAATTATTATTTAATTTTCATACATTAAAACAATTCTAGCAAATTAATGTCTGGAATGCTTGTGTGTATGCCGAGGTGTGTGTGTATATATATATATATATATATATATATATTGCAATGGGATGGAATGAGGAAAGAAGTGGAATGGTTTGAACTGGGTGATGGAAAAACATCATCACCACTGTCAATTTAAAATGAAATATCAAATGAAATATCAATTTCATTTTAAATTGACAGTGGTGATGATGTTTTTCCATCACCCAGTTCAAACCATTCTTTTATATATATATATATATATATATATATATATATATATATATATATATATATATATATATATAAGTAATATAGTATTTTATAAGAGTATGAGATTAGAAAATCTCTGAGGTTATTGATTAGAGATCAGAAGAGCAACTAAATAACTATATATCAATCATATATCAACCAGCATTATAAAGTAAAAGTAATTATAAATACTCACTTAAAATAAACCATTCATCATCATAAGTGATCAATAATATCAACTAAATCAACAGACAATCTTGTGCCTGAATTTGAACAATAAAAAATATAAATCAACAGTCAACCTTGTGACTGAATTGGAAATGGGTCTTCTGTAGACTAGGCCAAGTATTGAGTCTTTGCCAGCTTGGGCCAATTATTTAACTATTAATTTGGAGGCACAAATTAAGTGTGAATCCATCAGAATGCATAACCAGAAAAGTCTAAACAATAATGTTGGGATATTAAAACATGCTGATCATCATCAGCTCAGGTCACTTGTACTGGCCAACTATAAACTTAACTTTTAATAAGGCTAAACTAAAATAAAATATAGTGCATGAGCTTTAAAGAGTATAATCTTTTGCACTGACCAAGGTGATGATTGATCATCTCTGGATGTCCCAAAGCATTAAATACATAATTCCATTCATATATTCATCATGTGCATGAATCTAGCTCAGAAAACATAAGCTCTATTACTGTATGTGACAAGAGATAATGGAAACAATTTTTAACAATTGAAACACAAGTTTATTAACAATAATAATAAAATTGAAATTAAGATCCATAAAAATAAGATTGCACACATATAAATTTTCTCATTTTGATTACAATACAAAAAATTATCACAGTTATGATTTACCAAATTATAATACACAATCCAAGTTATTACTACGGTTTACATGTATATGCACGCTGATGTGTGATTTATAATATACAATTAATATTCAACAACAAAAAATTGTTAAAATTTGCATATATGTCCTATTTGACAAGCATTGACATATGTGCACACACATAAATATGCAAGACAATTGACTTATATTACAGTCATCATATAAAATAATAAATATACAATTAAACCTTTCAGTTGTATATAAAAAAAATTACAAATGTTTAAAAATGTGCGTATATGTGTGTGTGCATGTATTCACACATTGACATTACATATTTTAACTTGTTACAATAATATTATATTTTTCATAATTAATTCCATTTGGAAAACATATATAAATTTTTCACATATATGTGTGTATAAACAAAATATATAATTTAAAATTTAGTTTCAATTTATAAGTTCTTTTTTTTTATCAAACTAAATAAAGTCAACTTTTGTTTGGCAGGTACTTGTTGATTAATTAATTATCAAGATCTCTAAATATAAAATGATTTTCTTTTTTTTTCTTAATAAATGAAAAATAAAATCATTTTATATATCTGACACTTCACACCAAAGAAATTATTTAAAATTTCATTATTATATATAACTGCTGTAAGATTTTAACTCGAGCAAAAATTATTTGTTTGTTTTAACTCTAAATTATTAATTTATAATTTTAAAAGACATTTTAAGGAATATTAAAATAAAATAATTCACTGCATATACATGCAATGCATTTATCTGTGGTTCCCTGCATGTATAGATAATCAGCAGCATAAGTACACAAATTTCTTTATGCTTTCTCTTGGTAAGCTTGGTTTTTACTCCATAAAAAAATATAATTCTGAGCTTGTTGTCATTATCAGGGGAAAGTATTCAAGTAATTTTTGGCATACCATGAGCTTCCTTTTGTAGTCCAAGCAATTGTCAAGCTGTCTTCTGGAACCAGGCTTCTTAAACTTTTTTATATAGCGACCCCCTTCAAGCTTAGGAAATTTTAAATGACCCCCTCCTCCATATAATGAAATATATATTAACCGTAGATGTAGATGTAATATCGCACTATTTTACAATGTAAATAAAATAAGGATTAAAGAATACGTACCCATTCATTTCACATATATATAATTGGAAACGTTGACGGGATATCGGTCGTAATAAAACACAATAAATAGAATGACATAAAACTATATATAAATTTATTCAATAGAAAAAATAAACTTTTGTAACAATTTTTTTATAAGAAAACATATTATTAACATCAAACAATATTAATGTAACGGATGTGATTGTTTATTTTTACACAAATAATTAAATCCAGGCTCAATTTGAGTTAGTGCAGATCGTAATAAATTTTCAACGTTTATTAAAGTTGAACGGTATTTTGATTTTATGTAAGTTAATGTGGAAAAGGCTGATTCACATAAATATGTTGTACAAAATGGCAGTAATTTGTTCATTGCCATTTCCGATAGTAGGGGATATTCTGATTTGATTTCTATCCAAAATTCATGCACAGGCACTTGAGAAAATCTGAGTCGCAAGGTAGTATCACTTGTTAATTCGGCAAATTCTTCTTGTGCTTTTAAGTTTAAAAAATTAATTTCTTCCATTTCAATTGAAAATGGATTGCAAATCCATTGTTGTGTATCGATATCATTGGGAAAATACCTATGCATGTAAACTTCCATATCCTTCAAATGATTAACTATAATTTTTGTTATAGGAGTATCTTTTTTGAAATATTGTTACTAATTATATACTCGTCAGTAAATGGAAACATTTCGAGCGATCCACTTTCCACTCTGTTCTTCCATATAAGAATTTTTTTAACAAAGGCCTCAAGTTTATTTTTTAACATAAACATATTAACGCAGACTCCCTGCATTGATAAATTCATATCATTGATTTTATCAAAAATATCTGCCAAATAGCATAGCTTGAGAAGCCATAAATTATCGTGAAAATAATCGGCCAAATTAGAATTTTGCTCTGTTAGAAATATAAGAACTTCATCTTTTAAAGTTAATAATCGTTTCAAACTTCGACCTCTTGATAGCCACCTAACTTCAGCATGTAGCAATAAACTTGTATAATCCGAATCCATATCAATGCACAAATTTTTAAACAATCGACTATTAAGTGCTCGACTTTTAATAAAGTTGATGATTTTGACTGCATCAAAAAACACAGTGTTTAATTCTGGTGCAATTTTTTTAACAACAAGTGCCTCTCGGTGAATCATACAATGTGTAAATGTAATATGATCATTTCCAGCTTTAACAAATGCTGTAAAACCAAGATCTTGTCCGGTCATTGCTGCAGCACCGTCCGTGCACACACCAACACAATTTTTCCAATTTAATCCTTCTTTTTCAAAAAACTCATTTACTTTTTTATATATATCTTTTCCACGAGTATGACCTTCCAGAGGACAACAAAACAGTATATCTTCATGAATGCTTCCCTCATAAATATATCTTACAAAAAGTAACAACTGTGCCATTTTTGAAATGTCTGTTGACTCGTCCAGTTGTATTGCAAACTTTGAGCTGTCTTTAAGCCTCATAAGAAGCTGTTGAAATTGATCATTGCTAATGTCTGAAATTCTTTTGGACACAGTGTCATTTGATAATGGAATTTTACTAATTTCAGCAGCATACTGTTTTCCATGAACAATTTCAGACATTCTTATAGCTGCAGGTAGTAAAAGTTGCTCTCCAATAGTAAAAGGCTTTTTCGTTTTTGCTATCAAATACGAAACTTCATACAATGCCAATAGATATTTATCATTCAAAGTAACATACTTCTCCAAAGTGTTCTTTTCTTTATTTGATGTTTGCAAAAGACGCTCAAAATATTCTATTGGCTTTTTTGATAACGTTGCATGTTTAGTATTCAAATGTCGTTGCAGTTTTGACGGTTTCATGCTTTCTGCAGCCAAAACTTCTTTGCAAATTAAGCACACTGGTTGTTCTTCATTGTTGTGAGAAGAGCATGTGAAGCCATACTGCAAATATGATTCGTCATATTTTCTTTTTGTTTTGCTAGAAGTCGGATTTGAAGCACTGCAACTTGGTTGTGACGGCGTGGCAGACTTATTAGTTGGAATTTTAATTAGCCATTTATCCATGATGGTTAAATAATAATAAATAATTAAACAAAATGTAGTTGAACTTTAACGTAATAATTAAAAACACCAACTGAAAATTACACAGTAAATACACACATGTCACTACGAAGACAAAGCTGAGTCCAAACTGAAGTACAAACAGAAAAATAACTACACTCACATGGCGTGTTCAAAGTGTGCAGCGCACAAAGGCACCGTATCACAAAGACGCCGAAAAAGAAGCTTTCATTTAATTTTTTTTATTATTATTTTATAAAAATAATATGCCGATTCGCCTAGCCTAGCTTGATTATGCTTCCGTATTGTATGTGTAAGCTGTAAGGCGACGCGGCGTCTGGGTACTTATAATCACTAAGTTATCTTGCAAACACTGACGCCGGCGGCCAGACATCAATGTCGAACGTTCAGTTGAAAATCGAGGAGCGCGTTGTATTTATTATTTTAAATGCTACTTCCATATTTTCATTTATAGGCCCTACATAACAGTTTTGCATTGCCACTTTTTTCAAAAAATAGTTATAATAAAACTACAATAGTATTTTGTATGATTTTTATTTGTATTTATATTTGTACGTAGTGTGTATACTAATTTTAAAATTTTATTTATAATGATTGAAAAGTATCAGATCTTTGCGACCCCCTTTCAGTAGTCTCGCGACCCCCCTGGGGGTCGCGACCCACAGTTTAAGAAGCCAGGTTCTAGAACATAGCTAATTGATCCATTTGAAGTAACCCTGACCTCATGAATCAAAACTCTGCAGTTAACTATAGGGTTGTTACTGGACTGTACTCCCTTAGTTCTTCATACGAGCTCTGTATAATTCTGCTAGCTATTTTGTCTTCACTTTTTTTCAGGCTATTGATTCAAAAGTGGCCCAGCTTCAAGTAAATCAAAACTGCTGTGAAGGAAAATAGTAGCAGCTCCTGGATCTACTGTCCTGCCTTCAGCTACATCAGTTCATGGCAGGTATTCTACCAACTCTCTGCTAAATGTAACAACAAACTGCAGCTATCTATTTTGATCAGCTAATTGTTGCTACTTATTCAAAAAATTTTAGCAGCCAAGTTGTTCTGTTCAACTCTTACAAAAACTACAATCCAAACTCCATCTGATATTTTTATCAGCCCTTTTATAGAATCATCTGAGGTGATAACATCTTGATTGAAAATAGAGTTTTATTTTTATCTCTCTAATCCCTTGGAATCTACATACATGTTTGTACTCAGATTCATTAAAAGATTTCAAAAATACTATTCTTGTTTTTTAATTTCAAAATCAAAATAATAATAATACAATATTTTTAATTATTGAGACAGTTTTAAAGTTATTTGTAAGCTATTCCAGCAAGGTCCACTAATGTCACAAAACATTAGTCATTTAAAATCTGAATTATTATTTTTATAAAGAGAAATAAAATCATTTTTTTTCTTTTATATGTTAGTGGTGTAAGACGTCAAATTAGTCTTATTGCAATTGTCTATTTAATTAATGTCTCTTCAATAGAAATGTTTTTTTAAAATCTTGTATAAAGAATTCATGAAAATAGTTATTCTTATATATGTGTGTTAGGCAGATGTTTAAACCTGCCACTAAATTACAAGCTTGTACTAAATGTGCATGGGGAATTTTAAAATCCGTGAACATTTAATTATAAAATTATTTTTGTCTCATTTTAAAGGAAAATAACTATAACCAAAAGTAAAAATATATAAACTAAACAATGTAAAAGATAACCGCTAATATAAATTCTTCATGAACTTGTCTGATTTATAAAGTTAATGTAAAGATTGTATTTTTTTTTTAAAGAGCTTGAGTTAGACTAATGTAAAATGCTTAATAATTTTAAATATATATATAACTAAAACCAAACTTCCAGTGTTCCTCGAATCATTTCATTTACTTTTATTTGAAATAAATTTTGATTTTTAAATATACCTATCAACCAATCACCCAAGTTCTCACTAAAATATCTAATTAAATTGAATCTCATGCTGTAAGACCCAGCTTCCGGCACAGTGAAATTAAAGGAATTTGATTGCATCATCAAGAAAGGCTATTGATTAGATCTTTGACCTGGGGATATAGGTAAATAAGGCAGAGTTCATGGTGTACCTGATTTATATATCTTGTACATGGTCGGACTCGGGGTACTTTACCTGTATTCAGGGGTTTGTTGGATTGATGTGTGTTTTTCAACCGGTACAATAGGATAAAGTTTATTATTGATTCTTTAAATTTTTTTAATAATAACATTGTTCAATCTTTTGAAGGTCAATATTATAAAATGTCTTAAGGTTGGCATCAGGGTCTGCCTGTAGTTGTACGAGGTTGCAATTTTGTGTTATCTACATATGATAGTAATATTTTAAATATGTGCACTTTTGGAGATATTAAAATTTACAAAAAATATGTTGATGATGTTTTTGTTTGTGGAAATACTAATACTACAAATTTGCTTGTAGAGGAATCAAATAAGTTGAATAGCTTGAAATGGACTATTGAAAAGGAACAGGACAAAAATATTAAATATTTGGATTTAATTATTAAAAGCGATAACAGTATATTAAATTATAAATGAATAATCAAGCCACTGCAAAAAAGGGGATATATAAATTGTAAATCAAAAGTACTAATTATGCATAAGTTGCCAAGTTTTAGATCTTGTTTGTTTTGTAATAAAAAATTATGTCATTATGAACGTGATAAACTGAAAAATATTGAGATATTTGCCAAGGAATTGCTTGATGTTGGTTATAATATGGAACAAATAAGCAATACTTAATGTCAATTTAAAAAACAGGTAGAATAGTTTAAAGAAAATGAACATTAACAGTAAACAATGGATATCTATTTCCTTTCTTTCAAATCCACAAGTGAAATTTTTAAGGAAATATATAAGAATGTGTTTAATGTTTCATTCTATGTTCCAAATAATATTAATAAATTAGTTAATAATTTTAAGGATGTCATACCTGTTAAGCAGAAAAGTAATATCATATATCAATTTTTTTGTGACTGTATGCAATCATATATAGATGAATCTAAGTGTAGTATTGAAAAAAGAGTGAGGGAGCATAAATTGTTATATAAGTGTGTAAAAAGTAAAAATAATGGAGATTTAATGTCTCCTTCACTTTTCTTTGATCATGAAAAACCATGTAAGTATAAGTTTGATTTTGAAAATGTGAAAATTCTTCATGAAGAGAGAAACCATAATAAAAGAAAAATTAAGAAGACAATTTTTATAAATATGAATAAAATGCATTTAATCAATAGACAAGCTGCTAATATTAAAATATGAGATTTGTGGGATTTGAATTGATGATGTTTGCTTCTGCTTTGTTTTTGTTTTTTGTTTTTTGAATTTAATGGCAGTTGATGCAGGTTTAAGGAATTATCCAAAAGTACTTCTGTGGATTTAATAATTGTTTATAATTGTTTATTACCATTAAATTTATTATTTTTATTATAATTACAATATATATATATAAGTATTATAACCAGTTGGGTTACATAAACCACAATAATATAATCTGTGCATATATATATTGTGCCCTTTTCTATAGGTCAGAAATAGTTCACTATAGTAAATTATTAAAAATTTCAAATTTTAGAATATGTTCTCTTGATGTGTTAATTATATTGTGTTAATAATATGCTAAAGTACAATTTAAAGCTAAATGAAAATACCTAACGCATAAAATTATAATGAATAACTTAAGAACAATTAAATAAAGCTAGAAATATTGATATATATGGTTGCAAAGACTGGCCATAACAAATAACACAGCTATAAATGTTTAAAAGTATGTTTAAAAGTTAAATTTTAATAGTTTTAAACTTATATTTAAGTAAATGTTATATTTAAATTTATAATCATATTTAACAATCATAATTAATATCGTATATTTTAAAAGTAAGTTTTATGGTAGTGAAAGTTGTATTTAGTTCTATATTTTCCAAATTATATTCTTCCAAATTATATAATTGTATGATTTTATTCAATACAACAGGTGTTGCAATTTATTATTCATTCCTAGACAGAAATCGGAAATAGTCTGTCTTGATTATTAGTCATGGGATTTGTCTAATAATATATGATTGCACACACTCACTTGTTTGAATTTATTAGTAGAATTTGAAATATTGTAAAATCGCATTATAGAATTGAATAGAATGATTACCTAGCATAAGGCTAATAATAAATATTAAGTTAACTGTCGTTATAACATGTTTAAACAATGCAATAAAGATGAGTACAGTTAATAAAAAAGTTAATATTTTATTAAAATAAAAATAGATAAATTAAATATTAAAAGTGGGACAATTCATTAAATATTGTTTTAAAAGAAGTCATTTTAAATATTTAAATAATTTAGTAAAGTAATAGTTTATTTAAAAGTAATATTTTTAAATAATATTTTAACTTTTAATACATCATAATTTTTATTTTGAAATTTAATTCTGTAAAACTGAAACTTGTGCAAATTTGGTATCGAACTAAAAGTAAGAATCAACCAATAGGATAAGGTATTCTTACAGGGTATAAATACCAATTGAAAGGAGGGTCTAAGGGTGATTTATAATATATTAAAGATAGTTGAATCATATCAGAAGCTATCAAGGAGATTATAATTTTAACTTTATTATTTTAGTCAATTTTAGTGCTCTCTTATAATTTTATTTTCAAAAGCTAATTGATATTTTAAAAAGTATTTTGCAAAAGAGAGTGTACAATAAAAAATATTAATAATAATTTCATTTAACATGCCTTGTTAAATTTTTAAAAAGTCCATTATCAGAAGTATTTTATCAAAGTCTAACTTAGAACTTCTCGATAATAAATGGATATGCCAAAAACTAAAGTATATTCAGTTTATAATATTTTAAAAATGTATATAATATTTGTTGATACAGTTTCATTAATGCTGAACAAGAGGACTGTTCTCATGAATAAAATAGTAGAAGCTTAGATGGAAAGATATTTGCTGTCTAAAAGTAAAACACACTATGTTTATATACAAGATAAACTTGACCAAAATTAGGAAATAATAAGGCAATTATACTTTGTGATAATTTGATATAAATATCATACTAAAAGAGTAAAATGTTATATCCTTTGTGAAAGAAACATTTTTAAGAATATTTTGCAAGAAATTATTTTAAAAAGTGAATCACGGAAAATATTTGCTAAAGCGTTTGATATATAAAACTTATGGTCTTAAAAGGGTTAAATGCATTTAGAAAAGATTTTTAAAAAAACTTGAAGTTTTAAACTGATGAAAATAAATTTATTAAAGAAGAAATTTATAAAGAAAGTGAATATATGAGTAAAATAAAAGAATGGATCCATGGAAATAGATTTATATTGCAAAAAGTTTATCGGATAGATTAAGCTAAACCAAATAGAATATAATGCATTACTACTCCTGTATGGTAAATTTAAGAAGCTTCACAAGATTATTTTTTTTTTAGTATTATGATTTCAATAATCATCATTCTGGACTATAGAAGTTATAAACTATTATTTTATTAACCAATCCAGAATAGACTGATGATTATTTTGCTTAATTTTCAAGATTTAAAAAGACATTGTCTCATTATTTGTTTTACTGTGTATTTTTAAAATTGCTCACTGCCGCCCGCCCGGACAATTGTTAGTTGCCAAGCAAGAGAAACATAGCAATGGGGGAAGGTGACTGCTCTTGAAGAAATAAAGTGCTTTTGAGGAGAACATTTTTTAAAAAAAAAAAACTCTCAAGAAAATAATAAACATTTTTGAACTTTAAAGAACCTTTGTCAATGGAGGATTTAATTGAAGATATACGTAATTATAGTTTTGATTGATTTTTTTATTTATTAACTTATTTTAAATGTAAATTTTTGATTAAGAAGTATAGGAACATGAATATTAATTATTTATGGTATTAGAATCCTATAGTATAATATTTAATAGCTTAATTTAGAATATTTTAAATAGAAGCATGGATGTATTTTATGCATGAGATGTTATATCTAGTTGGAGAAAAGAAGACTGTAAAAGTGATACTGATGAGCTAATGTCACTTGGTAACAACTAATGAATTATTTATATTTATTATGATGTATTTTCTTGTTTTTCTTTTTACAGATTGCCTATGTAATAATGTTTGATGTATGAATGTTAAAATATGCATTATACAACACATTTTAAAACATTGTGAGATCAGGATTTATTTGAATATGCATACTATGATTTTATAATGATAATATAACCCCAACATTATAATAAATATTTATGTGATTCTTTTTAAAGAACTTTCATATTATTAAATGATCAAAATATTATGTGTTTCATTTTAGAATATGAAAGTAAAGCAAACTTTTCTTATGGTTTAGTAAGATTGCTCTAATTATAGTTGAATCTTATTTATTATTTGAATATGCAAGCTAGTAAATTTGTCGATGTAAGACCTGGTAAATCTTAGGAAATAAGAATAGGATAGTGACCTGGTATTAGTAATATGGTAAACATGTCCAGGAAATTATTAAGTTAGGATATTTGGGAAATATGAATAGTATTTTATAATTTTGTGAATGTGCGATGCAGTTAACAAAAGCCCTGTAATTGTGTATTTATTTTGGACAGTGCTTATTTTTCTTGGAGTATTGATTGATATTCAATAAAGCTAAAGGAATAGCTTGACATCATTTATAGTATTTGAGGACTTTAGACAGGAAAAGGTCTTCCCTCTAATTTTATAAATACACTGTGCCATGATATTTCGGTATGAGTTATGTGTTATACTCTAGTTTTTCTTTCCCATCCTATAAATCTATTCGCTATCTAGATTTCCAAAAAGTAGCTACATCGTACAGTAAGATATATTTGAAAGAAAATAATAGATGATTTAGAGTTAATGATATGCAATTGTTTGGAATGAGATGAGTTCATTTACTTGGATGAAGAAATAGAATTTGTATGAATTGAAAATCCAATGGACTTCAAATGAAAGAATCATAAAATATGTTATAGATTTATTTTATTTTGGAAATAAATATAAGATCTTAAGAATAAAATATGTAAAACAAAGTTGCTTTTCTAATATTAAATAATATTAAAATATTTATTTCATTCTTTTTAAAAATAAGTACTGAATATTTTTAATATAATGCTATAAAGTAAAAATGATCTACACAATAAGTTAGGTACAATTTATATTTATTCAAGAATAGATAATGTATTAGTAATTATAATTCTATAGTACTATAATATTGTTATAATGGAATGTATTATAGTTAACAAATAGTGAACAATAGTATCCATAATTTAGAAATAAATTATCAATAGATAATTTACATGATATCGATAATATTGCTAAAGTGAAATTGTCTAATAAAAAAGGATATCCATGTTTTCTATTAGTATTATTTTATGTTTATACGCACTATGTTTTCTATAGATGTTCAAATAAAAAAGAAGCATACTTGAAAAATAGCTAAAGGATGTAAAATATATTTTGAGTAAGCATTAAATAAATATAATTTTTTACATAAGATTGATCAAACAGGGATTAATAATATTGTATTATTTTATCATTTTTGATTTAAGTCAGAGAGGATATCATCATCAACCATTATCAATCCACTGCAGGATGAAGGTCTCTCCAAGTTTAATCCATCTTCTCCGATCTTTAGCTTCTATTCTCCACAACACCCCTGCACATTTTCTTATTTCATCCATCCATCTCACATGTGGTCTCTTTCTGGGTCTTTTACAATCTCTTGGAATCCAGTTTAAAATTTCAATTGTCCATCTATTATCATCTCTTCTAGCAATATGTCCAGCCCATCCATTTCAATCTTTTAATTTTTTCAATAAGGTCAGTAACACCTGTTTGTTGTCTTGCCCATACATTGCATTTTCGATCTCTTCTTGTTGCTCCCAATATACATCTCTCCATACTTCTTTAAGTGGTCTGAAGTCTCTGTATTGATCTTCTATTAAGTGTCCAAGTCTCCAATCAATAAAAACTGGTAAAACACATTTGTTAAAAAACTTCCTTTTCAAACACATAGGTATATTTCCTTTTAGTATGAAGTTATTTCTAACAAAAGCACTCCAAACAAGTTTAATTCTATGATTAATTTTCTCCATTATGTTTCCATCAGTATTAATAATCTCACCAAGGTGTTTGTAACTTAACTTTTTCTAATTCATCATAATCAATCTTTATTTTCATATTTTGAGCAAATCGATTAAACATTACTTTAATCTTTTTAATGTTTATCTTTAGTCCTACTTTACTACTTTGATCTGCTAACTCCTGCAACATTTCCTGCAGCTCTGAAGCATTATTTGCAAAAACAACTACACGATCTGTGAAATCTAAATGACTTAAATAATCTCCATTTACTTTCACTTCTTTCGTTTGCCATTTTAATCCAGAAAATACTTCTTGCAGTGCTGCTGTAAAACGTTTTGGAGATATTGAGTCACCTTGTCTTACACCTTTCTCAATGTTGACTTTCCCAATATCATTATGTAATCTAATTGTTGCTGTTACATTTTTATAAATATTCGTTAAAATATAACAATATCCTGGATCTATACCTTGATGATCCAATGCTTTAATCACTGAAGAAATGTTTATACAATCAAATGCCTTTTCATAATCTACAAATCCAAAACATAATGACAATTCATATTCATTTGTCATTTCTATAACTTCTCTCAATACCTGGATATGATCTACTGTACTAAAACCACTTTTAAATCCAGCTTGTTCTCTTGATTGGTGGAAATTCAATGTTCTCTGTAGATGAGTTGTAATTACCTTGGTAAAAATTTTATAGAAAACTAATAAAAGACTGATAGGTCTGTCATTTCTAACATCTTCGTTATCACCTTTTTTAAATATTAATATTATTACTGCATTCTTCCAATCATCCGGTACATCTTTATCATTTAAACATTTGGTATATAACTTTGATAAAAATATATATATATTTTTTCACTTGCTTCTTTTAATATATCAATTATAATTCCATCATTACCTAGAGCCTTTTCTTTCTTCATACATTTAATTGCATGTCTCACTTCTTCATTTAAAATTCTGGGCAATTCGGAATATGTAATAGATATAAGAGATACTTGTTCTTTATTACTATATAATTCTTGATAAAAATCTTCTACTAATTTTCTCGTTTACTGTTATACTTTCTTATATCATTTTCAATTCTTTTCTGGACCATCTTACAAAATTTTAGATATTCAATTGTTTTTCATGCATCATTTTTGTATATCTTGTACTTTTCTTCATAAATTCTCTAGTCTCAGAAGAAATTTTATTCGTCAATTGCTGCTTTTTTCTATCAGCTTTCTTTGTTGCAATTTTTAAAAGTGTATCAGTTATTTTCATATTAATTTCATTGAAATCTGAATCATGTTCAAAATCTACTAATACTTGAAACCGATTTGTAAGTTCTAATTTAAATTCATTAGAATGTTTCTGAAGATTAGGAATGTCAACTGTAAATATTTGTTTTCTTAATAATTTTTGTCTCTAGTTTTACATTAATACGTATTTTACAATCTTGAAATATGTATTTCTTGTTAGTCAAAATATAATCCAATTCTGCTGTACTTTCATTTGGATGCTCCCATGTCCATTTCCTTTTAATATTTTTCTCAAAAACAGAATTCATGATATACAGTTTTTTTTCCTGCAAATTGCACAAGTCTATATCCTCTCTCATTTCTATTACCATAACCAAAATTACCTACAACACTTTCATCTTTCATTTGTTTACCAATTCTAGCATTAAAGTCTCCCATAACAATTTTAAAATGTTGTTTATTTTGATCAAAAGTTTTTGTACATCAATATAAAAATCTTCTACTACTTCATCACTATGAGAACTTGTTAGGCATAAACCTGAATTATCTGCATTTGGTATCTTTATTAAGTTGTATAACTAATCTTGCCATTCTGTCCGATACATATCAATCTCCACAATATATTTCTTCCACTTTTTATTTATAATGAATCCTACTCCAATTGTATTTCCAATATTTGTACCATTATAATAGAGTATACGTCCACTTTTTAAATCAATTGTCTCTTCACCTTTTCTTCTAACTTCACAAACTCCAATAATGTCCCATTTAATATAAGACAGTTCTTCTAATTCTTGCAATCTTCCTTCACTTGAAAGTGATCTGCAGTTGTAAGTACCTAAATAAAAAGTCATCATCAAATGGCAGCCTGGGTCTGCAATCACGGGTTCTTAGCACCCTCTGTCTTCAGCTACCAACTGCTGCCTAGGTTGGTGACTTTACAGCCTCCTGGGAATAAGGGCCATGCTTTATTTTTGTTTGTCATAATTGTATATATGTATTGGGAAAATATTTATCATTTACACAAACATTCATTCTGCCTTATCAGGCACTAAGGAGAAAGAGCATGGTATTTCTTGATCTTAAACTCAGAGGTAAAAAGCCAATAAACTCACCACACTGGTTAATGGGTGTTGGTGAGCAGTCCATCCATGTTCCTATACTATATGAATAATCACATAGTAATAACAGCTGCAACGACAAGAACGTATGGGGTGAACATTAGGAATTTGCCCTGCTTGGTTGTTATAAGGACACCAAGAGGAATCAAAGTGTCTCTTTTCAGTTAATAGCAAACTCCTTTCTGCAGCCATATATATATAAAATGTTTGTTAATTAAATCAAAATTGTAATTATAAATGAAATAATAAATTTAACGGTTTACAAACTATTACAAAGTTTCCTTAAATCCGCAGAAGTACTTTCGGTTAAACCGTTAAATTTATTATTTTATTTATATATATATAGTAACCTCCTTAGCTATCAATCTAATCTGCCTCACATTTTAGGGTGACTAAATCCTCCTATATATTCTTCTGTAGCTAGCAATCAAGCTTCAACCGGTCTCACATAGTACTATATTTTATCATGCAACCTCCAATTAACTAATCGGCCTACACGTTTCAAATAAATACAACTATGTAACCTTCCCTTGGATGCTGGAATTTTATATGAATCTGACCACACCTCTCATGTCACCAAATCCGCTCTTTGTAACCTACACTATCCGAATCATCAAGAATATACACCTAAAAATAAATGTTAAACTAGAGAGATGATTTCTTGATTGACCAAGCTCATATGAAACTATAAACTTAAAGAAGATTACAAGGGGATTAATGAAGATAATATCTTCTGGTCAAACTAGCTTTAAAATCCACAAACAAACAAACAAACGAAATGTTATGAAATAAATTTAATATTCATCAAACCAATAAATAAATAATAATTAGATCGATGAAATGGAAATGAAATTAAAATTATAAATTAAGCAATAAGTAAATTAGGATGTAGATGACTAAATGGATGATGAAAATAAATATTTATTAAATAATGAAATGAAAGGAGTCTGAGAATGAAGATAAAAGAATAAAGATGTATTCAAATAATGAATGATTAATAGATGATTAAGATTATAATGGAATAAGAGCTAGTGAATGGTAAGTTAATTAGGATATGAGTTAGGATGAAAGAAGAATGAAGAAATAAAGAAAGATTGAAATGACAGATGGGAATAATGGTAATGATGGAAGATGATGTCCAGAAGTCTAAACTGATATTGAATTAAATGATAATAAGATAAACTAAATAAAATAGGGATTCCATGCTTGACAAAAACAGAATATTTACCATAAGGTTAAAACAAGCAATACATTTAAGACAAAAGAAGCAATTTACACCTTAAAGTTTGGTTGACTTTCATAAAACAGTGAATATAACATAATTCAATTCCAAGTACAATAAATAATTAGATATAAAATTTACTATAAATTCAAATTCCACATTGCAAATTAATGACTTATTTTTTCAGGGTTCAAACAACTTAAAAATTGTTATACAAGATATACTTGGGTCAGGGAGAGGGATTTTGCCACTACCCAAATTTAATACACAAAACAGCTCTTAAGACAAAATCGAATTAACAAATAATATTTAGTAATTCCAAAGGAACTTTATAAACTCCCTAACTATTATAAACTTTAAGCTTCAAGAAATAGGAATAAATTTTCAATAACTAAATACAATAACTTACCAACTTCCTTTTCTCAAATAATTATAAACAATGTGATCAAGATCAGTGAATGATAAATCTGTGAGTTCAAATAAACTGATTAAACCAATATTAAGTGTTTATCTTTTAGTATGCCACTTAAAATAATATGCACTCTAAGTTAATAATATTTTGATTATTAAGTGATGATGCTTTAGATGTACTCGTAAATTATAGGACTTAACAAAATTATTTTGATACATATAATTAATTATACTATATTGATTGATGGTGATTACAATATAATCAGATGATATGTCAATAGCGATAACAATAATAATGTGTGTGGTGACTAGCAATAAGACTACAGACAACTAAATAAATTTTTAACACAACAATATTTATTTACACTATTTACAAATTGATTTCATACACATTGCATTAAACAAGAATACATTAGATAAAATGAAGGATGGAAAATAATTGGTATACCATTGCCTTCACACATAGAATACAGTGATATTCATAGTATCATTATCATTATTGGCTATGTTTCTAGTATTATTCTATCTTATAAAATAAGATAGTTAAACTTTATTTAAGCTAAATTAGCACTCAAATTATAAAACAAAATGTATTTAGCTCTTTGAGATTTGCGTAAATTTTAAATCTAAAACTCAAAGTTATAAAGTAGTGCATTATACTAAAGCTATTTCATTTATCAGAATATAATGACAATTATCATATCCAGCACAATTAACAATTATTATTATTCAATATGAAGAGGTTTATTGTATTAATGTGGGGACAGACATCAGAAGTCAAATGCACACATGATACTGAAACATTGCTTATGTCCACAACATAATCATTTTAATAGTTATCCTATCTTACCAATCCATCAGCGAATCACTGCTTGATGAAGATAAATCAACATTATCCATGTGTATCTCTTGCTCTTTCATATAGAAGTTTTACAATCACTAGTCAGATTTGGTTGGTCTGTTTATAAATTGATGAAGATCCTACATCATAAAGACACTATTTCAATTAGGCAAACTATAGATACACCAGTGTCCCTGAATCTAATCTTATCTTATCCTTGCTATATAATTTTAAAATACTAAAACTTCACCATACATGTTGGAAAACTAACTACATAATCTCATGAAGGATCAAACAATAAAGGGAGGCTCTACAAAACAACATGATAGTTGTACAATAATGTGTCTAATTCTAATACCTTTTCATAGGTATATAAGTGTGGGCATTTCCTCATCACAGGGAAATAGAATTCAGACCATGGATATCATCCTCTCTTGAGATTCACTATGCTAACTAAGCACTAACTATTGATCAGCCTCAACAATATTATCTTCTCATGTAATCAGCTATTGGAGATTCTCCATCTGCCCATGCCCAATATTAATATTAATGATACTATATTTGATGCCATTATATGTGGCACATACTTATCAGCTGAAAGCTGTTATGAATCCTTATCAATACAATATTAAGATAAAATAATACTAACAATAAAAGTGGAAACAAATATTCCATTTCACAATGCAGAAACTGTTAGAGTATTAATAAACAAACCACCAACCTATAAGTCAAATGACCATTAATTATTTTCAAAATAATAACAATACTTTTGTTATAGCAAGCAATATGTGCATAAACAATAAAGATCAGCCTATATTTTATATTTAAAGTGGACATGTTCATTCATAGGCAAAATTTTAAGAAATGCAAAATGTTTATATCAATTATTTCATATAATAAAACAATTGTGTCATTATAGTATATCTTTGACAAATTTAGTCTGTTTGTTTACCCTTCAATAAAATATTAAAATCTGTTTTAAAAATGCAAGAGGTAAATATATATATATATATATATATATGATATTTAATATTATGGTTTCCCTCAACTGGGAAAATAACAAATGTATGTGTAATAAATGTATATATCTTTATACATCTCTTCATCCTTAACTAAATATATTTATACCACAATACATAAAAAAAAAGAAAAATCCATGAATAACACATAACAAAAAGTATATTATAATACTAAACATAGCAATAGCAAAAAAAAAGAAAACAAACATTTTATTCCTATTTATCTTATGCCCCTTTAGTTCAAAGTTTGTTCCATTATTCTGAGTTGTATGATAATGAAACTGATATCATGAGCAACATTCATAAGTAATGCATATATATATTTTATGATTATTGTAATCGATGTCAGCATAGTGAGACAATATTCAAACATTTCTGAGTATAGCACAATTAAGAATAGGTTTATCAACACTTTCTATAGATAATTTTCCTTAAATGAATTTATGTTTATTATGATCTTTAAAACAAACTTGTTTTTCCTTTTTTAATCATTTATTGATTTTATTTACTTTGTTTTTTCATCTGTGGTGATATCTGTAATAACATTAAATGATCTGGGCAATTTTAAAACATTTTAAAATATTATTAATTCGCATGTTGCACAATAAAGATTAAAAATAAACATTTATTTTATTTCATTTCTATCAGCAAATTAAGATGTGCATTTATTTTATTTCATTTCTATCAGCAAATTAAGATGTGCTTAATAATACTAAGAAGAATTTATTCAATTGTGAGCAATTATAAATATGATATCCTTGGCATTTTTTTAATCTATAACTTTTCCATTTTCAATAACCAAGCAAATTGGCACTAAAGCAAAACTTTGAGATGAGTTTTCTTCCTTAACAAGAATAGGAAATAAGTTCATGCTTTTTTTCTTTTTCAATTGATTATTTTATACTATTTAAAATGAATTTTTAAATTTGTCTACTTTATATTTTCACACTTTTTTCCAAAATTATTTTGAATTATATTTTGATGATTATAATTTAACAGCAAATGTATTTTTCTGCTTTGTAATAAAGAGCATGAAAACAAAACATTTTCATCATTTTCTTTTCAATCTAAATAATTTATGCATTAATTTTAAATCTGAAAATTGACTAATATAAACAAAATAAAAGTAATTGCTTACACTGTCTGGAATTGTTGTTAGTTTGAAGTAGTATTTGCTGAGGAAAATATTTATCCATTTGGCTGTTATTCTTTTTTATCCAGAATGCATCTCAGGAATTATAAAATCAATAGAAAATAGTGATGAAATAATACAAGGTTTTAAGGTTTCTTACTCCATTTTTTTAAATCCACATTATCCTCCAATTTTATTCAATTTAATCCACAAGGGTGTTACTTTTCAGCTTTTTATTTTTACTTTATTTATAAGTGTAGAAATGGAAGTCCCTTTATTCCAATTTTCTTCTCTTAATAGCCACCCCCCTACAAACTTTGTTATATTATTTATATCTTGTATTACATTGCATTATGGTACCAAATGGACCAATAACTGAACAGTGTAAATAAATTAATATTTCTGCATCTAGTGAAAAAAAATTAGACTGTTACATATAAATTTAAATTGAAATACAATATATATGAAGAATGTTTACAAAATTTAGAAGAATTATAAATTGATTTTCTTTTCTTTTAATTACTGTTTAATACTAATAATAAAGTTCTAAATATTTTCATACTTCCAAATTGGTTTAATACTATTAAAATATTATTTTAAATATATCTGCCACTAGACCTTATGATAAAATGTTTATGAAATTCATATCCACTCTCAGATTTTCTAGTGTGTCTCAAACAGTCCAAGTCATCATCACTTTCAGGATATTTTTTTGGTGAGCTTTTGCTTAATTGGAAAATTATAATCCAATAAGCATTTCAACTTAAAACTGATTTTTACACACTGAGTTTCAATATATTATAAATTATTATTAATTAAAATTTTACATACTGGAACACCTGAATAAAGCTTAATATCATTGAGCCAAACCATATGGTTTCAATATATATATATATATATATTGTAATGGTAAGAACTTATATGCCTTGTTAACATGTTGCAAAATTCCACCACCATGTTCGAAGAGCAGCACAATAGATGGGTTCAGGTCCTACTGTACCATGTTTGAACAGTCATTTCCTTTCACAACAAAACCCACATGACAACGTGGATACCATACCAATAGTAAATATTTTTTTACACCTGGTGGTCAGGTAAACAAGAGACTCTAATTAAATTATTTACTATTAAGGGCCACTGCTATATATTTAATACTAGTTTTATAATAAAATGAGACATCAAATTTTATTATTAAATCAAGCAGACACACAAACATAGAAATATATATATATATATATATATATATATATAGAAATATATATATATATATATATATATATATATATTTAATAACAATTAATTAATATACATGTAATTTAGTACGCCACCAGGGTATCATATTCAATCATATCTCATGCCTCACGTTTAAGTTGCGAATGTTATGAGATTACGCTATGAGGTCATAATGATGAGTGCATCTGTCAACCTGGTAATCATGCCTTACTTTCTTAATATTTATATACCATAACAAATTATTAATAGATTAGCATATGTGGAGAAGTGGAAATAGATTGAGCATAGACATTCATAATCATTATTAAAGTGACCTACGATAGTTTGGATGTTGCCGAGCTATAAAGAGAGTGGCTTTCTAAGAGGATGAGTGCTGAGAATTGTTGGAGGTGAGAGGGATGGCCAAACATTGGGTTAGAGCCCTTAGGAGTGGTCACAAGTGTGGCATTGGTATGAGGTCATACCCTTTCCATCCCCGACTGTGTGACAAGGTTAGTTACCATTGGAGTCATTTCTAATGCCCTTTGATTATGGGAACTAAAACATTTAAAGTACCTCTACTTCGTTTCTGCAGTTTAAATTTAAGGCATCGATAAACCAGCGCAGTTCATACATACAATGTGAACACATTTATCTACTCTATGCTTTTAAAATATAAAATCTACTTCCAATCCCCACACAACTAAGCAAACGATTTACTGTTTACTGCCCCCCCCTCTTCTTTCATAAACAATACTGCTCTATATTTAAAGACTGAACAAACTAACTTTAAAATGAATGATTGCCAAGTAGTTAATACACTATATTAATAATTATAAGATCTCATCTTCATAATACATATTGAATTAAAATTATAATTCCCAAGCTGAGTATTTATTACAAGATACAGATTTACGTGAATCTAAAGTCGCAAAAGAGTGGCAATTCTTTTGCTAATTAAAATGGGAAGAAAACATCAGCTTGGAAATTAGGCAGGCATGAAATATAATATCTAACTAATAACAAACAAAAATTTAGATACCCAAGTAGAAAAATAAGAATAGATTGATTTAATGAGAGTTATAATTATAATATTACTTTTACACAATTTACAAAATCGATATTAGAGTTTAGTGGAAAATTACACTATGTTGGTTTTAAAATATGAAATATTAAAGGTACAGCAGAAAATAAATTTAACTTTAGAGTTCAAAAGACAGTCTTTTAATCTTGGGTATCGTTTACCTTTGACTAGAGGAAGTTTGCACACTTTATGGGAGAGTCCAAGGTTCCATGTTGAATAGCGTTTACATTTAGGAGAAATATGCAGGCAGCAGTCTAAGTTCAAGTTTATTGCATTTTTATGGGAAGCTCCATATCTCCATAGCCACAGACCAGGGAAGTGCAGCAGTTACTTACTCCTCGCACATTGCTAAATGAAAATTAGGATCTGGATAAGAAATAAATGGTAACAGCATACTTTTCAATTTAATAGCTCTGATCTTTTTTATAACCAGTTGCTGCTTTCATTCTCTTTATTTTTATCTCTCGGATCCATCAAACAACTGCATCATCCATCCAAGCAGTCTCTCTGGTCTGTGCTATATATCCCTTTAGGACATGGATGCATTAGTGGCACATGTTGAAATTTCAATTTCAATCTGACCACCTTTTTAATCTACCTTACATGATGTAATTAGAAATGCTTTTAACAAACCTTTTATTTACAATTATAAGTTTAAGAATACTTTTTAGTTCTGTAATCTGTCTCCCTTCCCACTATGATTTGCACTCTAATTAGCAGGGGAATATCTATTTTTAAAATATCTTCACGTATACTGTTTAAAAGAATTTTTTAGATTTATAATTTAAGTATTACATAAATCTGACCTAAATAATAATAAGTATGTTTTCACTTAAAATAAAACTATTTTAGTTTTTATTAAATTGCATGACAAATCTAAAAATCATTTGCAGTGCATTATTTTAAAATAGACAACATTGATGTGTGTGCATATATATGATGCTTTTAAATAACTGTACATACATGTTATAGTATTACGCACAAAGTCCAATATTCAAGGTCAGGACTTATGTAAACTAATAATAATGGGTTAGAGGTGGAGCTATGACAGAACTAAGGTGAAACTAAGATTTGAATACAAATCTTACTGTTTCAATATATATATATTATACCGGACAAAAGCTTTAGACTCGCATAAACTGACTGCCAGGGCGCCACTAGTCCGAAATTTGGAACTAGACATTTATTTTTAAGGGGTTACAGGGTATGCGAATCGAATGCGCCGGACTAGCTCAATCAAGCAAATGAGATCTATGTTTTGTTCAGTGAGTTGGAGAGGTAGCTACAGAAAACAAAATCAACTAAGTAAATGAATAAATAAATAAATAATTTTATTAAAAGTATGATTAAATAAACATAAATCTAAATAATAATCTTTAAAGCATATTTAAAATATGTACTACACGTATTTTCGTCAAAATTGAACTAAAATATTTATATGGCTTTGAGAGTGATTTCCTGTGCGTGAAAGAGTGCAAAATTCTGGAAGTAGCAGAAGTATTAGTAAGTATACAGTGATCTCACATCAGACAAGGGAAGTTAGCTTCCTGCTTATAATCCATAGTTAGGAAAAGAGATTTATGTCGAAACAGAAGAAATGCGAAGGTAGCTTCCAAAACATTAATAATAATAAAAAGGGTGTTGAAAGTTATTACTTTCAATCGATTGACCTTCCTCTGAGTGAGACAGGCTAGGAGCTCACGATCTACCTTTTGAGAGGGTTAAAACGATCGTACGTGCCCCTAATAAACGAATTGGAAGCTTGAAGAAATAAAACTAAGAACTATTATATTTCTTAATAGGCTAAGAAATACGAAGGTAGCTTCCAAAACATTAATAATAATAAAAAGAGTGTTGAAAGTTATTATTTTCAATCAATTGACCTCCCTCTGAGTGAGACAGGCTAGGAGCTCACGATCATGAGAGGGTTAAAACGATCGTATGTGCCCCTAATAAACGAATTGGAAACTTGAAGAAATAAAACTAAGAACTATTATATTTCTTAGTAGTCTATTATAAATAAAGTTTCACGACATAAGTAGAACTAATGATAAAATGGGTCACGAGCCAGAAGTCAAAATAGTCTGTAATATCCAGATTGCTTTCTATAATAAAAGAATGTGAGATTAAAATAAACTACTATCTTACTTATTAAGACTTAAATTGGACAGACAGTAATAGGTTTGAAACTAGCACTCATTAAAAAAAGAAAGAAAAAAAATCAAGCACACAGAAATCAAATTACATAAGATACAACTTGAAAAACATTTATATTTTTTTTTCAAAAAGGGAAACACATATAAGACAATATTATTTAAATTGCAAAACTGTAAGGTACCTTTATAATTTATTTAAATGCTAGTGCACTAGACTTCTGAAGTATAGTCCATTGCTCGGGATTCACTGACGGTAGGCTTGGGCAAGTTGATTAGTGGTTTCTTTGGAGCCGGTTCTTATGGCATTGTAGGCAGTTAATGGAGACACAGGATGTCCGAACTTGTCCTGGCAAGAAGCTTAGCACATCATGGTAAAGAAAATATTCTCGCTGTAGGTTTAATGTTCATTCTGGGTAGAATAATTACTGGATCAGCTTTCAGAATATGCAGGAATCGTTCTTTCCAAGTATTTTGGCAGGAATCGTGCAATTCTCCTGTCAGAGTTGTTGTCAGTCTCTTTGCGCTAGTGCAAGTATTCTAGCTGATGCAAGTATTGAAAGCTAGTCCAAGATAAACCAATGGCCTGATTCAGCCTGTTATATCTGAATCATATCTCTTAAACCAATTACCAAACTTTTTCTTTTTAATTAAAATTTAAAAATTCTCGATCTAGATAACAATAGTTATCTAATTAACGAAATAAATTGCCCTTTACAGATCTAGGAATTAACTAATGAAAAATTATTTTCTTTTTGTTTTCTTTCTTTTTAATTAGCCTTATCAATCTAAATCCCCAAATCTGAAAAGCAATCTATTTGTACACTTTACTTTTACATAAATTTAACAAAAAAAAATAATCTTAGTTTTCTTTTTTTTTTTCAAAATTAAAATTAAAAAAAAAACAAATATAACTGTGGAATTATAATATAATTCTCACGCATGTACATATATATTTGTACAAGCATTAAAAAAAACTTTTAATCAAGTTTTACAAACGAAACCTTATATAAAATTTATTTTATTTTCTTCACCCCTATAAAACTATAATTTTTGTAATGGTGTCTTAAACATTCATTACAATTTGTAATGGTGTCTTAAACATTCATTACAATATATATATATATATATATATATATATATTCCTACATTTCTTATCAACAACAAATACATGGGGCACCAATTCTATTGATAGTAGAATAAATTACTTAGCTGATCTGCTTTGAATTACTATTGAGACTCTTACAGTGCTGTCATAATATAGCATACCTCAATAAAGATATAAAATGCATATTAAACATAGGACAAAACATTATGAATTAATAGGAGTAAAATATCTATTGGGTTTTAAAATAAATAAATAGGTGAAATTGGTAGAGTTCCACCATTTAAATTAACAAGTTATAGTTTAATCTCATCTCCTCCCATCATCTAAATGCATCAAACAAACTTTACTAATAATAGGTCTAAATTAATATAACAAAGATGTAATACTAATTAACTCTACTGTATGGTAAGTTAAAATTAAATAAAACAATATAGCACTACTTAACCAATACCACCTACCAATTTGAAATAAATAATTAAATTAATATCTAATCTAAAATAATATGGTAATATCTCAGGGAATTTATTGTATGGCTTAATTTTAAATTTATACTTTACAATAACTACTAATTACCATCATAAAAGTAATGACATAAATTAAGCATTATTTTAATAAAATAGTAGTAGTTAGATAATGAAAGAAATACAGTGCATTTTGATGTCAAGTCATGAGCTAAATAATAACTGAATACTAAAATTTTCAGAGAATCATCAACTAATCAAGCACTTCATATTGTGTTTGGATCAAGAAAACATCATTAGATCCGAACATGTTCATCATTAAATTTATGGAACAGTGCAATCATATCATATTAGATATATAAGTTTGTGTGGAAACATAGACACCAATGCATGCCAAAGAATAACTATGAACAAAGTTTTTAAATAAATAAAACATTTATTACATGATATAGCTAAATAACCATTTTGTATTTCTACTTTACGCATAAATATTTTTGATAATTCCAATATCAATAACTGAATGGACTAACATAAGAGTAGTTGACATTAAAACAAACTTCTAGGTATTTTTATTTCAAACCTATACAAGCTATCAATCAATTTTGATAAGCTTATGAAAAAGAAACCTTAATTAACACTAACACCAAAATAATTACATATGAAATAAAACTTCTTTGTATTTTGTTTCAAACATATGCAAGCTATCAATCAATTCTGATATGCTTATGAAAAAGAAACATTTACAAACACTAACACTAGAATAGAAAAATATGAAATTTAACTTTTGGTATTTTTACTTAAAATACACATATGCTATTAGCTAACTCCAAAATTCTGCTAACTAAGTCAACACTGGGGCAGATAAACATTAAAATAATACCATGTGGATTTAAATCTATGAGTAGGAGGTCATGCTAACTTTTTTAAATCAATTAAATAATTCTATTCATTAGCTACACTTTCTGTTGTTTTACTTTCTCATTCAAAATGAGGATGAATCATTCTGAGAATTGATGATATAAACATAAAATAATTAACATGATATGATTTGAAATATTGATTCAGACTTATAAATCAGTGATAGATTTTCTCCATATCTTCAGGTGTAATAGTATTTTATGCATGCATCTGTATTGTGCTATCTGTTATAAAATAATTATCACAGCTATATCTGATCAGTTTACTTATGAAATTGTTATACAATACCATAATATGGATGGTACCATAACCAACCAAGCTTTAACACTAATTCTACTTTAGATGTTCTATAAAAGAAATCAATCATACCTTTATTTTTCTATTAGCAACTACATTACACCTTGCTATAAATTGATGATGGGAAAATATTCCAAACATATACATGAGGAACAAGAAGACTTTCTTAACTCTAATCATTTATACAACAAAATACAGTGACTCCCTAACCTTATTCCGAAGCTTAAATACGGTGTGGACTTTGTCTCATCACCAAAAAACAAGGGAAATACACGACATTACTTCACATAATATAATCATCATAATACACAATTGCTTAATCTGGGAAATACAATCCTCTCATGACAAATGTTTCAATAAACTAAGGGATAGATCTCTCAATACCTATATTACAATATACATCATAAATGCTTTCCTTCTCCATAGCCACTAAATACATTTTTATCTAAGCATAAAAAGTAATAAATTCACTCTTAAATAAATCCCTAATCCTTCCACTTCTTCATCATAAATGCTTTCCTTCTCCATAGCCACTAAATACATTTTTATCTAAGCATAAAAAGTAATAAATTCACTCTTAAATAAATCCCTAATCCTTCCACTTCTTTTGGCATATCACACCATCCAAAACTGATTGGAAAGTAAATCAATTGACTTTTAATTGCATAATAAAGGAGTTTGCTAATAACTGAAAGGAGACCCCTTGATTACTCTTGGAGGCCTTAAAGGAACTGAGCAGGGCAAATTCCTAATGTCCAATCCATACGTTCTTGTTGTTGCAGCTGTTATTACTATTTGATTATTCATATAGTATACGAACATGGATGGGCTGCTCACCAACACGCATTAGCCTGTGTGGTGAGTTTATTGGCTTTTTACCTCTGAGTTTAAGATCAAGAAACACCATGGTCTTTCTTCTCAGATCCTGATAAGGCAGAATGAATGTTTGTGTAAATGATAAATATTTTTCCAATACATATATACAATTATGACAGACAAAAATAAAGCATGGTCCTTATTTCCAGGAGGCTGTAAAGTCACCAACCAAGGCAGCGGTTGGTGGCCGAAAGCAGAGGGTGCTAAGAATCCCCTGATTGCAGACCCAGGCTGCCATTTGATGAAAACTTTTTACTTAGGTACTTACAACTGCAGATCACTTTCAAGTGAAGGAAGATTGCAAGAATTAGAAGAAGAACTGTTTTATATTAAATGGGACATTATTGGACTTTGTGAAGTTAGAAGAAAAGGAGAAGAAACAATTGATTTAAAAAGTGGAAATATACTCTATTATAAAGGCACACATATTGGAAATACAAGTGGAGTAGGATTCATTATAAATAAAAAGTGGAAGAACAATATTGTTGAGATTGATGGTGTATCGGACAGAGTGGCAAGATTAGTTATACAAAATAGCAGATACCAAATGCAGATAATTCAGGTTTATGCCCCAACAAGTTCTCATAGTGATGAAGTAGTAGAAGATTTTTATATGGATGTACAAAAGGCTTTTGATCAGAGTAAACAACATTTTAAAATTGTTATGGGAGACTTTAATGCTAGAATTGGTAGACAAATGAAAGATGAAATTGCTATAGGTAATTTTGGTTATGGTAATAGAAATGAGAGAGGACATAGGCTTGTGGAGTTTGCAGAAAAAGAAAAACTTTATATTATGAATTCATTTTTTGAGAAAAATGTTAAAAGGAAATGGACATGGAAGCATCCAAATGAAGGTACAGCAGAATTGGATTATATTTTGACTAACAGAAAATACATATTTCAAGATTGTAATGTTCTTAATAAATTTAACACAGGAAGTGATCATCGATTAGTAAGGTGTAAGTTACGTGTTAATGTAAAACTAGAGAGACAAAAATTATTAAGAAAAACAATATTTACAGTTGATATTCATAATCTTCAGAAACATTCTAATGAATTTAAATTGGAACTTACAAATAGGTTTCAAGTGTTAGGAGATTTTGAACATGATTCAGATTTGAATGAAATTAATATGAAAATAACTGATACACTTTTAAAAACTGCAACAAACATAGCTGGTAGAAAAAAGGAGCAATTGACTAATAAAATTTCTACTGAGACTAGAGAATTTACGAAGAAAAGAAGGAATATGACAATATACAAAAATTATGTATTAAAAAGAATTGAATATCTCGAATTTTGTAAAATGGTATGGAAAAGAGTTGAAAATGATATAAGAAAGTATAACTGTCAAATAGCAAGGAAAGCTGTAGAAGAAAATAAAAGTCTCAAAAATGTTAAACAACATTTTGGTATTGGTATGAAATTTATATCTGCAATAAAAAAAAAGATGGAATTATTACTAAAAAGAGAGATGACATCATGAAATTGATAGAAGATTTTTATCAAGAATTATATAGTAATAAAGAACAAGTACCTCCTATATCTATTACATCTTCCGAATTGCCCAGAATTTTAAATGAAGAAGTGAGACATACAATTAAGTGTATGAAGAAAGGAAAGGCTCCAGGAAATGATGGAATTATAATTGATATATTAAAAGAAGCAGGTGAAGAAATAGAAACAATTTTAGCAAAGTTATATACCAAATGTCTAAATGATAAAGATATACCGGAAGATTGGAAGAATGCAGTAATAATATTAATATTTAAAAAAGGTGATAAAGAAGATATTAGAAATTACAGACCTATCAGCCTTTTATCAGTTTTATATAAAATTTTTACCAAGATAATTACAACTTCTCTACAGAGAACTTTGGATTTCCACCAACCAAGAGAACAAGCTGGATTTAAAAGTGGTTTTAGTACAATAGATCATATCCAGGTATTGAGAGAAGTCATAGAAAGGACAAACGAATATGAGTTGTCATTATGTTTTGGATTTGTAGATTATGAAAAGGCATTCGATTCTATACACATTTCTTCAGTGATTAAAGCATTGGATCATCAAGGTATAGATCCAGGATATTGTCATATTTTAAAGAATATTTATAAAAATGCAACAGCAACAATTAGATTACATAATGATACTGGAAAAATCAACATTGAGAAAGGTGTAAGATAAGATGACTCCATATCTCCAAAACTCTCTACAGCAGTGCTGCAAGAAGTATTTTGTGGATTAAAATGGGAAACTAAAGGAGTGAAAGTAAATGGAGAGTATTTAAGTCATTTAGATTTCGCAGATGATGTAGTTGTTTTTGCAAATAATGCTTCAGAGCTGCAGGAAATGTTGCAGGAGTTAGCAGATGAAAGTAGAAAAGTAGGACTAAAGATAAATGTTAAAAAGATTAAAGTAATGTTTAATCGATTTGCTCAAAATATGAAAATAAAGACTGATTATTAAGAATTAGAAGAAGTTAACAGTTACAAATACCTTGGTCAGATTATTAATACAGATGGAAACATAATGGAGGAAATTTATCATAGAATTAAACTTGGTTGGAGTGCTTTTGGTAGAAATAACTTGATACTAAAAGGAAATATGCCTATGTGTTTGAAAAGGATGGTTTTTAACAAATGTGTTTTACCAGTTCTGACTTATGGATCTGAGACTTGGACACTTAATAGAAGAGCAATACAGAGACTTCAGACCACTCAAAGGAGTATGGAGAGATGTATGTTGGGAGTAACAAGAAGAGATCGAAAACGCAATGTATGGGTAAGACAACAAACAGGTGTTACTGACCTTATTGAAAAAATTAAAAGATTGAAATGGAGTTGGGCTGGACATATTGCTAGAAGAGATGATAATAGATGGACAATTGAAATTTTAAACTGGATTCCAAGAGATTGTAAAAGACCCAGAAAGAGACCACATGTGAGATGGATGGATGAAATAAGAAAATGTGCAGGGGTGTTGTGGAGAAGAGAAGCTAAAGATCAGAGAAGATGGATTAAACTTGGAGAGACCTTCATCCTGCAGTGGATTGATCATGGTTGATGATGATGATGATGATGATGATGATGAATAACACACAAAATAATTTCAAATCACATTAATTGTAATGACATTAATTAGTAAGTTAAAAAAAATTAATCTCTCATTCCTGATGAATAATAAATATTTTAAATATGAAATATAATAATTACTACTAAATAATCCTTATTATTTCTAGCAAAGATAAAACAACACTTTTATGTATTTAATATTAACCAATAAATTAAAATAAAATTTTGATCTGTGACAAACAACAAATCTTTTAAATTTGAAGCAAAATAATTATTAATAAATGGACCTCATCATTTCTGAAAACGCAAATTTAAAATAACAATTTCATGCATTTATACCTTTTTACAATTATCTGTTAGCTTTCTAATAGCAAACAAATATCTCTATTGCTAACACACGCATATAGAAATATATGCATACAATAAAAAATCATATCAAAGTAATAACTAATTCATCATCATCAACCATTATCAATCCACTTCAGGATGAAGGTCTCTCCAAGTTCAATCCATCTTTTCCTATCTTTAGCTTTTCTTCTCTACATCACCCCTGCACACCTTTTTATTTAATCCATCCATCTCACATGTGATATCTTTCTGGGTCTTTTACAATCTCTTGAAATCCAGTTCAAAATTTCAACTGTCCATCTATTATAATTTCTTCTAGCAATATGTCCAGCCCAACTCCATTTCAGTCTTTTAATTCTTTCAATGAGGTCAGTAACACCTGTTTGTTCTTTGTTCTCTTATCCATACATTGCATTTTCAATCTCTTCTTGTTGTTCCCAACATGCATCTCTCCATACTTCTTGGTGTGGTCTAAAGTCTCTGTATTGCTCTTCTATTAAGTGTCCAAGTCTCAGATCCATAAGTAAGAACTGGCAAAACACATTTATTAAAAACCTTCTTTTTCAAACACATAGGCATATTTTCTTTTAGTATCAAGTTATTTCTACCAAAAGCACTCCAACCAAGTTTGTTCTATGATTAATTTCATCCATTATGTTTTCATCTGCATTAATAATCTGACCAAGGTATTTGTAACTGTTAACTTCTTCTAACTCATGATAATCAATCATTATTTTCATATTTTGAGAAAATCTATTAGACATTACTTTAATCTTTTTAACATTTAGTTTTAGTCCTACTTTCATCTGATAACTCCTGCAACATTTCCTGTAGCTCTAAAGCATTATTTGCAAAAACAACTACATCATTCCTTTAGCTTCCCATTTTAATCCACAAAATATTTCTTGCAGCACTGCTGTAAAACGTTTTGGAGATATGGAGTCACCCTGTCTTACACCATTTTCAATGTTAATTTTCCTACTATCCTTATATAATCTAATTGTTGCTGTTGCATTTTTATAAATATTCTTTAAAATATGGCAATATCCTGGATCTACACCTTGATGATCCAATGCTTTAATCACTGAAGAAATGTTTATAGAATCAAATGCCTTTTCATAATCTACAAATTCTAAGCATAATGGCAACTCATATTCATTTGTCCTTTCTATAATTTCTCTCAATACCTGGATATGATCTACTGTACTAAAACCACCTTTAAATCCAGCTTGTTCTCTTGATTGGTGGAAATCCAGTGTTTTTTGTAGGCGAGTTATAATTACTTTAGTAAAAAAATTGTATAAGACTGATAGGTCTGTAATTTCTAATATCTTTTTTATCATCTTTTTTAAATATTAATATTAATATTGCATTCTTCCAATCATCTGGTACATCTTTATCATTTAGACATTTTGTATATAACTTTGCTAAAAAAAATTCTACATCTTCACCTGCTTCTTTTAATATATTATAATTCTATCATTACCTGGAGCCTTCTCTTTCTTCATAAATTTAATTGCATGTCTCAATTCCTCATTCAAAATTCTGCACAATTTGGAAGATATAATAGGTATAGAAGGCACTTGTTCTTTATTACTATATAATTCTTGATAGAAGTCTTCTACACATTTCATAATGTCATCTCTCTTTTTAGTAATAATGCCATCTTTTTTTTCTTATTGCAGATATAAATTTCCTACCAATACCAAAATGTTGTTTTACACTCTTTAGACTTTTATTCTCTTCTACAGCTTTCCTTGCTAGTTCACAATTATACTTTCTTACATCATTTTCAATTCTTTTCCACACCATTTTACAAAATTTGAAATATTCAATCTTTTTTGATGCATCATTATTGTATATCTTCATATTTCTTCTTTTCTTCATAAATTCTTTAATCTCAGTAGAAATTTTATTGGTCAATTGCTGCTTTTTTCTACGAGCTATCTTTGTTGCAGTTTTTAAAAGTGTATCAGTTATTTTCCTATTAATGTCATTCAAATCTGAATCACATTCAAAATCTACTAATACTTGAAACCAATTTGTAAGTTCTAATTTAAATTCATTAGAATGTTTCTGAAGATTAGGAATATCAACTGTAAATATTGTTTTTCTTAATAATTTTTGTCTCTCTAGTTTTACATTAACACGTATCTTACACCTTATTAATCGATGATCATTTCCTGTGTTAAATTTATTAAGAACATTACAATCTTGAAATATGTATTTTCTGTTAGTCAAAATATAATCTAATTCTGCTGTACCTTCATTTGGCTGCTTCCATGTCCATTTCCTTTTAACATTTTTCTCAAAAAATGAATTCATAATATAAAGTTTTTCTTTTTCTGCAAACTCCACAAGTCTATGTCCTCTCTCATTTTTATTACCATAACCAAAATTACCTGCAGCATTTTCATCTTTCATTTGTTTGCCAATTCTAGCATTAAAGTGTCCCATAACAATTTTAAAATATTGTTTACTCTGATCAAAAGCTTTTTGTACATCCATATAAAAATCTTCTACTACTTCATCACTATGAGTACTTGTTGGGGCATAAACCTGAATTATCTGCATTTGGTATCTGCTATAACTAATTACCCAGTATAATATTTCTTCATATACTTTTCTGAGATATTCATGAAGTAAAAGAAATAATAATTAAAAATATAAGACAAATAATTCATCTACCTATCTATCCTATATTAAAAAAATAATTAAGTCTTCTTTAGCTGGAATATAAGAGTTCATTTGGCACAGTCCATAAATAACACATCTTGGTCATGTACAAAAATAATGATGATAATTTATAAAAGAAATAAATGTTAATAGACACATAACAATTTCCTGCAGGGAGACAATATGCATTTGGATCCAATTAAAGAGCATTTCAAAAGTTCTTAACGATAACTAACTGAAATTTCTGATAATATCACATGTGAAGCATTCAATAATTGCAAATAAATATTTACTACTGCAGATTTGGTAATAATTTACTGTTTAATTACATTTTTAAAGGCATTTGTGCTGAATTATCTAAAGTTATCAATCTGGCAAATAGCTGCCTAATTCATAATATCCATTTAAGTCTAAACAAGTTTATTGATAATATATTATAATAACAAACCAAATACAAATGAGGAGAACACTCAAATAAAACTGTTTATGTCTAGTATTTATGTTCTTCCACTCATTCAGTTATAAGCACATTTAAAGATAAGTTAGTGATTCATTAATTTTATATGTCATGCATTCCATTCCTTAATCCTAGAGACATGAATGGTTAAGTATATTTCTTGTTCAACAATAAAAATAATAAAGCATGTTACAATAAGTTAGAAACACATTTTTTCATTTGAAATATTATTCTTTTATAGCTAGTAGAAATTTTTAAAATAGAATTTTTGAAATATTTTTTAAAAAAGTTCAAACTGCATAAACTTTCCAGAATAATAGCAAAATTCACACATTCCAATTATTTCTTTAATATTATAGATTAAAATTAGGCAAATCAAATTTTAAATATAGACACACATATGCACCCCAAATGATGATATTAAATCTAAATTAGTCAATTGGAAATATAGAGAGATAGACCTTGTTTTAAAGTTGTTTACATTTCCATCATTGTCTTTATCCTTCCAAGAAAATTTTTTTAACTATGTTCATGCAGAAAATTAATATAATTTTGTACTCTTGAGATTGAATTGAATTTCAACCACATTATGGAAGAACCAGTTTGTAGAGAGAAAATTGTAATACCAAAAGCAAGCCAACTTTCTTGTAAAATATTCTCCTTTTATATCTGATAATTACTTAGCCATCTATTTCTTCCACCAATCAATGGTCATTCATTCAAAGTTCAACTTTGAAATAAGTCAATCCCTGCATCTGCACTGAGATAATTAGTTGCAAATATGCAATAACCTTTTCTCTCTTGGAAAAAGAAAAAGAAAGAAAAAAATCATTTTGTCTTCTAAATTATGTTAATTATATTTGAAACAAAAACAAAAAAAATTTGGGATTTATAGTGTAACAGACGGGATTCGAATACAAGAGATAATGCAATATAGAGTGAATTGCGAGTGTTGATATGGAATGACTGTGTATATGCGAAAAGATATATATAAATAGTTAGAATAGCATAAATTTTAATCTTGAACTTCTTTTTTCTTTAAAAAATAGTCAGTATAAACAATATTCACCAAAATATAAAATAACAAACCAATTTTCTTTAAAAAACTTGTTTTTTAATTATTATGACTATATGAATTTTAATTTCAAGAGCAACGTTTCGACTATTTACATCCTTATAGCCTTTTTCAAGCCACTAAAATATACAAAAAATAACAAAATAAATAAAATAAAACATTATATAATCATTAAACCCTATATATATTTCAAATCTTCACAAAATTCTTTTTAAAAAATTTTTTCTTTTAAAAACATAAATCTAATATAAAACATAAAAACATTACCTTCCTCTATTTAAAAAACCTACAATTTAAACTTCTATTTAAACCACTCTGTTTAAATTATATTTAGATAAAATACCTCAAAACCAGTCTTATCATCTACAAAAATCAATTAGTTTTTTAAATTCCTTAATATAAAAATTTTTTTTCTTTTTTAAACTTACTTTATAATTAATTATTGTTTCTAAAAGTTCTATTTTTTGCTAATGATGTGACTAGTTTTTTATCTTTTATAAAATCAATTAGTTTTTTATTCATATATGGTTTAAATTCCTTAATATAAAAATTTTCCTTTAAAAATCTTTCTTTATAATTAATTACTGTTTCTAAAAGTTCTATTTTGTAATTGATGTGACCAGATTTAGATTTATGAAAATAAATTGCAGATTTTTTATCTGATAGATGTTGTTTTAATCTTGTTCTTAACTTATTTTTAGTATTTCCAATATAAGAAACACTTTTACCAACATTCCAGCAGTCTAAACATTTTATCATATATACACCTTTCATAGCTTCAAGCATATCATATTCTTCATTATAATTAATCAGTTTTTTTAAATCTTTCTTTTTTTTATATACAGGATGTAATTTAATGTTAAATTTATTATTAATTTTTTTACAAATATTTTTAATCCTAATAAAAATATTTTTTGATACTTTAAATCCTATGTAAATTTTATTAATATTATTAACTTTATTATTAATTTTATTTTCTCCTTTAATCTTCTTTTTAATTAAATTCAAATTATAATCTGAAAAAAATTTTCCAATAATTTTATTTGGATATTCATTTAAATAACATTCCTTTTTTATCAATTCTAATTCTTTGTCCAATAATAAATCATTAGAACATATCAATATTGCTCTTTTAATTCTGTTTTTTATAATATTCATTTTACAATGTATATCAATGTCTGAAAACCAGTTAGTAATTAGACCATGAAATGTTTTTTTTCTAAAAACAGATGTATTAATACTTATTTTATTATTTTTTATAATTTTTTCAATTTTTACATCCATATATTCAATTTTATTATCCACTTCTTTTTCCATGGTAAATCTAATACTTTTCTCTTTATTGTTAATGTAATTTAAAAAAACTGTTTGCTTTTCTTTTATTTCCTTTAAAAACCATGAAATAGTCATCAACATATCTTACAAAAAAACAAGGACCAACATCTAAATCTAAAAAATCTTTTTCAAAAATATTCATATATTCATCTGCTAAAAACCCGCTTAAACAACTCCCCATACTTAATCCATTTACCTGTTCATAAAACCTATCTTTAAATTTAAAAACCAAATTTTTACTACAAATCAATAAAATCTCATGTAATAAATAAGAATCTATTTTTAATTTTTTATTTTTATCATTAATGTATAATTCCAACGCATAATTAATAGCTATATCTGGATCAACATTATTTTCATAAATCTAAATCTGGTCACATCAATTACAAAATAGAACTTTTAGAAACAGTAATTAATTATAAAGAAAGATTTTTAAAGGAAAATTTTTATATTAAGGAATTTAAACCATATATGAATAAAAAACTAATTGATTTTATAAAAGATAAAAAACTAGTCACATCATTAGCAAAAAATAGAACTTTTAGAAACAATAATTAATTATAAAGTAAGTTTAAAAAAGAAAAAAATTTTTTTATATTAAGGAATTTAAAAAACTAATTGATTTTTGTAGATGATAAGACTGGTTTTGAGGTATTTTATCTAAATATAATTTAAACAGAGTGGTTTAAATAGAAGTTTAAATTGTAGGTTTTTTAAATAGAGGAAGGTAATGTTTTTATGTTTTATATTAGATTTATGTTTTTAAAAGAAAAAATTTTTTAAAAAGAATTTTGTGAAGATTTGAAATATATATAGGGTTTAATGATTATATAATGTTTTATTTTATTTATTTTGTTATTTTTTGTATATTTTAGTGGCTTGAAAAAGGCTATAAGGATGTAAATAGTCGAAACGTTGCTCTTGAAATTAAAATTCATATAGTCATAATAATTAAAAAACAAGTTTTTTAAAGAAAATTGGTTTGTTATTTTATATTTTGGTGAATATAAATAGTCATTCGAACCCTGTTACAAAGAGTGTGAAAGTAATGCGTAATCTGTTAAAGGCTGGACGGTATGCTTATATAAATATAGTTGCATGTGTGTTATTATAAAGTGTGTATATGTATTAATGTTTATATGTGGGATTGACGAGACGCAATTATATACAGAGTTGTATAAATTTGTTATTGATTATACATATATATTTGGTTGTTTGTTAATTTTTTTTAATTCTACTTTTTAATAATATTGGCGGTAACACGTGTTTCTTGATGAATCTATTGAACATATGTAACAATATATGAATATGTCGTTACATTTATTTAAAATAAAAACTTAAAAGTTCGCAAATAAAAGGAAAAAACTAAACGCTAAAATTAAAATGTTTGTTAAACATATATATATATTCGCACAGATGCTAAACTTTAAAAATATTTTTTTCATAAACAAAAAAAAAAAGTATTTGAACGTATTTTTTTTTAATAAAAAAATACAAGATTGAAATATAAAAATATTTTAATAAAAAAAAATAATGTAAGTTAAAATAAAAACAGGTATTAATTAATTCCTGTAATCTATAAATGGAAATGATTGTTTATTAATTATCTAAAAGCTGTTTAATTAAAAAGTCAGATGAAAAGTTAGATAAGGGAAGAAAGAGAAATTAGCTTGACCAATGGAAGCACTAAGCCTTGGCTCGGACCCTAACGAAAGTGATGGATTAGTGACGTTTTGTTGATTGAATCCATGTGGATGATATAAAAAGAGAAAGACAGTTTTTTCGGAGTTCCAGCGTTGTGTGTTTGAGAGATGTGGTATGACGCACATACCACACTCTCTATAAAAAAAAAATGAAAAGACTGTGATACCTTGAACCAGCTATTGCCATCTCCAGAACATTATCTTCCAATGGAGGCGTCACGGGAATTAAAAACATGAACCTGGACTCTTCTACCATAAGCTATATGAAATGAACAATTATTAAAATCAATTAAGAACTTTTGTCAAGTTTTACAAATTGATAAACAAGCCAACTTAAATGTTAAAACGGACTCTTATCTGACTTTTGTAAGTTTTTAAATCAAATTAATAATGTTTAATTTTATATGTTTTCCGATTGATAAACATCATTTCCATTTTTTTTTTCTTATTGTAAAGATTATTTAAATGTATGAAATTTAAGTTGTTTATAGATGCTTGCATGGATTCGTTTGCGGTTAATTATATTTTGGTTTTCATATTTGATCAAAATATATAGACATTCGATAAATAATGATACCTTACGGTGAGTATCTAAAATGTATTTATTCGGATGTCTTTTAAGTTATTGGTGACAACGCAAGTATCTTATGGTGAATACTATTGGGTTACTTATAAGTTTCCCTCTGCGATTGTCGGTATCAATAATTTTGTATTTTGATCATTTATGTTTATTTTGAAATGTTTTTGACCATGGAATCTATGTAAGCGATCTATACCCAACATTTTTAAACAAATCTGTGCGAACGTATTTAAATGTTAAATTTAAGTCAGGCGTGAATGGCTATATAGATTTGTAAAGTTATATTAAGGGAGGGAAATCTTAGGTTATTCATTTCGTAGTTGAATTGGTTCAATGGATTGGATATATTTGTGTAGTAGTAGATGTAGTATGAGGTCCGCTACGGGCAGGATTATAGATATACGCCACACACCCTCTGTTTGCCTATGGATGGGTTTGTAAGTCGGCAGAAGACCGCAGTCCATTCCTATGGAGTTTTTTTGTTTATTGTTCTACTTGCCAACAGATGTCACATTCCTGTTGGTGGAGAGTCAATGTCTTCTCTATTTCTACTTATTGTTCAGATGTACCTTCCTGACAGTATAGTATTTTGGTTGTTGTATCATGCTACATTGAATACATGAATGTATCAGATGGATTGGCACCAGTTTGGTTGCGAAATTTGTTGCCTAAGGTTAAATCAGGGAAGAATATTTTCTTTTCAAATGCAGATCTATGTAGTCTATTCATACTTGACTATCTAAATAAAATATTAAAATCATTGAAACTTAGTTAAATGTAAAATTAAAAGTTAATATAAAAATCTAAAATGTTAAACTTATTCCTCAAAATTTAAATATTTTATATGTGCGTAAATAAATATTTTTATGTGTTAATTTCTGGCAGTGGCTTTTATTCTTTTATATTTAAGATATAAAATTTATATTTTATTATCTCTGCTACTCCACTGAGCTAGTGACTTGGGCTAACGATCTGAATATTTAAATAAAGTGGAATCTTAACAGCGCGTATCTGCCTACTCTATAATTTTTTCTAGGCTCAAATGCCTAGATGGCGCCCTTGTAGAGCAGATATTGTGTTTGCGGTTAGATTAGATCTTCACTTTCATTTCGATCGGTATACATATAAAGCTACAGAAATAGAAATGAATCAGTTGCGGCGGGCAGTTTGAGTTAATGACTGTCGTCAAGAAGTCTGAGATCTGGTCAAGTTGGTATTTTGGAAGCAATGGAAGGTCCAGTCAGCGGCGTACGAATATACAAAGGAAAATGCAAAGTTAAACAGTGTAAAAGAAAAGAACTATATCTTTTTCTCGAAAATATATAGTGGTGATTAGACGGAAAGAGAAAGACATGGCAGGGATTTTGGATTGTATGAACGTGTAATTAATTAAGAAGTTTTATTAATATTCCCAGCAAAATGTTGCGGTAATTAAATAGTGTGAGTTTCGTTAATCCGGCCCAGTGGATTGTCATTGTAGAACTCACCTGAATCGGATTTATTAAATTCGCTGTTTAAAATCTATCAAGTGTAATGGCAGCGAAGTACCTTCGACAACTTGGACCTATTAAGTGAGCAAAATCATCTACTCCACCTCTATGATAAACTATTTGGCATCACATTGCGGACTGTTTACCATCCTTAGGATCGACAAATATCAATAAGGCCAGTATTTCTTTAGAATTATAAATGTGCAGACTGTTATCTTTGACCATGTGGACATTCGATTGTAATTAAGGTAAATTGACCTTTTCTCTATATATGTGTTCAATAAATGTGTAGTAATGAAGGGACTCATGTTACTTCTATATTAAATACCGTAATAAATCTTGTTTAAATTAAATAGAATAAAACATTAAATAAACAACTCTGATGTGTAATTGCACTCTTTTGTTGATATATATATGAATCATATATGTGTGTATCGGAATAAATGGGTTGTGCACATGAATATTAAGATATGTGTATGCGTGTATAAAGCTTAGAATTAAATGATAACTGGCATAGTAACTTATATCTTAGTTTTGTTATAACTTCTGGGCTGGTAATATAATTTATAAATAAGTAAATTATCATATGGTATATGTAGATATATAAGACGTAGTCGGGAATTGTCTTTGCTTTGTTCTCTAGTTAGACCATGTTCCCTAGATCTTGAGATTGAGCTAGTCTGGATGCGCTACCCTATATATATATACAGAACCCTTATTTATGTTTTCAATGAGTATAATTCTTATCAAAGTGTAAGATTGGCGCTTGAGATGGGGTTAAACCCATGCTCATAAATATACTTACTCGAAGCTGCGGGAAAAAACATACGCGCATGAATTATGCAATAATAATATGGGTAGATGCTTACAATGTTGATCCAACAAACGGGGCTGCGGATAGTGGAGAATGAGCATAATCAGTTGTATCCATTACAACTGTTGCATTACCTTATCTGCTTTGAAAGATTTAATTGTTTTCCTCTCATCATAGGATATGTTTGACTTCAATTTCTGTTGTTTGTCAAGGGTTCTTTATATTGTCCAGCATAATTATTGTGCTTTTTCTAAAGGTAATTGATGAGGATAGTGTTATGGCAAAGATTAATCCTTTTTCATGAACATAAATTTCAGTACCTGTTAGATGTTTAGAACTGAGATTTTTAAAGATGAAATTATTACATTCCTTGGTTTTTGATATGCCCATGTAGGTTAGCAAGTTTCTTCTTTTGACATTCTTTTATTTTTCCAGGTAATGTAGAATATGATTTTCTACTGCTTGAGAAAATCTCTTGTAGTCATCATTAGTAAGTTTGTTTTTAGAAAACATTCTACATTATTGATGGAATGCATTTTTTGATAGTTAGAAAACCTTTGGCATTTATTCTTTCTCTTGACAGAATTTCACTTACTTTCTGAGTAATTTTCTCAGCTCTCTGAGAGTGAATTAGAGGTTTTAGTTGCAAACCTTTAGGAATTATTCCTTCTGATTTACATTTACATAAGAAAGTTAATGATTTTCTACTTTGGCCAGGTTTAGACATAAATTTTTTTTAATGTCTAAAGTTTGATATAATATTGGGTTCATACTGAATACTTAGTGTTTTCCTAAAGATTTGTGTTGATGGTGTTCTAATTGTATATTTATATTGGACTATTTCCATAATCTAATATTTGTATTGAGTGTCTTTAGAAAATGTAACTGTTAATAATAGCACATAAAACAGATTAGTATATGCACAACATTTTGAAAGATATTATTTTATCCACTTCTTTAGGTATTGCTGACCTGACCAGGACAGTACTAGCATGAGATTTGAACCTGGATCCTTAGATTTTTGGTTATTGAATTTTAAGGTAACACTAACAAACTGAGCCATCCAGCCAAAGGCATCAGTCAGTAAAAATTGTATATACTTATCTGTGAGATTCCTTATGATTTCTTCAATTTTTCCTAAGAGCAAAATTGATTAGTGGTTTCCATACATTATGTTTAGTCACACTAGGTTGGTTTATGGGTTTTGTGTCATTGTCATGTGAGCAGCTTCTTTACATTTTTTTTGTACCTTTTCTTCTCTATCCAATATTTTTGTATTTATTTATTTATGTTTGTTTAAAAGAATTACACACACCCCACTAACAAATAAATTACACATAACTTAATATATTATTCACAAATCAAATATGAATCTATAATAAACAACAGGTTCAATATAAGTGCAAACAAAATATCTTTAATATGATTTATAAGTTAATAAAATACTAATATGGTTTTCTAATAACTTTAATTTTATTTAATAATGAATGCCCATATAATAAATTAATCAACCCATATGATTATTAAGTATTCAATATAGTTTAAATATTATACTATGTAACTATTCAGCATATACATAATTAGTAGGCTTTCTTACACTAGATATTGTAATGAGCACAGACGACGTTACATTGTGTTTTTATTATTAAACATTAAATTAAAATAAAAAGTTCACATTTAAAAATTTTCTTTAAGAATTAAAAATTGAAATTAAATATCATCTTAAACTCGTATATATAAATCGCACAGAAAAAAAAAAATTATTAAACGAAAACTTTATTAAAGAAAAAGTGTTTTAAAACTAAATTTTCAGTAGAGATTTAAAGATAAAAATATATCTTTAAGTTTGAAAACACATTAATTAATCAGAAATGGAAATGATTGTTTTAATTAGTTAAATGTAAACTAGCCTTGGGCATTTAAATGTAAAAACATCGGTCAGATAGGAAAACAATAGGAACAGAATGGCCAATGAAAGAAATCCATTGGGGAAATTGGACCTCAACAGAAGGATCATCATCAACAATGATGTAACGTCCATTGGATCCTAAAGTTATGTATAAAAAGAAAAAAATTCGAAATAAAAAGTGATTTGATTATTATTGAGAGATGTGACAGATATGTGTTAGTGTGGAGGTGAAGGAGAAGGGATTGAAAAGACGCACTCTTCAATCCCTTCAGTTCTGCTAAGAAAGAAGGAGAAATGAACTATCATTTTCTACATTGAGGACCAGTTAAAGCAAAAATCTCCGGATGGATAAATAAATCGTCCAACAGAATATTAATCTTAGGACGGCGTGGGAATTCATGTTCATGGCAAGCAATGGATAAAATTGGACGTTTTAAAAAATCGTAAGAATTTTATATTCATTTGAACAATAAGAACTCTAAATTTTAAAACTTTTTGGTAAATACTGCAATAGAATCCTCTCTGACCAAACTAAAATATTTATTAATTAGTTATAATTTTATTTGATGTGTTTCTTTTTGAAAACACATTAATTAATCAGAAATGGAAATGATTGTTTTAATTAGTTAAATGTAAACTAGCCTTGGGCATTTAAATGTAAAAACATCAGTCAGATAGGAAAACAATAGGAACAGAATGGCCAATGAAAGAAATCCATTGGGGAAATCGGACCTCAACAAAAGGGTCATTATCAATGATGATGTAATGTCCATTGGATTCTAAAGTTATGTATAAAAAGAAAAAATTGGAAATAAAAAGTGATTTGATTATTATTGAGAGATGTGACAGATATGTGTTAGTGTGGAGGTGAAGGAGAAGGGATTGAAAAGACGCACTCTTCAATCCCTTCAGTTCTGCTAAGAAAGAAGGAGAAATGAACTATCATTTTCTACATTGAGGACCAGTTAAAGCAAAAACCTCCAGATGGATAAATAAATCGTCCAACAGAATACCAATCTTAGGACGGTGTGGGAATTCATGTTCATGGCAAGCAATGGATAAAATTGGACGTTTTAAAAAATCGTAAGAACTTTATATTCATTTGAACAATAAGAACTCTAAATTTTAAAACTTTTTTGGTAAATACTGCAATAGAATCCTATCTGACCAAACTAAAATATTTATTAATTAGTTATAATTTTATTTGATGTATTTCTTTTGTAAAATCATTTCCATTTATTTATTTATTTTTTGTTCTTTAAGTTTTATCATGATTTTTGTTTTTCGTTAAATTAATTATATAAATGTTAAACTTAAGTTGGGTGTGAATGGCTGTATAGATTTGTAAAGTTATATTAAGGGAGGGTAATCTTAGGTTATTTGTGTCGTAGTTGAATTGGGTCAATGGATGGGATATATTGGTGTTATTAGTAGATGTAATATCAAATTCGCTACGGGAAGAATTGTTTCATACACCACACTCACCCATTTGCCTATGGAAGGAATTATAAGATGGAGAATGCAGTTCCTTTCTACGAAGTTTTTTTTTTATTGCTCTTCTTGTCAGATAGATGTAATATTCCTATTTGATGAGAGACAATTTCTTCTCTTAACTTTTTGGTGCTGCCATATTTCATATAACATTGAATGCATCGATATATCAGATAAATTGACGCCAGTTTTGGCTGCGAACCTTTAGCCCAAGGTTAAATAGGGATAGAATGTTTTATTTTCAAATGCAAATCTATGTAGTCTATTCATACTCGACACTAAATAAAAATGCATTAAATTTAAGTTGTTTATAGATGCTTGCATGGATTGTTTATCGGGTAAGTATGTTTTGGGTTTTCATATTTGATCAAAATATATAGACATTCGATAAATAATGATACCTTACGGTGAGTATCTAAAATGTATTTATTCGGATGTCTTTTAAGTTATTGGTGACAATGCAAGTATCTTATGGTGAATACTATTGGGTTACTTATAAATTTCCCTCTGCAATTGTCAGTATCAATGATTTTATATTTTGATCATTTATGTTTATTTTGAAATGTTTTTAACTGTTGTAATCTATGTAACCGATCTATACTCAACATTATTAAAACAAATTTTTATAATTTTATCTGTGCGAACTTAATTAAAATGTAAACTTATAATATAATAGAAATTAAAATGTAAATTAAAATCTAAAGTAAAGTTAAAAATAATGTTAAATGTTAGAATGTAAACTGATACTAAAACAATTTTCAATCTTATATATATGTGCATAAATAAATGTTTGTATGCTAATTACTGGCAGTGGCTTATTTTATTCTTTTTTTATATACTCTTAGATTATATTATTTAATCTCTGCTATTCCACTGAGCTAGTGACATGGGCTAACGACCGGAACCAAAATAGTTAAAAAAAAAAAAATTTTTTTTTGACTTACGTATCTGCCTACTTTATAAATTTTTCTAGGTTCAAATGCTTAGATGGCGCCCTGTAGTGCAAATTACGGTAAGTCCATTCTCCGGATCGTTACAATATATACACAAAGATCTATCTGTTGATTTGTTGGTTCCTTTAGTTTTTAAAAGTATGATCATATTAAAAATTCTTCTTAAAACAAAACAAAAAGTATTTCCTTTTAAAAAATTAACTGCCTTTAACTAATTTTAATTATAGTTTATATATGTATAGATGAAAATATTTTTGATAACCATTTTCTTGATAAGAGAGTGGGGAAATTATTTTTTGTTAATGATAAACAATTTACAATGTTTAAAAACATATTTTATAAATAGGTGATTAAGAGATTTATCAATTGTGGTTAGTGGCTAAAGGTCATTATATTATTTCAATTTTCTTTGGCATTGATATTTTTCAGGCAGAAATCTGTTGACAATGACAGGATTTGATGACTAAAATGCACAAACTTTAGAAAGTTAGCAGATATCTATTCGATTTCTATGCAAGACATTCTAGAGAAAACTAGTGGTATCATTTAAAAAATGTCATTCTGAATCAAAAATTATTTAATTTCCTTTTTAATTGACTACCACCACAATATAATTGTGCATTCATAGTAGACTAATTTTATTATCATATACAATGTAAGACTTTTAAATTCATGACTGTTAGATTAGATTTCTTTTCGTGACCATTTATTGCTATTCACCCTAAAGAAAAAAGTTTTTACTCCCATGTTTAAGCTGGCCTTCTTTAAAAAACTTTATACCACATGATAAAATATAATTTTTTTACTTAAAATATTATATCAATTTAAAATGGTTCTTTTTTAAATGTTTGCTTAGAACTAGATCTGAATTCACAGATGAAGCGCCCCCTGTGGCATTAGTACTCAACACAATATCGCGTTTTGAAATTTCCTTTCACAATAGTCAGCAGTTTTGTCTGAAAAATTTTGTTTTTTCAATTCTAGCACATGCATATACTAGTCAGGTATTAGTTTGTAAAGTTTCACATAGATGGCAGTTATAATTAATGATTTATTTGTTATACCGTGGATGATAATTTGTGGGCCCCATATTTACTCTTTTACCGACCTATATAGAGAAAAGACGTTATACTTTGATATCTGCAAAATAATTTTCTTTTTTTTTTTAATAATTTGCATTATTCTTTGAATTGGTAAGTTATAATAATGGTAAAACTGCAGTTTCCAGGTCACAATAAAATTCGAATTTTGTTTCAAATTTTTCTCACCAGAGTGTTTTTTGTTGAATATTTAAATAACAAAATAATTAAAATAATAATTAAAAAAATAATTAAAATAATAATATATCCTACCAACATTCGTAATTACTGTCCAAATTTTTTTCACCACAGTGTTTCTTGTTGAATTAGTGTGGAATTGTTACATTGTCTTGGCACACATTTTACAAGTTTTCCAAAGTTGGAACACATGTTTTTCAGAGTGTTTTTTAATTTCCAGTGTAATTCATAAAATGAATTTTTTAAATTGTAATGTAGTTGTAGTACCAGAAAATGAACTGTTACATGCTGCAGATATTCGTGTAGAAAATTGGACATCGTTTCTGTTGGTGAATGAGCTTCCAACTCCGGAGTTAGCAATGAAGTGGTTAGTAAGGAGGTGCCTGCTTAAAAATAGTACTCTATGCCAGCATTGCAGCGTGCAGTGTTCTCTCATCAAACAGCAAGAATGTGGAGATGCTCGCAGATGGCAGTGCAGATTATGTCGCCATCATGTACCTATCAGAAAAGGTTCTTTTTTTAGAAGCCATTTATCCTTCCAGACAATTATGCTTGTAGTATATTATTGGGCACATAATTTGCCACAGTGTTTTTTTGTTCACGAGCTAAGTGTAAGTTGGTACACTATAGTAGACTGGACAAATTTTTGCCGTGAAGAGTGCGCAATGTATTTTCACAGACATCCAACAATGGTCAGTGGATTTGATGATAATGAAGCACCTAAAATCGTAGAAGTTGATGAAACAAAATATTTTCATCGAATATATCACAGAGGAGCAATTCGAGAAGGTCATTGGGTCTTTGGTGGACTAGAGAGAAATTCAGGAAAGTGTTTTTTCGTAGAGGTTCTTAACTGATCAGCTGCGACTCTCGAAGCAAAAATACAAGAATATATTTTACCAGGGACCCACATCATTATGGATGGATGGGGTGCATACAACAACTTAAGCACAATCCATAATGGTATATATATGCACTCTGTCATCATACACCGGGAGAACTTTGTAGATCCTCACGACTCTGATATCCACACACAAAATGTGGAAAATATGTGGATGAGAGCTAAGCACAAGCTGAAACATCAGTGCAGGACCAACAGTACTTTATTTGAATCGTATCTGCAGGAATTTGCTTTTAGGACTCTCTACACGACTGATGCAGTCTTTGCTAATTTTATCGCTATTGTAAGTGAAAACTACAATGGACAGTAATTACGAATGTTGGTAGGATATATTGTTATTATTTTAATTATTTTTTTAATTATTATTTTAATTATTTTCATATTTAAATATTCGACAACTGGTGAGAAAAATGTGAAACAAAATTCGAATTTTATTGTGAACTGTAAACTGCAGTTTTACCATAATAATTATTTATGATTTATTTTTCTTTTTTAAAAAATATTTCTATGAAAATAAGCTCTTTGATTTTCTATTCAAATATTTAGAATCTGTGATAATTTTTCAACTTTCATATTCTTGCACGCACTTTTTGATATTTATTCTCGCAAGTAATATTTTGAAATCAAGTAAATATTACTAACTAAATATTATGTCTATTTCAAAAAGTTATAATTATATTTTCTGCAATAACAATAAGGTTGTTTTTGAGATTTTGAAAATATGAAGCATCATTTTTTCAATTGAAAATTTTCAAAATCACGTGATATTTCTTATCTATAAATGTTTGAATATAAACAAAGGCAAAACTCTCCATACAGTAGTGCCACCCTGTGCTAACCAGAGTAATCAATAAATGCCAGAAGGCTTGTGCATAAAATCCCTATCTAGTGCCTACTCATCCAATATCCCCAGACTAGTTTCTGGCTTGTGGCCATCATCAGTGAGGAGCCTTGGATCTGAGAGCACTGCACCTAGATCTTAGGATCTAATGCAACCCTCCAGCAGCCACCTTTTAACTCTACTTTTTTTTGTATTTTCAATTTCATTCTCATAGTTTTATAGTAAAGTAGAGTTAAAAGGTGGCTGCTGGAGGGTTGCATTAGATCCTATGATCTAGGTGCAGTGCTCTCAGATCCAAGGCTCCTCACTGATGATGGCCACAAGCCAGAAACTAGTCTGGTGATATTGGATAAGTAGGCACTAGATAGGAATTTTATGCACAAGCCTTCTGGCATATATTGATTACTCTGGTTAGCACAGGGTGGCACTACTGTATGGAGAGTTTTGCCTTTGTTTACAACAATTATGTGCTAGTATGAGATGGTGATCATGTGATGTTTAGTGGTTTAACACCAAATCCTGCCTAATAGGATAGTGGTGGCTATGATTGTTTAAGAGCCAAAGACACCAAAATGTATGGATGCTGAATTGAGTTCAGACCCATATGACTATATAAGCTATTGAACTTAGATTAAAAATATTTTTTGCATTTTCAATTTTATTCTCATAGTTTTGTAGTAAAGTAGAGTTAAAAGGTGGCTGCTGGAGGGTTGCATTAGATCCTAAGATCTAGGTGCAGTGCTCTCAGATCCAAGACTCCTCACTGATGATGGCCACAAGCCAGAAACTAGTCTGGGGATATTGGATGAGTAGGCACTAGATAGGGATTTTATGCACAAGCCTTCTGGCATCTATTGATTACTCTGCTTAGCACACGGTGACAGTACTGTATGGAGAGTTTTGCCTTTGTTTACAACAATTATGTGCTAGTATGAGCTGGTGATCATGTGATGTTTAATGTTTGAATATCTATTATATTTTTATACAAAATATTTTAGGTTTTAGAAAGTATGTGAATCAAAACTTGATTTATATATATTTTTATAATAATCTATTTCAATATATAAAAAATAAACAGCATTTCTTTTTCATATATTTTGAGTCACGTAATAGCATATATATATATATCTTCATTTTTCACTCCTTATTATATACATCGGGTTTTTTGGACAAAAAAATATATAAATATGTGTTATTTTTTTCATATAAAATATAATTTACATTTTAGAATGTATATGATCCAAAACTTTTGATTTATATATATTTATTATAATGTTTTCAATAAATAAAATTAGCATTTCTTTTTCATATATTTTGAGTTACGTAATAGCATATATGCATATATCTGTAATTGTGAAAATGTACAGTTTGGGTCCTTTTTTTGAAAAAAAAAACTACGAAAAGATTAAGTAGATTACCATTCACATTTGGAATGCATTTTTAAATATATTTGAAATATAAATATATTTCGTCTCATTTAACATGTCCAAAATTCATCAGTTAACAATACACTATAGATAAATTTTCACTTTTCTAATTAGTTTAATTAATCAAGCGATAGTTATAAAAACTATTATTATAAATTGACCAAATTTCAATTCTTAATACATATTTTTTAAAAACTAAATTTACTCATTTATGCATGCATATACACCCACTTGTGGATAATCAAATATTTAGATTATAATTTATGCTATTTGTATTGCAGTCTAAACTTTAAATTATTTACTTGGTATTTTTTTAAGAATGAACAATTTATAATGCAGAATAACTTTAGATTCTGAGTTCCATTCAATCATTACACTATATATCTTGTAACCAAAAAGTGAAGGGAAAGAGGGAGAAGAAGAAGAGAATAAGAGGGTAGAGAAAAAAAGAAGAGAATAGGAAAAGAAAGAGAGAATATATCAGGTGAAGAGAGAAAAGAAAATGGAAGGAACTTTCTACAACTTAAAAATCAAAATACCAAAATCAGAGATTCTTCAGCTAGACATGGCAGGGTTGTAATACAATTTACACAGATGATAATACACAAAGATCTATAACAAGATGGAGGAAAAATCAAACAATACGGCCAAATGATTATGGCATAATGATAATTTGGAATAATTCATTGAGAAGAATTTTTACTTTATCAAATGTTTATAAGACTTAACCTTCCATCAAATCATATCCTCTGAGTACAATAAGTTTATGACCAAAAAATATCTTTCCTACTAAAGTTTCTTATCTCATATTTTAAAATAAACACATTTCTTGTCATGACTTACCATAGCATTATTTGTAATACATTTTATGAAAAAATACCAATAAGATGTGCTCTTCTTCTAACACAGGGAAAAATTAAGAAATTCTTATCATACAATAGTAATACTTAATATCATAACAAAGAAAATTAGGTAAATCCCTGTAAAAACAACAAGAGTAATTGATCTCAGGAGTCCTACCGTAATTCTTGTGAAATGCACTAATATGAAGTTGTCTACTAAGTAAATGAATAGATGAATGTATAAGTGAATGATATCCTGGCTGACTATAGGAGGTGACCACTCAACTTGAAGTGGCTGCATTCTACTACAAGATAACAATATTTATCAAAATTATTAAAAAAATATTTACTTACATATTTTCTTGCATAATTAAAATATTTACAATTTAGACTAATTATAGCCTTTTATCCTAGGACATCACTCGAGATGGAATAAAGACAAGAGTGCTTTTAATGTTCTTCCACCTTCACACAGACAACTTTCATAAGTAACTAAATGTAATAGAACCTTAATATTAAAATTGCACAATATTGTGCAGTCTGCATAGCCTGGATAATCTTATGAAATGTCAAGCCATCTTCATTTCATATTATTAAAACAGGCAAAACTCACTATACATATTGCCACACACAGCAAGCTAAGGCTCCTCACTGATGAAGGCCACAAGCCAGAAGCTAGTCTGGAGATATTGGATGAGTAGGCCCTAGATAATGATTTTATGCACAAGCCTTCTGGCATCCATTGATTGCTCTAGCTTGTTGTGTGTGGCAATACATATAGTGAGTTTTGCCTGTTTTAACAACAGTTATACACAAGCATAAGAGGTGGTGGTCATGTCATGTTTATTGGCTTAAAACCAATCCTGCCTAATAGGATATTGGTGGCTATGGTTATTAAAGAACCAGACACCAAAGTGTATAGGAACTGATCTGGGTTCAGACCCATATGACTGTATAAGCTAATGGGCTTGGATTGAAAACATTAAGGTGTTTTCATAGTTTTGTAGTTAAATGGACATAATAGGTAGTTGCTGGAGGATTGCATTGGATCCTAAGATCTAGGTGCAGTGCTCTCAGATCCAAGGCTCCTCACTGATGAAGGCCATAAGCTATAAACTAGTCTGGGGATATTGGATGAGTAGGTACTAGATGGGGATTTTATGCACAAGTCTTCTGGCATCCATTGATTACTCTAGCTTGCTGTGTATGGCAATACATATTGAGAGTTTTTGGTGGTCATGTGATGTTTATTGACATTTCATATTATATAATCTTCTATCTTAGAAGATAACATAGTTAAAATACTTCTTAAACAAAATATTACTTTTGGTATCTGCAAATGTGAAATTATATGTTACATTGATTTCATCCAGTAATCACAACTATATGCATGACTTTATCTTATTTCTGTAAATATGAAAGTATTCTGCATATCATTTTTAATGAGAATAATCAATATTGTAAACCCAAAATATTAGCATATAAAAAAATAAACAGAAACTAAATTTATTTTAAATAAATAATCAATAAGTTTATTTATAACTAATATAATAAAATAAAATTTGCATAAAACTTGAAAATATTCCCAAGGTAACGAAGTTAGCATGTATAGTTATTTCACTGACAGTATTTAAACAAAGTCTTTTGATCTTACAAATAAACTACTAAGGTTTATTTTGAAAATAAATGATTTTACATGGATCACCATTATTTAACAGTTTATTAAAATGGAGAGTTATCATTAGCTAATTCTAATACACATCCTATATAAGTAATTCCCTCAAACAGTTTTGAGCATTATAAAATTTATATGCTTTGCAGTGGATTAATCATTAGCTTATTAACATATAATTTCTTTCTTTATTTTCTTTTAAAATAAGACATTATAAAATTTAGTAACCAGGATTAATGAACTGATCTGCTAATACTTGATATTATCAGCTAAATGAATTTAAGGAATAGTTGGCTTATCCAAAATAAATCTCAAATTACAAATAAAGGCTCTCCTATTGCTTAAAATTTTGAATTAATAAATAACTGAATAAATGAATTAAATATATGGGCTACTCATCAGAAGTCATGCACACACATAAAAGTAAGAAATTACTGTTCACAAAATATAAATTATTAAAATATTAAAAGTAAATGACTTACACATCCATCTGTGAAAGTTCTAGATGAATACAGCAATTACATAGCATGTGGTGTGTGGATTGCACTTACTGACAATATTCTTACAAATAAAACATTTAAAATTACTAACTATTGTTGGTGGCTTTGTTGATTATTATAGTATCATAATAGCATGAAACAGATATTGTTACACCCTTAAGCACTAAAATAATCAAGTGCAACCTGAAGAAACTAAATCCTTCAAACTAGCTTAACTTGTCATCACATATCAAAAATACAAAACAACCTCACCTACTATGGTGTAAAAATAGCTTTAACACATCATAAACGATAGGCCAAACATAGGCTCTGCAGAGCAAACTGTCATAAATCAAAAAATATATCAGAAGAATGGTGGCTTCCAAACACCTACATTTGAGGCAAAAATGGATGCCTGGACTTTGTCAAAATCCATCAGAAAAACATGAAAAGACACCAAGAAATATAGGTTCCTCTCCAGGGATCTATGTACCTTATAGGTATGTGATAATAATCACTGGAAATAAGCACCATCATCTCATGGAACAGCATATAATAAAGATGGGTAACTTTCCCACTATATCCAGGACACTAATAAATATAATCTGTAGGGCCTTACATTATGAGTCCAAGCAATACTATACAACAATGACAATATACAAACATTACTATAACTAACTAAAATCAGATTTTAAATTTTAATCATAATAAACAATAAGCAATGTCTGAACCAACAAATGCAATTTATGTCAAATGACGATCAAAAATTAATAAAAAAATTAACAGTACAGTATATGAAATTCTTAGTACAAAGTAACAATGCACACATGAATGGAATATAAAATATCAAAATTATGGTAACCAGTCAACATGAATAATAATATGAATAAAAGTGTGAGTGTAATAATTCTCAGTGCATAAAAATATTAGCGATTCTAATGACTATTGCATTTATGCAAAAATATAAAAACAAAATTTTTGATAATTACTTTGGCTGTTTTGCACATAACTGAAAAAAATATACATTTAAAATAATTATTGTGAGAGATGAAAATCTCCACTGACTCAAAAGAAATAGAGTATAATTTAGCTTATCAAGCACATACCAAATATAAAATAAATATTACCTGCTAATGTGTAAAATATTTACACATTCTGATAAACCCATTCAAGTTAAAATTACATAAAGTAATTACCTGGCACACTTGTAATACTAAATAATATTACATTAAATATAACAAAATTCCAAAAGGAAATATTGCATAAAATATTTTCACCAATATAAACAAAAACCTTAGTTTGTAAGTAAGATTTTTTCACACTAAGCCATCTGTTAAGTGCACATAATATTAATTCAAGGGGCAAGTGTTGTGTGAAGCTTCTAGTCAAAACTATTTTTTTTAAATGTGATAAACAAATTTCCAAAACAAAACATATACAACAGTTCCTATATCTAATTTAGCTCTAAAATATAAGCACTTCTAAAATATAATCACTAAAATACATGAAAATAAAACAATAATGATAACATTGTAATAAAATAACTCCTTCCAGCTGATAGAAATTTTTGGGGGGATCTCATAAGTTTATTTAATTAATAATGTAGCTTCATTTTTACACCTTTCAGAAGCATATTTTAAGCATTTTAAAATTCACTTGTGTAAAATAATCAGTCATTTCCAGGTTATTACTTAATATATTTCCATAATAAAATTTACAAAGCATTTTGTTAGCAGAGATTAATTCAGCATATCAGAACATCTTTAGAAATATTTTTACTAACTTCATGGCATAGATGGATGAATTATTTTTTTCACATTTTCTTTTACTAGCAAATTATATTTCTTCAAAAATTTGAATTGAAGAGTTCCAGCATAGCAAAAGATTTAAAATTATTATAATTCCTCAAGTATATGTTGAAACAGTATATTCCTTTCCTCGTAACTGTTTCACTTAATTTTCCCCACAGCCATATCTATGCCAGGGTTAAGCTCCTTCTGAGTACATATATAAGCACCAACACAGTTATATAATTATTATCACATTAATTAATTAATCCATTTTTATAAAAATCTTTATTATTCTTTGTATAATGCTTACATAACACCCATCAACATCAACAGTTTTGATTGTCCCTGCAATCTTCTTCAGAACTATAAAATATATACACATATACATAAATATACAAATTATATAAACATACAAACTATATAAAAACCATACATATATATATTTATAAAAATACACAAACATACCTATATTTGTATATCCCTTCAAATACATGAATACTAATAAAATAAAACCTAACATTTTAATTTTAATCTTTTCCCTTTTCTTTTTATTAAAATTCTTTAAATTTTCTTATACATTTAATATATACATCTATTTATTTATTTATTTTAATTTAATCATTATATATATATATATTATTGTATTCCCATGCATATCCTTCAAAAATTATACCTATTCCAATTATTATTATTTTTTAATTTTATTTTATATTTCTTCTTTTTAGTTTATCTTTATATCTTTATATTCTATCCCCATAATTTATAATTAAATATTACATTTATATGCTAATATTATCATATTTATGTATCTATTTTTACTTATTCCATTCCTTTTTACTTCTATTGTTTATTTTATTTTCTATCTTATACCCACTTAAAACCTTTAATTTTTTATTTTTTATATATCTCTTATACATAAAACCTAACCTTTAAACTTTCCATCATATTCTATATTTAAAATCTATTATAAAACCTATTATAAAATTACTATAAAACAGAAAACCTTGTTTAATTCCTACTTATTTTTTTATTGTATTATTATACTAACAATCTTAACTAACTCTAACACTTAATTGTTAATTTTACCTTTTTAAAAATTTTTCTTTATCTTCCACCTTCCATTTTCTTTTTTAGTTAAACCGTTTTCAATTTATTTTACATTTAAATCTATAGCTTCCATATTTTAGCTCCCTCTATTGCTTTTTTTACCAATTGATTTTTCACCTTAACTTTAATTTTATTCTTATACTTTTATTATATTAACTTTTATACTAAAATTCTCCTCAATCCGAAATCTTTGTTCATTTTTGGTTTAATACTATTTATATAAATAGCTTCTTTAATCTTTCTTTCCCTCCTACTTTCTGTAAAATGTAACATTCTAATACACTCTTTATTAAACTCATGGAAGGTGAAAGATAAAGAAAAAATTTTAAAAAGGTAAAATTAAGAATTAAGTGTTAGAGTTAGTTAAGATTATTAGTATAATAATAATACAATAAAGAAAATAAGTAGGAATTAAACAAGGTTTTTTTGTTTTATAATAGGTTTTATAATAGATTTTAAATATAGAATATGATGGAAAGTTTAAAGGTTAGGTTTTATGTATAAGAGATATATAGGAGATATATAAAAAATTGAAAGTTTTATGTGGGTATAAGTTAGAAAATAAAATAAACAATAGAAGTAAAAAGGAATAGAATAGGTAAGAATAGGTCCATAAATATGATAATTTTAGCATATAAATGTAGTATTTAATTATAAATTATGGAGATAGAATATAAAGATATAAAGATGAATTAAAAAGAAGAAATATAAAATAAAAATAAAATAATAATAATAATAATAATTGGAATAAGTATAATTTTTGAAGGATATAAAATTATAGCATGGGAATACAATAATATATATATATGAAAATAATAATAATAATAATAATAATAATAATAATAATAATAATAATAATAAATAAATAAATAAATAAATAGATGTATATATTAAATGTATAGGAAAATTTAAAGAATTTTAATAAAAAGAAAAGGGAAAAGATTAAAATTAAAATGTTAGGTTTTATTTTATTAGTATTCATGTATTTGAAGGGATATACAAATATAGGTATGTTTGTATATTTTTATGAATATATATATATATATGTATGGTTTTTTATATAGTTTGTATGTTTATATAATTTGTATATTTATGTATATGTGTATATATTTTATAGTTCTGAAGAAGATTGCAGGGGCAATCGAAACTGTTGATGTTGATGGGTGTTATGTAAGCATTGTACAAAGAATAAAGATTTTTATAAAAACGGATAAATTAATTAATTAATTAAGGCAATGCAATAAAGGAACAAATTAAGATTAAATTATTATCACACATATATTGGTGGATAAATGACTATGGTATCAATTTATGTATGTATATTACAGCGTATATTTTTTTCTTCCCTAAATAATATTTTGTTTTATTTAAAAAGAATTTACATTTTAAATAGCACATGGTCTACAGATGGCCTGTTATATGGGGGGGATATAATTAAAAGTTAAAGCAATTCTCAATTTTGATTGAATAAATCATAAACAAAACCAAAAACAAAACCTTGTTTGACAAGGTTAATTAAGTTTTTTTTTTTCATGTGTCAAAGCATTGGCCAGGAAGTGAACCCATGAACCTGGGACAACTGCTTGTAAGACAGCTGTGCTGAGCACTCAGCCACCAATGATTGACTACGGTTAACTAAGTTGTGTCTAAAACAATATCATTTTTCCAAACTCTGTACAATTTTAATAAATCATATTTCTAGACTAAATCTTAAAAGCTTTAAGGATTTTAAAAGATCAAAATTGAAGAAAAGGCTCTATTAAAAATTGACAGGAAAATTAAACATATGAGTTATAAAATTTCGGGGGGGGGGCTTTAAGTGGGCTAGGTGGTCTTAATCTGAAAAATGGATAAATAGGATTGATTTCTCACTGTAGGGATTCTTTTTATAAATTTTTGTGAAGTCAGGATCCACGCCAGCTTTGACTTTGACATGGCTGACTATGCAAACTTGGATTTGCTGTCTCACTATTTCAAGATGGCAATTTCTATTCATATCTGCATGCCTAAAGACATGATCATCATCACAGGGAGAGGAAACTGTCCAGCAGCCTGCCACAAGAATAAAAAGAGACCATCCCTATTCTGAGGAAAATGCCACTGTTTTGTATACCTGCATTACAAGGTACTACCAAGAAGACCAGTAATATTATTTTAAAGACTGCAAAGCTCTACAATTTAATCTGTAAATCTATAATACTAAGCTAGCTTATTTGCTATAAAGAACATTCTATATAATATCTTAAAACTCTTTAAATTAAATCATTTATAAAAAAAACTGTGTTAACTGCCTGAGTTTATCTATATATTGTAAAATCATTTATTGTCAATCTCATTTCTTAAAATCTGTAAAATCATTTCTAAAGTAACTATGTAAAACTTGCCAAAATTAATTTTATAAACTTGCCTGAATTCACTTTTATAAATTAAAAGGCTTTACTTTTTATAATCTGTAAATAAGTGTAATCAGTTATCTGGAATTTCTAAAAACTGTGGCCATGCCTAGATTTATTATTTAAGCATTTTGCTTACATTTATTCTGTTTAAATTTAATAAATATATGTTATAATATGCCCATCTTTTGAAACAATGAATAGTAATTGTTAACTAACTTACAACGGAGATAAAAAAAATCTCCACTTTAAATATTTTCAGAACACTGCTTGGGGTATTAAATCACTGTTTTGAAATAATAATATTAATAGATAATAACGGATTGCTACTCATTGTTATCATAATTTTATATATATTATAATATGCATTATATTTTGCAAGGTTTGCTCAGTCAGTTTTTATAAATTATGAATTTTGATATCTATTAGTTAGAAGGGATATACTGGATAGAGATGATATTAAAGTATATTTGTTAATATTTATTAATGCTCATCAAATATATATTCCCTCCTTAAGTGTGATCTTTTAAATATATATATATATATATATATATATATATGCAGATTCAGGATTTTGACTAGATTATAATTTCATTTAAGTCCTTTTCATTAGCACAGTTATAATGCTTGTTTAAGAACTGGTTTGCATTAGTTTGATAGAAGCTATCTGTTTTAGACATGGTTAATGAATTATATGCATAGTATTGGTCCTTTGTGTGTGCATTAGGAGTGTGTCTTTATACAGTACACTTAATACATGTTTATGTTTTGCTGCATCTTTTAAATGGGTTCATGGTGATAGACTGCCCCAATTTTTAGTGCGGGTATGGGTATTTTTATTAGAACTGGAACACGAGGGTCCAGATCATTTTTATAAAGCCTATCCGAATTTTTAAACTTATATGTTCTTATATAAATAGCAGCAAGCCATCCAGTCTCAAGGCAACTGAGCATTTGATGCTGAAGTTTCTGAATAATTACTCACTTGCACTGCAAACTTACTCTTTAATACTTTATATAGTGCCATAGCATATATATGTGAATCTAAAGGTAACCAGTTTTTTTTCTCCTTATTAATTAATTATCCAGCATTAGACTGAAGCTTAAATCTTGGTTACCAAGTTGAATCTGCATGATCTTGAGCTTATTTATTTGCTCACACTATATATATATATATATTGAACCGTGTTCGAATATGTGGATTCGAATCACCGGTCTCTTAGGCAAAGAAGAACATACTCGGAGAGTATGTATGCCCAAACGATAGCTATAAAGTATATAACTAGCGTTACATTTCCAGGACATAGCTTCTTCTCGGTTGTTGAGTTCAACACCAAGTTCAAAGCACTTTTTTGTTTGTGTATAAACACAGGCGCCTGCTGCTTATTCTAAAAGAATACTAAAAGAATAGACAACGCACTTTGAATAGTGGCTAACTCAATGCCTAAATCCATGACTAGCTCAGTTGTTTGTAATCACTAATAGATTATACTTAATTAGTGGTTAAAAGACTTGATAAAGAATTTGTTAAAAAGAATTTATAAAAAGAATTGTAAAAGAATTGATAAAAGGGAATTGATAAAAAGAATTGACCGACAAATAAAGTTTAATTTTAAAGATAATTTATTAACTAACATTTATTTATTAAATTTAAACATTTCTAAACTAGCTTAAATATTCTTGTTTACTTTCATAACAAAACACGGGTATTTATCTAATTTAACTAATAATATTGATATAAGGATCACGCACATATTAACTCATGCACACACATAATAATTATAATAAAGGACTACATAGCATTTGAAATTTAATCACACACATATCAATAGTTCATTTATGTATGATATCGAGTTCATATAGTTAGACTCTTGGAGGATTCGCACGAATTAATGAAATGCAATGGCTATTACAGTATAGAACGAAATAAGCAAATGTTTTTACCTAGGATTTTGAACGTAGATTTAACACTCTGTTTTCTTCCAGTATGAATGGTTCCAGTATGAATGCTTCCTGCCAGCTGGGATGTTTCCTTGCTGAGTTTCCTGATTTTCACGATTATTACTATCGGAGACAAATAGATACTGATGGAGATTTTCTAAGATGTTAAGCTGACATTATTTCACGGGCAGATCTGCTGTTTTCTCGGACATCTGGGCTGGAGATAAATGTGCGTTCCCAAGATCTTCTCAACACTGCATTTTGTTTGTTAACTGCACAATTAATTTCTGAACTGCACTCACTCAATGAGTTTGTGGAACTGATCTCATTCAATTAATTTGTGGAATTGATTGTCCGATAAAATATTCAGTATTTATACCAATGAAGTGTTTTCTTTTCAATATCCTCTGGCAAAGATCTATTGTCGAATTCTTTAGCAATTAATCCTTTGATAAACGTGTTTTGGAAGATTGCTTAATTAGTAATAGCCATGCAGAGATGTTGTTTTATATTTTAATTAATAACCATTGCCGTGTTTTTTAATAATAATCTTCTTTAACTTTATAATAACATTTATTCTATTACAAATCGCACATATATATTTTAATACAATTTACTATTTAGTTTTAACATTATTTTTTCTTTAATTAAACTTGAATGAAAAGAGATTTCTATATTTTAACCCCCCAAATTATATCTTTACGAATACCAACAAAAACCATTTATTTCCTTTTATAACTCTTAGTTTAATTTCTCTAATGAAAGATCACTTTAAAAATAATTTTAGATAAAAATTATATGTGCCTATATCAATATAGGTACATTACACCGCCCTTCCTTTTGAGAGTAAAATGCGTCATTTTTGACCATTTTATCTCTGACAACATTAAATATTAATTTATTATTCTTTCTAAGTTTGCTTTTTGGTATCTTTTCCTTTCCATGCTAAGGGCAATCTCCAATTATGCTTTTCTTCTTTTTATGCTGGTAACATTGCTTACAATGTTCGTCCTGGATAATGACCACAAGGACAAACTAAATTTGTGGCACAGGGATCTTTTGTAAATGAAGATTCGGCTGCTGATTCTCTTGATCAGACTTTGACTAAGAAAAGGTGGCTGCAAATGGCAGGAATTTCAACTGTCCATTTCCGACTTATGCCCTGGAAAACGATTGCCGATTCTCTTGATCGGACTTTGACTAAGCAGCTGCAATGGCAGGAATTTTCAACTGTCCATTTCCGACTTACGCTTTAAAAAATGAGGTACGAGATATGGGGATTCTCCCCTGAAAAGTGACTTACGACTTACTCTGGTTGTTGCCAGTGCACTTTTTTAAAAGAGGAATGATCCCGGCCAATCCGTTGCGGGTACTAGAATTTATCCAGTCGCGAGCTTTAAACTTAATCCTTATCTAACTTATTTCAATACTACCCTCACCCCTTTAGATTCGAACCCTTATATGCTCCTAATACAACTTAGATTGACTTTCATTTATATTATTTTAACCTTTCAATATTATTTTTAACTACACATGAACATTACTTTAACATATTTATTTGTATTAATCTAAACTATTACGAACATTATCTTACATATTTATTTAACTTACAATATTATTCTAAACTATCACGGACATCAATTTACATATTTATTTATATTACGATATTACTTTTAACCCATTACTTTAACTTATAAATTAACGTGCGTGTATTCAAAAACTATTTTATTTTACTACGAATATTTTATTTATTCTCTACAGATATATTATACTTGTTTATTTAACTTGTTTCTATTTTATGTATTTCCGTTATTTTATTCATTTATTTAATTCTACAAATATTATTTCTAAATCCTTAATTTGACCCATTTATTTAACTTGATTTTATTGATTTTTTATTTATTTGAACTGTTTATTTACGAACATTTCCTTAATTAATATGTGCGTGGAGAAAAAAAAATCTTTTATTTTGCGAAGCCTCCGTTATTATTATTTGACAAAACAATTCATCATTTTAAATAGCGAAATTCTAATTCAGGCTTTTCACCTACGTCAAAATAATTATATTAGACTCATAGTCCATTTCCGGTCCTTTTTGTTTATTTCCTTTACGATTCCACCCGTTTACTAACTTTTAAACTATGTCAGGCAGTTCCTTCTTTCTTTCTACAAATTTTATAATATAAACTAACTTTCCTCTCTTATCGGTTCCGCTTATATATTTTATTGCTTTATCTCTTTCTCTCTTTGTTCTGTTTTCGACTTCGTAACTCAAAAACCCTTTATACCTAGACAAACTCCAAATTACTTCAATCTGGGAATATTTTTTTCTACGCTTTCTCTTTGTTTTAAATCTACGTCTACAGTGAATGCGAACGTTTACTTTAAACCTTTTATTTTTAATTCTTTGTAAAAACTCCTTTACACTATTTTCTACCTTTTGATCTACATAAGTTTCTACTTTATCTGTCACAACGCTATCTGATTCTAATTCAATTTCTACCTCTTTCGTGACCTCAACTTCCTGACTTTCTTTAATTAAATCTAACTCTATAACTTCTTGGTTCTTCTCTACCTTTACCATTATCTCACATTTTATTTCTCTTACTTCTGCTCTGAGTTCTTTAATTTCTGTTTTAACCTGACTAATTTCTTCTTTCAATTCTGCTTTGAGTTCTAACTGACTTTGCTCAATTTTCTGACACAATTCTTGTTGACTTTGTTTAATTTCTTGATGCATTTCTTTTATCAATTCTGCTTTGAACTCTTGCATCATATTCATCATCATTTTCATCATCATTCGCATCTCAGATACTTCTTCTTTCTCCTTTTCTACTAACTGGGGATTTTTAAAATATATTGGGCTTTCTTTCGGATCCATTTTCGAAAATTTCAATTTTAAAGTACTAGCCCTTATGTTAAACTAAATTTAAATACAACTTATTTATTTATTTTTCTTACTAATATGGAAACTCACGCAATTCCAGCCTTTTGGTCCTTTTCACTACCTGATCTAATGCTTTAACTCTGCCCAAATATCAGCTGTCTCTGATTTGATAGCATAAATGTCAAAATCTCTTTTCATTTCGAAAAAAAAAAAGTTTTTGGTCAATTCTTTTTTTTAAATTAAAACACTTTTACATACGTAATTTAACTTTTGTATAAAACAAATTTTTCAAACAAGAAACAAAGTACCTCGTTACTATTGTTTCTTGGGTTCAGCCCCAAGTTGGGTCTAGCCATTGACCTGTGTTCGAATATGTGGATTCGAATCACCGGTCTCTTAGGCAGAGAAGAACATACTCGGAGAGTATGTATGCCCAAACAATAGCTATAAAGTATATAACTAGCGTTACATTTCCAGGACATAGCTTCTTCTCGGTTGTTGAGTTCAACACCAAGTTCAAAGCACTTTTTTGTTTGTGTATAAACACGGGCGCCAGCTGCTTATTCTAAAAGAATACTAAAAGAATAGACAACGAACTTTGAATAGTGGCTAAATCCACGACTAGCTCAGTTGTTTGTAATCACTAATAGATTAAACTTAATTAGTGGTTAAAAGACTTGATAAAGAATTTGTTAAAAAGAATTTATAAAAAGAATTGTAAAAGAATTGATAAAAGGGAATTGATAAAAAGAATTGACCGACAAATAAAGTTTAATTTTAAAGATAATTTATTAACTAACATTTATATACTAAATTTAAACATTTCTAAACTAGCTTAAATATTCTTGTTTACTTTCATAACAAAACACGGGTATTTATCTAATTTAACTAATAATATTGATATAAGGATCATGCACATATTAACTCATGCACACACATAATAATGATAATAAAGGACTACATAACATTTGAAATTTAATCACATACATACCAATAGTTCATTTATGTATGATATCGAGTTCATATAGTTAGACTCTTGGAGGATTCACATGAATTAATGAAATGCAATGGCTATTACAGTATAGAATGAAATAAGCAAATGTTTTTACCTAGGATTTTGAACATAGATTTAACACTCTGTTTTCTTCCAGTATGAATGGTTCCAGTATGAATGCTTTTAGCCGGCTGGGACGTTTCCTTGCTGAGTTTCCTGATTTTCACGATTATTACTATCGGAGACAAATAGATACTGATGGAGATTTTCTAAGATGTTAAGCTGACATTATTTCATGGGCAGATCTGCTGTTTTCTCGGACATCTGGGCTGGAGATAAACGTGCATTTCCAAGATCTTCTCAACACTGCATTTTGTTTGTTAACTGCACAATTAATTTCTGAACTGCACTCACTCAATGAATTTGTGGAACTGATCTCACTCAATTAATTTGTGGAATTGATTGTCCGATAAAATATTCAGTATTTATACCAATGAAGTGTTTTCTTTTCAATATCCTCCGGCAAAGATCTGTTGTCGAATTCTTTAGCAATTAATCCTTTGATAAACGTGTTTTGGAAGATTGCTTATTTAGTAATAGCCATGCAGAGATGTTGTTTTATATTTTGATTAATAACCATTGCTGTGTTTTTTAATAATAATCTTCTTTAACTTTATAATAACATTTATTCTATTACAAATCGCACATATATTTTTAATACAATTTACTATTTAGTTTTAACATTATTTTTTTTTTAATTAAACTTGAATGAAAAGAGATTTCTATATTTTAACCCCCCAAATTATATCTTTACGAATACCAACAAAAACCATTTATTTCCTTTTATAACTCTTAGTTTAATTTCTTTAACGAAAGATCACTTTAATAATAATTTTAGATAAAAATTATATGTGCCTATATCAATACAATATATATATATATATAACAGCCACTTTAGAGCTGTATGTATTCATCATCTCTGCTAGGCTATTAACTTATAATTTTAGCAAACCATGAACAATAGGATGGGTATGTTATATAATTAGGCATGATTTATAAAACACATATACTTTTATTTTAATAGGTTAATATGAGACAGCTGTGCTGATAACAGTCTCATTTACTATGAAAATGCCTACATGTATTAAATACACATATTTAATGCCATATAATCCTTGCCATTTGTTACTTTATTTTATGTCATTTGTTATCATTTTAATTAATTTTTTTAAAATACAAATTTGTCTTTTTTGCTCATGGTTCTATTTTAAACCAATCCACATTATCTTATTCAATCCACATTATCATATCCTAATTTCTTAATGATTTTATATGCTGAGTATATATTGCTGTAGTTAAGAATTTGTGTGTTAAGTGGTCTATTCCACCGTTTAGTTAAATTGGTAGTTATACCTTGAGTATCATGTTTTTCTCTGTCCTATGCCAGCTCACAGATTAAATTGAGACTGAGTGTAACTTCAGAAATGTCACTCATAATGTATTAAATCATGAAGTACTAGCAAATGAGTTGAGTTTGGTTTGATTAGAGGTCTCACCACCTCCTTCCAGTCAGCTTTGGTATTCTTTGCCTGGGTCTGGATTTTGTTGCATGAGTGTGCAAATCTGGCCATTACAATGTTTCCTTTTTATATACGAATAACTGTTTTTAAAACATGTACATTATTTAAACATTTGTAAAATTATTCTTTAAAACAGTTCCAGTGGCAATTAATACTTTTGGTTGTAAAATAGGTGAATTAATATAATGCATTTTAAATTTTAAATGTACAGCTTAAATAGTCTAAGCATTTCAATTTTTTTTTAAAACTTCTATTCATGCGATAACTAAGCCAATGAAGAACTGGAAAATTGTTCTACATGATTTCAATAATATTCAGAAATAAATATAACAATGGATTTTCATTAAAACTTATTCAGAAATTAATTTTATTCAATTGATTTATAATAAATATAGAACTCCTCTGTAGCTTTTTTTTTATAATTAAGAGAGCTTAATTGCAATTTAGTAACAAAAAGGAAGGCTACCTGAAAATTTACCTGATGTTCATTGCAGACTTGAGAATACCTAAGTTTAAATTAAACACTTTTAAGAAACATAATAAAAATTATAAAAATTTAATATGTTACAATTTTAACTTGTACCAGGACATCAGAAAGAATTCAAGTCAGATCAGAAGAGAAGGAATTGACAATTTAAACAACAAAACTTCTCTTTTATAGGATTTTTTATTATTTTTTACCAGTCAATTTCTTATAAATACCCAAAAAATAAAGACTGTTATTTTTATCATTTATTTTTTTTAAACTCAATCATAAGTCAATCAATGAATGATGTCATTTTAATCTAGATATTTCAAAAATGACATGTGATTTAATGATCTTAATTTAGAAGAAAGTTAATAAAGTTTTCTTATATATATATATAAAATATTATATTAAAAAATAATCACCAATTATTTTCTCATTTACTCATTGAACTATCCTAGGATATTTATTTACTAAAGTTTAAATTGATAACTATTTTATTCACTAAACTACTTTAACCAATATTATAATTCTTTATTCCAAGATTTTTTAAATGAGTTCAAAGAACTCAAAAATAAAACTATTTAATTAATTCTAAAACATAATTTCTCTGCATTCATGCACACAGACTCATACACATGAACAAAGAAAATGACATTGCAAACTTTAACCTAACTTATTAATTGCTTCTTAAATAACTAATTATAATTAATTATAACTATCAAATAAAATATTTAAGAAAATTCAATATTAAGATAAATTTAATAGACTTTAAAGCTGACTTATAATACACTAAAATTTTTAACTTTTATTCTACTATTTTAAAATTTACAAAAGCTGACTTTAAATTAATTTTATGTTCTCTACTCTCTTCTGTCTTATAACTAATTTACTATACTATTAAAATACTATTTTGGCATAGTGTTTAACATAATACTGTTATTTTATTAATAAATGAAATTATTAAAAGCAGTATAAACTATTATGTTTACAATAAACATAAAATAAACATATTTGCTTTGCTGTAGGCTGTACTAAATTATTATACAACAAAATTATTGTTTACTCTATATTTTACTTACTAGTTAACTTTTTTTTAAAAAAAATTAAGTAAACATAGAAATTTGTTATTCTAAGTGTATGTATGTATGTATATATATATATAGAGAGAGAGAGATTGTTACCTATAATGGGATTGCTGAGTGTTGACTGGTTTATAATAGTTACTTATAAATCCATTTGGCTTTGAGCATTATTACACTTATTATTTAAGTAAAATGTTGGGTACAATTTGAAAATTATAGTTGCAATTAGTAATCTTATAATTGTATATTTATTAGTCTGCATTCAGAACAGGTTATACTTAACTGATTAAAAATGTTTATATAAACTTCTTTCTATTAATAATTTCGATCTCTGTGGTCAAGTTGTAATTTTTAGTGTCTATATAAATATATGGCACCATTAATAGAGGAGTATTTCACTTCTATTGCTCTAGACAACAGTTTGAAATTCATGATTGCTGGATTGTCTAAATATTGACTGGTTTCTAATGGTTATATATATTATTATATTATTTTTGAATATTTATGCCTAATGTTCTCTCAAATCTATTGTTTTTGTTTTTTCCTCAGATTGATGGTGTTAACACATTGGATGAGAACATTTCGGACAATGGAAGTCTGAAGGCATCATTTTTAGTAAGTTATTTATGATTTCTTTTTCTGTTTCTGATTAAATATGACTTTATTGAATGTCTTTTGAAATGTTTACTTGGAAGAGTACGCACCTGAATTAAAGTTTTTTTATATTAGGCCAATGCTGTCTTTACATCTGATTTATTCTGCATATAATATTGTGTGTTTCATATTAAAATTATATTATCTGTGATTATAATATTCTGTATATTATTAAATAAATTAAAATATTGTTTGAAAACTCATAAAAAGTATCAGTAATGTGAGTGTATAAAATATATTTAAGATCTTCACATTCCAGATGTGATATTGCACTGCACTAAATCATATAAATGAAAAAAAATATTTCAGTGATTATATTGTTAGAGATTTCATAAGAATTTTGGATACCATTACAATCATCTCAATGTCCCCACATTCCAAAATTTACCACCTACAATTGCACTATGCCACTCACATTATTTGCTTAATAAGATTTTATTATTTGAAACATTAATTTTCAATGTCATGATGAAACCTAACTTTGTTAGTTAGAATGCCTTTGCTTTACAATGAAACAAAAAATGATTTAAATGAATAAAGTGCATTTTGTGTAATATATATATATATATATATATATATATATATATATATATGCACTTTATTCATATATATATATATATATATATATATTGTAATGGACCAAATAACATATGTCCTTTAAATGTATATTAAGGTTATATTTATGAATTGCTAATTTGTGTTTTGTGAATATAGTCCATTCATAAGGCTGTTAATTATTCAAACAAGAAAATGTTCTCATATATACTTACTTATTAGTTAGTCTAATTAATATTTAATTTTAATATATTAATTGTCTAATAAAATATATATATTTAAAATCTTACCATTTGTCTTTAAGTCATTGTCCAGTTTAATTTAAGCATTCAATTATGCTAATATTTTATTTACAAACATATAAAATATATTTATGTATACCTTGAATTGTGTATTTGTAACTTTCTCCCCCTATATAAATTTAAACAAATGGGTTCTTTTAAAAAAATGTTTTCTACAAATGAATAAATGAATGAGAAAAACTTATAACCAAACTCTCAGTATACATTTAAAAAAAAAATACAAAATTTAAAATATTTAAAAGCATTAAAATTAAATTAAATCTTAGACTTCATTAAAAACAATAGCAAGTTAAATTTTCAAGAGTGACTTCAGTGTTCTTAGCAGATAGTGTCTTTCTTTTATTCATGCATATTAAATTATATTAAACATTCCAAGCATTAACAATTCCCACAACAAAATTGAATTCCTGGGCTTTTGATTTTATAGCCATCACCTTTCCAATTCCATCTCCAAATTATTCCATGCTGATTTAAACACTAAATATACCAATGGGTATTATACTCCATAACGATCTAATGACACAAAGGAAGCAGAAAGATCCTATGACAATTAATTTAGCAAGATGGCATCATTAGATTTTATATATACATATATAAGTAGTTATCTATAAGTTTTTTTTCAAGTTTGGGTTGTAATATAAAAATGTATGTTGTTTATATGCAGTTTTATATATATATGAGATGCATGATAATAAATTTCACTTTAAAAAAAATACAAATTAGTGTTAATAAAATTCTATTTCATTATTAGTTGGCTTTATCTTTTAAAAGAAACATTTTATAATAATTTATACTTTTGAGGATGATAAATAAATATGAATCCCTCAAAATTTATTTGAACAAACGAAAGTTCATCACTTAAACAATGTCTTTTTTTTCTTTTTTAAAGTATTTTACACTAATAAATAATGAAATTCCAAATATTAAACAGTTTTTTTAATAATGAAATGAAATCATAATAACTAATATAATAACTATTTAAAATATTCTTATTCTAGAACTTTACTTTACGTACTCTATTTGAACAAACAAAAAACCAACCAACAAACTAAAAACTACTGTTGCTTAGTTTTTTTCACATTCCAAAATCAACAACTGTTAAACAAAAAAAACTTGCTTAATAAAATTTAATGTCAGATATTTTCTTTATTATTTTTGTCATGTCATGATTTAAAATCTTACACATTCATGTATAAATGTGTGTATCTATATATTTTATTCTACATTTAATAAAAAAATAAATTAGTTCATTCCTTCATGAATATATGGTTATGTTTGTATATATATATATGTGTGTTGGTCTCCAAATATTTTAAAATTATGTTTTAAAAGTTGGCTGCCTATCTAAACTTTATACATGTTACTCCAAAACATCAATTACACATTATTATTTTTTTTATAAGGATTGGGCATCACCTTACATTTCCCCCATCCTTAGAAGGTTAAAATTTAGACTATTGTCAAAATTTTAGCACAAGAACAAAGGTTTGGATAGTTATTGTGTTGGATAATTTTAGTCTTTTTAAATAAGAGAAAATTCTTATGCTTTCTTACTTGTTTTAATTTACTCGTTAATATACAATTTTTTATATATATCTCATCTTTGTTAGATTCTTATCCTTATCTCTTTCATCTTAACATTGAATTATTGTCATTATTAGCATTGTTCCTACTATCTTTACCAGAATTACTGACTATATGATGGTTGAATATCCTGAATTTGACTGGTTAAGTGTCTCTTTCATAAGGCATGTATTTAAGTTTGTCAGCCTATATCCTGCTCCCTAGGAGGCTTATTGGATTTTTATAAGGTCTGAACAAAATATGGAATACCCACAGTGTATGGGTCAATTTCCACAACTCCACCAATTCTAAGACACCTCAATGAAATGTGTCAACATTAATTTGAGTGTATCCTCATGACATCTACCTACTCTAGCCATTTACTCATGAACAATGCTATCTTTCTCATTACAATATGCTTGCATATACACATTTATATTTTTTATAAACTCCACTTTCATCTACTTTAATCATGATCATCTATTTATGAATAACTAAGTGTCTGTATTTGGCAGTTCTTCTTAACAACCAATGTATGGCTCTATTATCCGAGCATTATAACTTCTTTTTATTTCTCCATCAATATTTAAGCAAAATGCATTTGGGCCAGCTTGTTTCACAATAGCATATGGTCCAGCATATTGTTGACAAAATTTATAATAAACATTATCCATTGGTTTACTTGGGTGATGTGTTCTCACAAAAACCTTGTCTCCAATCTTAAAGTGATGTCTACTTTTCTTCTTATTCTTATTTCTAAATTTAGATTTATTAATTAATTGTTGGCAAGCCATTTGAATTTTAGTTTCTATGTCATAGTGATGACATTCAATTGGAGGTTGGTATTTTACAAAAAATGGAGGAATAGGTTGGTTAAAATGTAGTTGGATGGGTGTGAATCCAGTAGATTCATTTGCACCCCAATTAATATAATTCACTTCGTGTTCTGTCTGCTTCACTCACCCTCTATTACTTATATAAAATTTAATGGTCAAAAGTAAAATTTAATGTAATATTTTTTTCTTTTATATACATATATACATTTATTATCTTAAAAGAATAGCCCAATGGATTCAACCATTACTGAAAGTCCATTGTCACATTCCATAGTTTTAATCAATGAAGTCATTCCTTATATATGTGCTTTACTTTTAAAGCACATTTATTTACATATTCAATGTATGTGAAGGGACCTTCATAAGTATTACACAACTTATGGAATTTGTGAATTTTTCTGTCTGTTGGTTTGTGTTATAATTACTTTTATTATTCTTTGATGATATTTTATAATTTGTTCATCTTCAAGATTATGGTGATACTTCATATACCATAATTTACACTCAAGACAATTAAATCTATTGTCTCCGTCTATATCTTCTGAATTAAACCTTCTTTTTTATTAAACATTATCATTGATAATGACATTATCAGATGGTTGTCATCGAATTTATCAACACCTTATAGATGAAATATTTTAATTTTGCTCTGGGGGTAAATATGAATATGTTGAGATGATTCAAAAGACACCTCACTTATGTATTCAGCCATAATATCATTAGATTGTGGAGTCATCTTAAGTTCCATGAGTTCATAATTTAACTTGTGATTAATATTAGAAATCTGAAGGCCTAATTTAACTTGACAATTGGGACTATCATTTGAATGTGCTTCTCTCAATTCCTGAGATTCAGATTCAAATTTAAATTCTAGACTATTCATATGTAGGTTTACTGAGTGAGCTAAGTCTTTTACTTGATTTTGTGGACTAAATTTGTTTTCCATCAATTTTGCTAATGTTCTATTATTTTGAAAATTTTCTGCTTCATTTCTATCCTTTCTTTCTAAGATTTTTGGATCAGGTTCAAGACATTTATCAATGGCAGGATGACTTTCTATATCATTACTCTGCTGTGTTACAACATGGTGATTGTGACAGCTTTCTTGTGTGATATGTAAGTTTATCTCAGTCTTTATTTGTTGGATTGGTATTGCAGTATATAGCTTATTCTGCTCTATGTTTGTTGCTGTCTCCCCCAAACTAAGGTTAATAGGATGCTTTTCTATTTCATTTTTAGAGACCTGAGATATGCAACCAATAAAAAATTCAGGGTCAAGTAATGTTTTACCAATAAAAGAATGTTTAGTACTTTGACTGGATTCAGAAATAAAAACAGGCAAATCTTTTTGTAAGATAATAGCTTGCCATTGATTACCTGAATTGCGAATCCTCATCTCATCATCTGTTTTACATATAAAAGACCAATCCCCACAGTGAACATGTTGAACCAGATGATGATTGAATAGATTGACTAAGAGTATGAGTTTTAACTTGACTAAGTGCACTCTGTAATTTTCGTAAACATTGTTTATGACTTCCTATGTCATTTGAATCATCTTCAGTATTACCAGTAGAGTACATAGTGGTAATTTTTCCATCCATAATAAATTGGAAGAAACCCATAGTAAAGTAAGGTAGCTCTAAAATTATAGCATTATTCCAATTGTACAGATAATATCGAGTGCAAACAATGTACCAGTTATGCCAATGATAAGGTTTACCAGGTAAAAAAATTTTCTCTTCTTCGAGTGTAATTTCTTCACTTTCCTTGTTGTTATCACATATATCCATCAGACCCTTCATGCTCTTCATATGATCCAATATCACTTGAAGCATCTCCATCATAGCTGCCTAATCTTTTGTAGCCTGTGATTGAGCAGACTGTTTATTTGTGTCTCCTTGAATTTGAGATATTATTTGCCTTTGCTCTTGAATTGACCAAGTATGCTCATCTCCAACCATTGACCTCCCAGGCACATTTATGTCTACTGATCCTACTTGTTCAATATTAGTATCATGCTCAGCTCCATTGCCACTAGCATCCTGTGGCTTTACATTTAATTCTTTATTCATACTTGCTAGAAATCTCCCACTTCTAAACAACATATGAAATAAACTAATATTCTACATTAAAATATTTACTCTATGAATGCAGTTTTTTTTAATTTCCTATATAATACTTATAATATGTCATAGGATCTCCTACCAACCTGTGACATCTCATGTGAGTATTTTAATTACCTAAAGTATTTTCTACCTCATTGGTATTACTGCCAGTTTTATATATTTTGCCCTTTATCTGCCTCACTTGCCTACACTTATTAGATTCTTGATCATATATTTAGTTTTGGTTTTTATTTATCAATTCATACTTTCACTCAGAGTTATTTGAACTTAATGTTGATTGACTAAGTTACTTATACCATTAAGTTGCCACACCATTTAATCCATAGGGTTATATAATATATAGTTTATTAAATGACTAACTAAAATATGATGAATTAGGTTATACTGAATTATTTATTTCACATGAAAGATATATAGTAAAATATGACATATTTAACTCTTTAAAGCTCAACACATTGTGTACCAAAATGTAACAGACATTAAACTGGAATGAATTCAATAATTGGCTGTTATGAATGCGATGTGATAATCAACTTTCATTAAGTTTATATATGCTGGTGCACCTATTATTCAGGCTTCACTGTTGATGGTGTCAAAAATGTAACAGTATGTAGTTTGCACCTGTGGTGAACTTAAATCTTTGTAGGCCAAAATATGTAATAGATTGAAGTTTGTACATATGGCAAGCCTTGAAATTTATGCTTACCACGTTGTGCACCAAAATATGTAACAGACTAATGACCATACATATGGCAAGCCTAAATATTCATGGATACCATGTTGCACACCAAAATATGTAATGGACTGAATAATGTTTAAAGTGGTATATCCTGAGTCTTTTTTTACTTACAGGTCCTATTATGACTCGGAGTTCTAACTCAGTGTAGACATTTGCTTTTAACTCTGCTCAATGATGGATTTAAACAGGATGGCAATAATGTGACCTCTATATAGATCCCTTATGGATTTTACTAATGAATATATTTACAATTTGTATACGTATATGATAGCTGTTCTGGTGAGTGAATTATGAATGATGCTTGATAATCTAGAGACCAAAGAAACAGAGATTTTAACTTCAAACAACAAATATTTATTAAAACATCTAGGTTAAATTTATAATATTTATAACTCAATAAGAATATATACATGAATATACTAAAGTATTGATTTGTATTTATTCTAATAAGACTGTGATTTAAATATTAAAATATCAATCAAAATAAAAATCATAAAATTGTAATTCATAATATACAATGATTACTTTGTTTATGTCCTTTAAATGTATATTAAGGTTATATTTATGAATTGCTAATTTGTGTTTTGTGAATATAGTCCATTCATAAGGCTGTTAATTATTCAAACAAGAAAATGTTCTCATATATACTTACTTATTAGTTAGTCTAATTAATATTTAATTTTAATATATTAATTGTCTAATAAAATATATATATTTAAAATCTTACCATTTGTCTTTAAGTCATTGTCCAGTTTAATTTAAGCATTCAATTATGCTAATATTTTATTTACAAACATATAAAATATATTTATGTATACCTTGAGTTGTGTATTTGTATCTTTCTCCCCCTATATAAATTTAAACAAATGGGTTCTTTTAAAAAAATGTTTTCTACAAATGAATAAAAGGATGAGAAAAACTTATAACCCAACTCTCAGTATACATTAAAAAAAATACAAAATTTATAATATTTAAAAGCATTAAAAAATTAATGAAATCTTGGACTTCTTTAAAAACAATAGCAAGTTAAATTTTCAAGAGTGGCTTCAGTGTTTTTAGCATATAGTGTCTTTCTTTTATTCACACATATTGAATCATATTAAAAAATTCCAAGCATTAACAATTCCCACGACGAAATCGGATTTCTGTGCTTTTGATTTTATAGCCATCGCCTTTCCAATTCCATCTCCAAATTATTCCACGCTGATTTAAACAATAAATATATCAATGGATATTATACTCCATAATGATCTAATGACATGAAGGAAGCAGAAAGATCCTATGACAATTAATTTAGCAAGATGGCATCATTAGATTTTATATATACTGAAGCAGTCAATGTCTAATCATCATCGAGTTTCATGCTTCACCATATACACTAACCTCCTGTGAGGTCTGCAATTTAGACCTCACAATAAATATATGCTATTTACCCACACACTGTATGCCTAATGATTAGAGATTAGTGAAAATAATTTTTATTTATTAAAATGAAACAGTAGTTTGTGTGAAGCGTATATATATATGAACGAAGCAATAATTTTATTCATATTTATTGCTGAAAAATACATTTTCATTATATAATTGTAAACTTTTTTATATTTATATGTGTGTATTTAAAGCATTGGAATGTAAAAACAACGTAAAATGGGGAAGGCTTGAAATACTGAAATTATCTTTATCTCTAGTCAGATTGTTGTCTATAATTAAAATTTATAAATCTTAATTAAAATCGAAAGCAATTCTTTTGTCAGTTGTTTTCAAATCTTTCAAAACATCTGAAATGGTATTTCGAGCCTTATCTGTTGAAAATATTTTGCTAATTAAATGTTGTTTTTAAAGGGATTACAGAGATAGGGTTGGTATATGAAATTGGATTCTTGGTAGGATGAAAGGGTTTATAAAAGGAGCCACAGAACAAAGGAGATCAGTTTTTAGTTATCTTTCAGTGAGTTAAGATTTCCGTCAGTCAGTTTAGTTTCAAAGCATTTCAAGACCTTAACTTTAAGAAGCCAGCACAAGTCCTGCATGATGAAGTGTGAGTAAAGGAATCTTTCACCTTTCTCTTCTCTCGTAGAACTGTCTCCCTGAAACTGCCATGTTCCATCCGGCCGAACATACAATATGATTGCTAATGATGCTGCTGTGCTGTTTTCCTTAGGTAACCTTTAACGTAGAGCTGCCTTTATAAGTCAATATTTTTGTAATTTGTAATCTATAGTTCAACCTTTGTATCTTAATTTATATATTAATTTATAAGCTTCTGCTAATTTTGCTTTTAAACTCTCTCTCTGTAATCTTTTATTAATATCATGTATTTTAACTTACCTTTCATGCTTAATTAACTTATATATATAACTGTGTGTGGCTCCATTAAGATTTTATGTATTTTGTTTAATGTATAGATATAATTTATTTTCTTTAATATGCCAAAATTGCCAAATTCGCAAGTTTGGAAAAGAGGGAAAATAATTGTTTAACTTGGAAAAGGGCTGGGATTATTTAAAACCTATCAATAAAGTTTTGTTTATATTAAATAGAAATTGCTCACGAGTTTGGTTTCATTTTAAATTCATTATTCTTAAAGTCAATTAAAGACTTTTACTGTGGATGAATTTTTCTAAATTTGCTGCTTTGAATTTGTCTTTAAATTTCTATTTTAAAAAAGATTGTGAACCTTCACATAATTAATCCATTCCTTCTTGCTGGTGCCTGAAGGGCGAATTCTACCAGTCAATATGTATATGGGAATCTAATTTTAAATATAAATTTTGGTAGTTTAATGATATAGAAAAGAGTTATTATTCATTACAATTTGTTAAATGACTCAGGATTGAAAACAGGTTATTGCGCAAGAGGTTAGACTATTTCCAAACTTTAAATACTATTATAAAATTATATAAACGTTGCTGGCATACCTTTTCCTTTATTCTGATATTTTATTGTTTTCATTTCTCGACTGTTTGTCATTAGGGACATCGGAATCCTGAAGCTCCCGTTTTACTTTTCAAAATCATTCATAAACAGGGACACTATTCCCTGTGGAACATGAGGTTTATAAGGTTATGTGCTGCAGATGATAGTACATTCAGATCTGGGCTCTCAAACCCAGCCTCTCCTTCAATATTGCTCAGCCAGAATGCACGGACATATCAAATCTAAGTTCATCTCAAATATTCTTTTAAAAATGATAGAATATCCAAAACTGCCATGAAGGCCAGATTTCTTTATTTTATGCTAGTACCATTACTCTGCTCCTTAATTTAATCACCGTCTGCCTAACCGTAATAAGTCACAATGATGTGTTAAAGATAATGATTTATGTTGTAAAAATACATTCAGTTCATTGAGTTAAACTGCTTTCTTTTAAAAAATGTTATCAATTCCCATAGACGTAAATCTAATTTATATAAATGATTGCATAACTTATTCTTGTAAATGTAGCACATTGTTTGTTTCTTGTATACTTATTCCAAAGACGCTATGTCCAAACAATGTCTATCAAACATATATAATAATTTTAAAATTGTAAATAAATGATTGAGACTGTATATTTATATTTACTTGTCAAAATGATTAATGATAACTTATAAGGTATCTTTCTGTAATCTGAATCTGTTCCGATCTTGTAGATTGTTTTGTACATCCACAGCATTTTATTTGTAAACATTTGTAAATTGGTATATTAACCCCGCACAACTTATAACACATTCTATAAAATTATATTCATGAAATAATTGATGTAAAGGGGATTTTATAAAACAAATCCCAAAATTTTCCAAATGTATAATAATACTCCAAGCGTGAAAGAATTTTGTAACATATATATGCATTTTCTACATTTATTAAATATATATAATTTCATGTAAATCCTGGTTTGTTGTTGAATTATTATTTTCTAATCAGTATTTAGAATTATTTTCCTTAGCTAATAACTTAGCATTAATAAATATAACTTTCATAAATGTAATTCCTGGGCTACTCCAATCTTGATCATCATCATCAGGCTGATCTTATGCTCTACCACTTTGCTTCTGGGCCCAGAATTAAAATAATTTTACTGCATCATAAGGATTGTTGTTCATTGGGTCAGAGATTCAAAAAATAGGCAAATAGGTTAGAATTCAGGATTGTTCCAGACCTGTGTATCTCGAGCATGAACGGATTCGAGGTACTTTTGCTTAGGATTTGAATCTTGTTAAGTGAGCATACTATTTTGACCATACAATACACATATAAGTAGTTATCTATAAATTTTTTTTTCAAGCTTGGGTTGTAATATAAAAATGAACATTGTTTATATATATATATGATATGCATGATAATAAATTTCACTTTAAAAAAAATACAAATTAGTGTTAATAAAATTCTATTTCATTATTAGTTGGCTTTATCTTTTAAAAGAAACATTTTATAATAATTTATACTTTTGAGGATGATAAATAAATATGAATCCCTCAAAATTTATTTAAACAAACGAAAGTTCATCACTTAAACAATGTCTTTTTTCTTTTTTAAAGTATTTTACACTAATAAATAATGAAATTCCAAATATTAAACAGTTTTTTTAATAACGAAATGAAATCATAATAACTAATATAATAACCATTTAAAATATTCTTATTCTAGAACTTTACTTTACGTACTCCATTTGAACAAACAAAAAACCAACCAACAAACTAAAAACTACTGTTGCTTAGTTTTTTTCACATTCCAAAATCAACAACTGTTAAACAAAAGAAACTTGCTTAATAAAATTTAATGTCAGATATTTTCTTTATTATTTTTGTCATGTCATGATTTAAAATCTTACACATTCATGTATAAATGTGTGTATCTATATATTTTATTCTACATTTAATAAAAAAATAAATTAGTTCATTCCTTCATGAATATATGGTTATGTTTGTATATATATATATATGTGTGTGTTGGTCTCCAAATATTTTAAAATTATGTTTTAAAAGTTGGCTGCCTATCTAAACTTTATACATGTTACTCCAAAACATCAATTACACATTATTATTATTTTTTATAAGGATTGGGAATCACCTTACAATATATATAAGATAATCTCTCTAACATAGTTTACAAATATAGCTTTTTTGAAAAATGAATATGAATTTTGTCATTCCTTTTAAAAGTTTATAAGTTAGTTAGATATGTAAAATAAATCACTAAAAAGTTGAAAAAATATAATTATAACAAATGCTTTTTTTGTTTATTGGAATTATAATTGAAAATAAAATTGACTATTTTAAAATATCAAGTTGCCATAGAAACTTGCACAGAACAATAGAAACTTGGACAGTTGCAAAATGAACAAAAAAATACAGTTCATTGGTTTAAGAAACATTGGAGGAAAGAAATCAGTTAATTCTTCTTTGTGTGTCTTATAGAATAGAAGCTGGGAAAATAATTTTGATTTTCATCTACGTTTCTATAATGAAATTAAAGGAATAAAGCTTTAGAGTACTTCACCCTAATCTTTCAATAATTGCAATTTCTTAGTCATTAGGCTATGTAAACACCATAACAGTCAATAATACTTTACTGCCAACCCTGGAATTAATTGTGGACACTGCAATATAATGACCCTTTGATCTTACAACAAATGTTACCACTTTACTAATTGTTTTTCAGAAGAAATTACCCAAGAAATAATGGATTAATTCATTCTGTATATCTGATCCTCACAATCATAAGAGGCAATACTTAAAAAGGAACTTTGTAATGTAAATAATTTACTGATAAATATTTAATATTAAACTACAATAGCTACAGAACTTAATTTAAAATTGGTTTTTCTGAGAAAGATAATTTAAAATCAACAAAAATTAAAGAAATAAGATAATTAGATAAGACTCTTATAATGACTTTCTTATAAGAATCATTAAAATTATTTTTTGCCATATTGTTTTATTCTATTTGTTAATTAAAATTACTGTTGTAATTAATCATCTAATTGCTCATAAATTTTCTCATCTGAATTACAAGGTAGACTACTTTATTGTCTTAAAATAATAATAAAAATGTGGAGAGAATAGTCATCAGGAAATACAAAGAGGTATGCATAAACACTTGTGCTAATGTAGATCAATCCATTCAGTTCATTATATGTGACTATTATTAAATTAGTTAATAAAGAGAGAAATATGGTGAACTTCCTAGTTGCTTACCCACTGTTAACTGATGGGCTTTATCCAATTGCTATAGTGCCATTTCTCAAGGGGGGATTGTCTCTTCCCCTCTTGAGAATCTACATCCTATACTCATAACACCGTTGATAATAAAAATCAAAGAATCCATAATCAAGAATAAACTCCAGGATAATTGTCACATATATTGACCTTCCAGTTCACCAAAAAAGGAACATTTACTGCAGAGGCTATTGGCCTCTTTAAGTTGATAGTAGACAATGCAAGAAGGCATAGAAGATCCAAACTCATTGTCATGCAGTGGGACATTCTGGGTGCATTTGTCTCTGTCAATGTCCCATGCCTTGTTCAGTTGCTGGGTGAACTGCACATTCCTGCTGGCATTATTAATATTATTACTAATCTTCTGATGAATACATGGATTTCTATATCATTGAATAGCAAATTATCTAAATCTTTCACTCCAACTGAATCTATCTCTCAGGGCTCTCCTTTGAGTGCTATTTTATTTATTTTATATGTTAACTCCTTCCTATTATCCATTAAACAGAATCTTCCTGGAGTATTCACCCCCAGTATTAAAAAGTTCATACATCTCATCCCATAAGTACATCCCTGGGCTCATGAAATTAATGTCACAATTCTAGTGAATCAGGATTATGCTTAATTTGGAGAAATCAGCAGCATAGATATTATCCTCAGATGACAACATCTCTTCCCCCTTCACAGCTAAATCCCCCAAATTTCTCTGCTTTGCTTTTAACTCTCACCTTTGGAAATGAGGAGGAAGATTCAAAACTTAATAATAACAGTCACTAATAAAATTGTTGGTTCTTTGAGAAAAGTATACATCTTCTTATATGCCAAAACAGCTCTCCTTAACAAATATCCCAAGGATCACTTTTTTCATGCCTTTTGTGAAATTCACTGGGAAATTCATTCACAGCATCAACTCAATTTGTTCTCACCTTCTGTGGGGATGAAGAATTGTAGTTATTGGCCTCCAGAAAGATGGCCTGGTGTTACATTCACTACAGGTGTTTTGGCTCCAGCATGCCTTCAATTTGTTTTATAGACTTAACAATATAATTTCAAAAAGCTTCTTCCTGATTGGTGTGTTGCCCACAGATACTCCTCTTAGAGGGAATTGTTGATTTATTAGCTGAAATTACCAAAATGAATTTAGTTCCAAATCAGGCCAAACCCACTAAAATTAGTTACTGGGAAGCTTATAACCTCATTTATAATTCAATCATGCCAATAAGTTCAACTCTTAATATAACCATATTTGGCCTCTTAAATGGTGGGGCCTGGAACCAAAATACTTTGATATTTTGGTTAAGATCAATCTTGATATGCTTCCCACAGGTAGCTTATTCAGAAAAAAACAAAGGTTACAAGTTGATTGATGATAAGTGTTCTTTAGGCAATATCGAAGAAGAGACTAGTGGACACATTTTTAACAGATTTATTAAGTTAAATGACTGCAAAACCATAATTCATTAAATTGTCAAAAGGAAAGACCCATTGATGATGACATTAATTCAGAGTGTTGAATCAGGTGATTTTGGGAAAATAAGAAGTACCACCTTCCTGTTATATAGTATTTGGCTAACTCGGTTTTACTCTTGTTTGACTCAAGTTGCATGGACCCTCTAATAGTTGTTATCAGGAAAATTAAAGCAATAAAAGAAAGAGACTATTGGATTGCCTTGCAAACTTGCAAACAACATGGGAGCTAATAGACAGTAATAAAATTGCAAGAATATAATAATAAAGACATTGTTTAATAATTTTGAACAATTCCTTCAAAAAATAGTTGTAAAAGGTATTTTGTAGAATGATTTTAGGCAAATTTTGCTCATAAAAACTTATTTGTATTACTGGCATGTTAATATATTTTCATGGTTGAATGTTTACTCTGTGCATTTTAACTCATGAGTAATTGTATTAATAGTTCATTACTGTATATAATTATAAAAATTATCTTAAAAGTTCTAATGTAACTAATAAGTAATAATAAATGTTTTGAATAAAAAAAGAGACACTGTATAGTTAATTTAACATATATGTGGTAGTCCATTTAGTAATTATATTCCTCATGATAAAATTAATTCATACACATATTTTTCATTTATCAATTATCATTATTAGTTAGCATTATTTCCTGTTACAACATTTATATATATATATATTGTAAACTTTAATGATGGGCACAATCGAAGGTAAGCAGTGAGCCGACACCAAAAAGTGTGAAACAATAATCAAATAATGGCTTTAATAAATAAATACTTATTAATTAATAATTTCATAGCTTAGAATAATAATAGCAATAATACCAAAAATGCACTTTTATGCTTGTTAGAGAAGCTATATTAATTTGATTCATGAGACTGTGTTCTCATGCTATGATGTATAGACTACCTTAAAGTCAAATAAGTTTCAAAGACACATATTTGACTATATAAAAATATCATTGCATTCCAACCCTTTAAGAATTACAATTATATCACTATGACTAACTGTAATAATCCTATTTAAGTAAATCCAAAATAATATTTCAACTAAATATTTAAGAATAATAATATTAAAATTTATTATGATTATATTCTAATTTTAATTTTTAGTAAATTTTAATCTAAATCTTTATTGTATTTTAATCTTTATCTCAGGAAAATCATATTACAAAAGGAACAAAGCATAGGATATAGGATACAAAAGGCAATTTTTTGGAAATCCAATAATCCAGACAAAATTTAGAAAACTGTAAAATAATATTATTAAATAAACTATACCAACTTTGCTTTGCAATATGATAACTAAACTGTTAAAATAGTTACTTTAAGTCTTATAGGGTTTTGAATTAATTTTAAAAAAATCTCTATTATAATTTAAGAAATCTAATAAAATATAATTTGGAGTATTAAAATACTCAGAGTTAATTTTTCATAATGAAAATACTAACCTTTAATACTATCAATATAGTATAACTAATCTTATAATGCAAATATTGAAGTAAAATTTATTATTTTCTTTAATAAATAATTGGCATATGGATAAACAAATATAGCTCTACTTACACACCTTATAATAATAATAAGTTATGTATTTGAATGCAAAATAAGTGAAATAATAATAAAAATGATTGTTATTAGTGTGGAACAAACAACAAAAATGTTACTATGAAATGAGCATATGTAATCATTAAAGATAATAATTATTGTGCATAATTAAATAAATTTGGATCTGAATCTATAATAATTTATGAACTAATTCTCATATACCTCTTAAGAAAAATAATCATATTCATAAATGCAGTACACATATTAAATAGAATGATTATTAAACCATCAAACATCATATGATCACCATCTCTATACTAGCACATAATTTGTTGTAAACAAAGGCAAAACTCCCCATACAGTAGTGCCACCCCTTCTGGCATCCATTGATTACTCTGTTTGGCACAGGGTGGCACTACTATATGGGAAGTTTTTCCTTTGTTTAGAATGATTATTATAAGTGTGGAATAAAGTCAACACTGAATTCAATTAGTGTCTGTAATGAAGGGCAAATAGAAATATGGAAACATTAATAATGTCAACCTACACAATTTAAAATTCTACAAAAATCAATTTATTTCCAAAACAATATTTAAAATTTACAAATCAATATTTAAGTTTTATTTTACAATACACAAAATACAAATAATTTTCAATTAAAGTGACTATTACAAATTCTGCTAAAATAAATTTCTAGTTACAAATTTTTCAAATACAATGAACAAGTTGTCACTTTGATAATACATCCATCTATCCAAAATGAATTTACTTAACCTTTTGTGATAAAACTATAACTATTTCTTAATAACTATATTTCAAAGTGGGCAAACATATGAATTACCACTGGTATAATTTAAATTATCATAGTATATCTTTCCTCTTTAATTTGGTGATTTTATAAATTACTATTCATGTTAATGAAAAGCAGGTTTTACTTTTTTCATAATAGTTTTATGATTACTTTATTGACTTAGACAGAAAATAATCAAACATATATGCTATTTTAATTGATTACTAATTACTTGACAATAATTAAGCTTTTAAAATATAAATTTTAAAATTCTATTTCATATTGGAATGGTCATATTTGTACATTCACACACGAAATCCAAAGTTTTGGCAAATTATACCAAGGCTGACCTAGATGAGGGGTTGAGACCTCCAATCTGATTACACCTCAGCACCTCCACCAACACTCCATGACTTATTACCCTATAAAGGACATATATGAGGCTACACTCAGAATTTCTCAGTTTGCATGCCGGCAGTAGCAAGGGGTAGAACAAGAGACTCAGGGAATATTAACTAAATTACTATTGTTTTAAATACCTCACATACCTATGGCTGGTTGGATAATGCATATAGTAATAGCGAATATTATATTGAAATGAACTTAACTAAGATTTGAGTTGGCTTATGAATGAAAGTCAACACACTTATTATACTTTAACATATTTTAATTAATAAATACAATCAAATAAACATGAGTGCATTAATGAACACATGCAGGTGTAAATGATGATGAGCAAATAACAGAATCTCATTTGATGCAGTATAACTTTAAAAGTTTATAACAAGTTCACAATCTATGACTTCTAATTAATTATGCCTTAATTCTATTATGCCCTACCTATTAGGATTGTGACAGTTAAGTTGGTGCAATAATGATGATTTATTATCTTAATTATTTAATCAAAGATTATTTAATACATTATAATAAGCTCCAATAGGCTCCCTATGCAGATTATATATGTATAAATCAAGTGTCAAGTTCTAATCAATGCTGGAATATTCCATTATGGAGGAATGAACTGGAGATTTGTAGTATAACTTCAGATATTACAGCATAGATATATTCATAGAGATGTGCACATCTCAATGTGTAGTTAATCAGGGGATTCAGTACCATGTACTCGGTTCCCATGGACCATACAACTCGCAGTGAATCAAGTGAACACATAGTTCAGTGATTGGAGCAGCTTATAAAAACAATCTGGACCATTGTGTTCCAGTTCTAAAAAAGAGCTGTCCAAACTAAGAAGATGATGGGGTGGCCATTAAAACCAGAAGTCCACTCATATAAAGCATACAGCAAGGATTTTATGCACCTATGTACTTCCTAAAGACACATTCACCATGCTAAACATAGTGTTAATTAATAACTAAAATACACAAAATTCTATAGTATCATTCTGCAAAACTATCATATGCCAGTTAATTAATTAGCATTCTTAAAACATGTTAAAAGGAGTACTTAAAATAATCTAATTTTTATTAGCCAAATCTGCATAGTTTATAACATAACTAAAGAGGGCTAAAGCATATCTGGGACTTAAGCAATACTTATAATAAGCTTTCCAACTCATTCTTGCATTTATTAACTAATTAAATTACTACTTGAAAACCTAATCATACTACAATAATAATAGTAAGCTAAATATAATATCTTAATTAAAATATTTAGGTTTTCAGAATGGAGATTTGAGTGTATGTGTGCTAAAGAGCAAAATTACTTAATTCACAGAGAGCATCTAATCATCTCTCTCCTCAAATCTCCATTCTGAATTGGACATAGCATATTTATAAAATAAAATATATAAATAAATAAAAAACGCAGGACCACAGATTAAAAGATAGAATAATAACTGAATAAATTATTATTACCAAGCATCTAGAGTTTATATTTTAAATTAATCAACAGGCAAGTTTACTAATAAATAAGTTTTACCTAACCCACTTACAACACAGAAAATATATGTGCTTACAGATGTACATTTGACCAAAACTGTTTTGACTTAATTGCTATTGATCAGAACATTTTTATAAATTTGTTCTTATTAACTGTAATACATTCCCAACATATATTTATGGTCATCCATAGGATTCCAAGCACCAATCTTATAAGAATATAAGAATTACATAAAGTGAATATACTACCAATGAGAACCACTATCTTAAGAAGTGTGAGAAAGGTTTTTGACCATTGGCTAGCTCAGACTTAGGTCAGGTGGCATCATGGCTGAGAGTAGACATGAATGAGAGTTTTAAAACACATAAAATACACATAAAAAATATCACAATAAGATTTCTAGATACAGTTTCATTATCAAATTACATTTTTATTTAAACTATTTCAAAAGACAATTATTATTCTTTTGATCATTAAGAAAAAACAAATATAATTTAACCCTTAACCCATTGAACATAACTATAATTAGAACTCTGCCATTTTGATACACATGCACATATTCTTTCCAATATTTTATCATAAATAAGTTAGGTAGTGAAGGTCAATAGAAAGAGTTTTCTCCACATGACCTCATATACTAATTGTAATATTAATGTCCTCAAATAAGAATTTAATAAAAGTTTTCTTTTTGTTTGTTAGTTGGATTCTCATGCACACCTAAGGAATCGGTTAATTCTTTCTTATAAAAAATCAATACATAAAGTTATGTTACCTGAATATCCCCAGGGAATTTGTGGAAGAATATTTTGTTTATTTCTAAGAGTTTCAATAAATGCAGGTAATAAATATAGAATTCATTGCAAGTTTTCCTGATCTTTGTTTTCTTATATGGCCATCGTTTGATGAGGCTCTGCTTTGTGGTTCCGAAGTTGGTAGTTGTTTTAATCCAGAGGCATCTTGTATTGTTAAATGTAGCAGCTGCAGTTAGTGGGAATTAGGTGTTCAAGCCCAATATGTTATGCTTTTTACCCCAACATTTTCTTTTGATCTGCCATTAGGCAAGTTTAAAATTTAAAATTTTTAAAAATTGGGTCCCTTTCTTTTATAGTCCCCTCCATGTGTTCTAGAAGGTTCATTCGATCTCACTTCCTGTTTCCAATTGCTGCCTAACCAGATTTTAATTGACGTGTGAAAAGCTTTTATCACCTCCCACTTTTCTTGTAAACAAAAGAAAGTAAAAATTTCATTTCTGCTGGAAACTTCTAAGCTTTTATAATGTGAAATAAAACCTCATTTCTATCTCTTCAACCACCAAACCCATTCACACACACATAGACATCATTTCAAAATGGCAGAGCCCCACTCCCCCCTCATTTGTGTATTTATTTAGCCACCACAGTGTAATAAAAATAAATTTATATATACCATCTACATATACATTTAATGACCATCACCTATGATATTAGTTGTGACTGGGTTTGAACCCATTCTGTCAAATACCCTCTCCTTCAAATACCTTTCACATATTTTAGACAGCTTTTTTTTTCAACATTTATCTATTTCACCTCATTTGTCCCTCTGCTTCTCATTTTAGTCGGAAGTTTGGCTTCTCAGGTGGTCTCTTCCATTCAGGTGGCTCTCCATTTTGAAAGAGTTTCCATTCCTGTCCTCCACCCTCTTTTATCTTTTTTACTGCTTTGTGATGCCCCCCATTGTCATAAAAGCTCATATCAATGGCATTGAGCAACTCAGTAATCTCCAATAGATGCTTTCCCTGCTCTCAAGATTATGTGTTCTGCTCTCATAGGCATAGTGTGTATTAAAATGCAGAGTATCTGACTGTCAGATTGCATGCATCCAATGTCTGCAGTCTATCCACCTGTCTATGAATAAACTGGGAATAGCTATTGTTGCAACCTTCTTTGAAATTTTCTTGCATGATTTGGTAGTGTGTCAACTCTTGCCTATCCTCAGACCAAAAGGTCTCCCTCACTTCTTTTTGGTAATCTTCAAAAGTACTCAGCTGTCAACACAGCATGTCCCACCACAATTGAGCATTGTCTGCGAGGTTGCCACATGCAATAATAACTTTACTTTCCTCCGCCATGAAGTTTACACTAAAGTATCTCCTCAAACTACATATATGCTCTACAGGCACCTCCCCTATTCTACCTGCACATGGCTGAATTTTTAGAATTGGTTCACATTTTTTGCACCACCATGTGACCTATCATGGACACCAGTTTTCCTGTGGGGTTTACTTGAGTGCCTTGCTGTTGTTCACCCCCACTCTCCATATCTGAGTCATCTGTCCTTTAATCTTTCTGTTCCCCAAAATCATTTTCATCTTTAATTCCTACTTTCTGTTTTAACTGACTCATTCTCTTTTCTATTTCTCCGAATCTAAACTCCAGACATTCAAGTTTCTCAAAAATCTGCTCCAAAATGTTTTGCTGATCCTCTTATTGTTGGTCCATTTTCTTTTGCACCCTTGGTTTTCATAAACTTTTCTTTTCTTGTTGTTTTATCTTCATTTAAATGCCTCAGACTCCACTCTCCCATCCCAACACTCTGCACTGCTTTCTTGTTAGCCTCTACTACCATTTCACTAACCTTCCCTCATACACTTTCATTTCCCCCTTTATTTGATTCTTGAAACCTTCCTAAAATAGATTCTTCTCTATCCAAATCTAAATACATTTTTGCCTTCACATATATATACCCGAATTCCATTAATGAGTAACACTGACTTTATAATTTGAAGATTTGACATTGGTATATGTTTTTTCTTCTAGAAAACAACATCTGTTTTAAAAACTATATATGTTTTGTGATCCTGTTTCAACCCCAACATTATCTTTGTATTTCTCTCTATTCACCCTCTTCTTCTATTTGAGACCCCATGTTGGGCACCATTGTAACAAAACCCCTTTTATCTAATAAATAAGTTTCACCTAACCCACTTACAACACAGAAAACATACATGCTTATGTATGTTTGACCAAAACTGTATTGACTTAATCACTATTGATCAGAACATCTTATGAATTTGTTCTCATTAACTGTAATTCATTTCCAATGTGTATTTATGGTCATCCTTAGGATTCCAAGTGCCAATCTTGTAAGAATATAAGAATTACATGAAGTGAATATATTACCAATGAGAGCCACTATCTTAAGAAAAGTGTTTGAGGTTTTTGACCATCAGCTACCTCAGTCTCAGGTCGGGTGGCATCACATCTGAGAGTAGACATGAATGAGAGTAAGAGTTTTACAACACCACAGCTGAGAGTTGACCTGAATGAGAGTAAGAGTTTTAAAACACATGTAAAATACACATAAAAAATATCACAATAAGATTTCTAGATACAGTTTTCTCCACATGACCTCATATACTAATTGCATTATTAATGTCTACAAATAAGAATTTAATAAAAATTTTCTTTTTGTTTGTTAGTTGGATTCTCATGCACACCTAAGGAATTGGTTAATACTTTCTTTTTTATAAAAAAATCAATACATAAAGTTATGTTACCTGAATATCCCCAGGGAATTTGTAGAAGAATATTTTGGATTAACAATTCTGCTGACAATGACTCAAGCTCTGCAGGGACAAGACCAGGAGCATTCTGGGTCTCTTTTATAGTTCCCTCTATTCATTCTAAAGGTTCTTTCAATCTCACTTCCTATTTTCAATTGCTGCCTAAGCAGATTTTAGTAGATGTGTAAAAATCTTTTATCAACTCCTGCTTTTCTTATAAACAAAAGAAAGTAAAAATTTCATTTCTGCTGAAAACTTCTAGGCTTTTATAAAGTGTAAAAATTTCATTTCTGCTGAAAACTTCTAGGTTTTTATAAAGTGAAATAAAACCTCATTTCCATCTCTTCAACCACTAAACCCATTCACACACACATTCGCAACATGCACATATATATCATTTCAAAATGACAGAGCCCCACTTCTCCCTCATTTGTGTATTTATTTAGCCACCATTATGTAATACAAATAAATTTATATATACCATCTACATATATGTTTAATGACCATCACCTATGATATTAGTTGTGACTGAGTTCAAACTCATTTTTTCACAATAAGGAAAGCATGACCACAGCTTAAAAGATAGAATAATAACTGAATAAGTTATTATTAACAAACATCTAGAGTTTATATTTTAAATTAATCAATAGGCAAGTTTACAGATAGTTTAGAAGTTAAATAATATTTTACAGATTGAATTTTAACTTTTAGTTTATGATTTCAATATTACAATTTAAAAATTCATGCATGAGTATTTCAGGTAGCTTAGAGGTTTAGAGGTTCATTTATAAAGTTCTTACAATTATTTTAAAGAGCTCTGCAGGAAACTTTACAGTGTCTTCTCTGTTGAGGCTCCTGTAGTTAATCCATCATCATTCTCGGCTGATGTCTTCTGATGCTTTCTGCTAGGTAGACTATGGGTCTCAAACTTCAGCTTAAGCATTGACCATCTTGAAGGGAGAGTGACAGTGGTTGCTTACTCAAAAGTTTGCATGGTAAAAGTTTAACAACTGAAGCCCCCTTAGCAAAGCTTAAAGTTATATATACTTGAAAAATATATAATTCAATTGTCCTGTTTATCAGAGTTTACAAAGTTTCACTAGTAATTAAAAATACATAAAAAATGAAACCTTTAGTCATTTCTTTGGCTAAATATTTTTATTTTTAAAAGACATTAAAATTTTTAACTACAAGTTTGATTAATTGCTTGCAGATGGTTTTCTAAGAATTACAAATTTTTATACCAACAGATAACTTTTTTAAAAGAATTTGAAGTTCCTAAACATTTTAATATATATGTATGTGTGACAACCCTGGAATTGAAATTTATATACAAAGCTTTAAATCAAGAGTTTTCAACTAAAAATAATGTAAATATAAAAATAATTTAAAAGAGTTGTTATGTTTTAAATCTATGGCATTACAGCTTCTTTTGCATTTACATGTAGGTAATTACACACATATGATAATGTTCATGCACTTAATTAAGATTATATCATTTTAATAATTTTAAATTTATAAATGCATTATAAGTATACAAACATTCATATGGCTGTTGGATGTGTGCATGTATACAATACACACACATGCACATAAATATATGCTATTTCAATTATAAAAAAATTATTAAAAGCTTATATATGTGGACTAGAATGGGTTTTAACTAAGAAAAAAGATACTATTATGGAATGTAGTAAGTGAAATAAGATGATGGCTAAATAATATCATTTCAATATACATAAAACAAAATAAGCATTTTGAACAAAAGAATAACCTAAATCACATATCACATTAACATGAAGCTGGAAATATTATAGTACATATTTCTGCTTCACCTAGTGTCAATATCATCAGCACTAGTATGGGTTTGAACCCAATCATATATATTAATTGACACCTATCTCGCTAGTGTCAGTAGTATATGTATAGTTTATCATCAATCTGAAATTTATCGTTAAAATCTTACTAAATGTAAGTGTTAAAAGTTATCTTATTGTAAAATTTCTTATTTTTAGAATGTAATAAATTCCTCAAATTTTTGTGAATAAAGTTTTTTTTTGTTTTATTACAAATCTCAATCCCAATTAAATAGGCTTTGTCTAATACGATGACTTGTGAAAATTAATCAAATTTATAATATTTTATATGTTGTTTAATGCTTTCCTTAATTAGTAAATAAACCCTTAAGGCATGTTCAATCTTGGTGGGACACTTCCTATTCTGAGGGAACCAATGAATAGAAGAGGCTACTGGGAAAATGTCTCAAAAAATAAAATAAAAGTTTGAAATAGTACTAAAGACAACATGCAGCCTGAAGCTAGAATTATTAAGTTAAATGCAAGACAAAGTGCCACAGAAAATTGTCTGTGTTGAAGAAAGTAGCATAGAGATTTATAAGAAAAGGTTCAAAAATCTATTGAATCTGTTAAAATAAATTGCCAGAAAATGTTCAAAAATTGCAAATGAGAGAAGTGATGAAATATAGATATCAAATGCAAAATGAAGTAATTAAAAGAACTCATAAATATGCTCATAGACATCCAAATAAAGAAAAGTAAAAAAAAAAATACTTGGAATCATAATTGGCATAAAAATAGATTGTGCAAAGATGAAAGAAAACACATGAATTTGGTTTATAGAAACTAAAAGAAGTTAAAGAAAAGAGTTGAATTGACACAAAAGATATAAAACCATGAAATCCAGAACAGAAGTTATGAGACTTTTAGCTGTATAAATCAATTTCTAGAAATTCAAATGTTCAGAGGTGAATCAGAAGAGATGCCTGTGAATCACCTTGAGTGTCTGAAGAATTATTTCCAGTTGAACAAGCTAAGAGAACAACTGATCATTGAATATAATCAGTTATAAGGACCTGCTAAGAAACAGTGGAAATCATTAATAAAGAAACAAGCCACCAATTCTGGATCGTCAGAACAAATTTTGACTAATTTTTGGCCTAAAGAGTACTAAAAATCAATCAAATAACAAATTATGCAGGAAGGATTCTGCATAAAAAGTGATGAAATTTACACTTAGTTCTTTAGAAAATAAATGTCAAAATTAAGAACATTGTCTACATGTGAAATGACAGAAATCCAGATCATTCAAATTATTTGACATAACTTACTTTTTTGTGTTGAACAGATGAGCATCAGCCCTAACCAAAAAACCATACAAGTTACTGTTTTAATTCCATTAACATAATCCACCAGAATCATGATGTAGAAAGCAAGTTTAACACATCAAATCCATGTCAAACAAAAAGATGAAGCATCTGTTTGGTTATATTATAGTAAAAGATGACTAAAGATTCCAATCCCATAGATAGCAGCAAAAAAGAAGCCTAATAGCAAACATAGAACATCCATAATATATTATTGCAGAATCTTTTTTGGCTCATGCAAACAAGACCCTCAAGAAGAATCTCTAAAAAATTCACCATATCCAAGAACAAGTACTGGAATAGAAAATAACCCACAAAACACAATGGGATTCAAACCAGCATAATCAAATCAGTTATAATCCAGAAAATGGGAGAATGTATTTCAAATCAAGTAAAATGACAACTCCATTTTTCATTGCAAAATATATGACCTGTGCTTTTTTCATGTCCATTACATGTGTTGTATTGGTATTTAGGCTGCAGAAAGGAGTTTCTATTAACTGAAAGGAGACCCTTTGATTCCTCTTGGAGGCCTTAAAGGAACCAAGCAGGGCAAATTCCTAATGTCCATTCCATATGTTCTTGTCGTTGCAGCTGTTATTACTATGTGATTATTCATATAGTATACGAACATGGATGGGCTGCTCACCAAAACGCATTAGCCAGCGTGGTGACTTTATTGGCTTTTTAACTCTGAGTTTAAGATCAAGAAACACCATGGTCTTTCTTTTCAGTGCCTGATAAGGCAGAATGAATGTTTGTGTAAATGATAAATATTTTTCCAATACATATATACTATTATGACAGACAAAAATAAAGCATGGCCCTTATTCCCAGGAGGCTGTAAAGTCACCAACCAAGGCAGCGGTTGGTGGCCGAAGACAGAGGGTGCTAAGAATCCCCTGATTGTGGACCCAGGCTGCCATTTGATGACGACTTTTTATTTAGGTACTTACAACTGCAGATCACTTTCAAGTGAAGGAAGATTGCAAGAATTAGAAGAAGAATTGTCTTATATTAAATGGGACATTATTGGACTTTGTGAAGTTAGAAGAAAAGGTGAAGAAACAATTGATTTAAAAAGTGGACATATACTCTATTATAAAGGCACACATATTGGAAATACAAGTGGAGTAGGATTCATTATAAATAAAAAGTGGAAGAACAATATTGTGGAGATTGATGGTGTATCGGACAGAGTTGCAAGATTAGTTGTACAACTTAATAGCAGATACCAAATGCATATAATTCAGGTTTATGCCCCAACAAGTTCTCATAGTGATGAAGTAGTAGAAGATTTTTATATGGATGTACAAAAGGCTTTTGATCAGAGTAAACAACATTTTAAAATTGTTATGGGAGACTTTAATGCTAGAATTGATAGACAAATGAAAGATGAAATTGCTGTAGGTAATTTGGTTATGGTAATAGAAATAAGAGAAGACATAGACTTGTGGAGTTTGCAGAAAAAGAAAAACTTTATATTATGAATTCATTTTTTGAGAAAAATGTTAAAAGGAAATGGACATGGAAGCATCCAAATGAAGGTACAGCAGAATTGGATTATATTTTGACTAACAGGAAATACATATTTCAAGATTGTAATGTTCTTAATAAATTTCACACAGGAAGTGATCATCGATTAGTAAAGTGTAAGTTACGTGTTAATGTAAAACTAGAGAGACAAAAATTATTGAGAAAAACAATATTTACAGTTGATATTCCTAATCTTCAGAAACATTCTAATGAATTTAAATTAGAACTTACAAATAAGTTTCAAGTGTTAGGAGATTTTGAACATGATTCAGATTTGAATGAAATTAATATGAAAATAACTGATACACTTTTAAAAACTGCAACAAAGATAGCTGGTAGAAAAAAGCAGCAATTGACTAATAAAATTTCTACTGAGACTAGAGAATTTATGAAGAAAAGAAGGAATATGAAGATATACAAAAATGATGTATTAAAAAGAATTGAATATCTCGAATTTTGTAAAGTGGTACGGAAAAGAGTTGAAAATGATATAAGAAAGTATAACTGTGAAATAGCAAGGAAAGTTGTAGGAGAAAATAAAAGTTTCAAGAATGTTAAACAACATTTTGGTATTGGTAGGAAATTTATATCTGCAATAAGAAAAAGAGATGGAATTATTACTAAAAAGAGAGATGACATCATGAAATTGGTAGAAGATTTTTATCAAGAATTATATAGTAATAAAGAACAAGTATCTCCTATATCTATTACATCTTCCGAATTGCCCAGAATTTTAAATGAAGAAGTGAGACATGCAATTAAATGTATGAAGAAAGGAAAGGCTCCAGGAAATGATGGAATTATAATTGATATATTAAAAAAAGCAGGTGAAGAAATAGAAACAATTTTAGCAAAGTTATATACCAAATGTCTAAATGATAAAGATGTACTGGAAGATTGGAAGAATGCAGTAATAATATTAATATTTAAAAAGGTGATAAAGAAGATATTAGAAATTACAGACTTATCAGCCTTTTATCAGTTTTATATAAAAAAATTTATCAAGATAATTACAACTTGTCTACAGAGAACTTTGGATTTCCACCAACCAAGAGAGCAAGCTGGATTTAAAAGTGGTTTTAGTACAATAGATCATATCCAGGTATTGAGAAAAGTCATAGAAAGGACAAATAAATATGAGTTGTCATTATGTTTTGGATTTGTAGATTATGAAAAGGCATTCGATTCTATACACATTTCTTCAGTGATTAAAGCATTGGATCATCAAGGTATAGATCCAGGATATTGTCATATTTTAAAGAATATTTATAAAAATGCAACAGCAACAATTAGATTACATAATGATACTGGAAAAATCAACATTGAGAAAGGTGTAAGGCAAGGTGACTCCATATCTCCAAAACTTTTTACAGCAGTGCTGCAAGAAGTATTTTGTGGATTAAAATGGGAAACTAAAGGAATGAAAGTAAATGGAGAGTATTTAAGTCATTTAGATTTTGCAGATGATGTAGTTGTTTTTGCAAATAATGCTTCAAAGCTGCAGGAAATGTTGCAGGAGTTAGCAGATGAAAGTAGAAAAGTAGGACTAAAGATAAATGTTAAAAAGACTAAAGTAATGTTTAATCGATTTGCTCAAAATATGAAAATAAAGATTGATTATGAAGAATTAGAAGAAGTTAACAGTTACAAATACCTGGGTCAGATTATTAATACAGATGGAAACATAATGGAGGAAATTAATCATAGAATTAAACTTGGTTGGAGTGCTTTTGGTAGAAATAACTTGATACTAAAAGGAAATATGCCTATGTGTTTGAAAAGAATGGTTTTTAACGTGTTTTACCAGTTCTTACTTATGGATCTGAGACGTGGACACTTAATAAAAGAGCAATACAGAGACTTCAGACCACTCAAAGGAGTATGGAGAGATGTATGTTGGGAGTAACAAGAAGAGATCGAAAACGCAATGTATGGGGAAGACAACAAACAGGTGTTACTGATCTTATTGAAAAAATTAAAAGATTGAAATGGAGTTGGGCTGGAGATGGATTAAACTTGTAGAGACTTTCATCCTGCAGTGGATTGATAATGGTTGATGATGATGATTGGTATTTAGTCATCTACATGAGGCACAATAAAATTATGCCACATTTTGAAGTGTATATTGTCTTAGGTGCTGCCACAACATTTTTTTTTCAAATATTTACTCACTCATGTGTAAGATTCAGAAACCGAAAGTGCAGATCCAATTGTGGAATTTATTAGTCTCTAAGACTCATAAAAGAATTTATGTTTATGTGTTATATCTTTCAGTTTCTAAGACTCAAAAGAGAGCAAGGCTTATATTTTATTTAGATGTTTTGTGGATAAGTTATAAATAATCCAACAGAGGCAATCCTTCTAGTGTCCATGATTCAGTATATACCTTAATGGTCTCTGTTAAAATTTTTGTAAAATTTTACAATTGAAATCCTATGGATTCCTTATAGGAGTTAGTATTAAGAAAATCTGCATATTATAGACATATGTATTCTGTAAAATACTATTTGTGAAATTGAAATATAAAAAATACTTGGAAAAGTTAATAGGGGTTAAAAGCTTTATAATAAGAATACAAATGAGAAATGAAAAGTTACACTGTCCCATTCTCTCATCTTAAAGAGAGGCAAGTTGTAGCCATAACAATGGTGATACTACAATGCTGTATATATATAGACCCTTTTCTATAGGTCAGAATGGGTTCACCATAGCAAATTATTAAAAAAATTTAAATTTAGAATATGTTCTCTTTATGGAATAGCTATAGGGTATTAATATCTTAAAAGTACAATTTAAAGCTAAATAAAAATAGATAATGCTTAAACTTATGATATAAAAGCTTAAAACAGTTAAGTAAAGTTCAAAATGCTAATTACATATGGTTGGAAAGCTGGTCATTACAAATAATGCAGCTATAAATGTTTAAAAGTATGTTTAAAAGTTAAATTTTAATAGGCTAAAAATTATAGTTAAATAAATGATATATTCATTTTATAAATTATATTTAATAATTGTAATTAATATTGTAAATTTTAAAAGTAAGCTTTATGGTAGTGAAAGTTATATTTAATTCTATATTTTCCAAAATTATTATTCCAAATTTTGTATTGTATTATTTTATTTAGTATAATAAATGTTGCAATTTATTATTTATTTCCAGACAGAAAATCGGACAACAGTCTGTCTCACTTATATAAGTCATGTGACTTTTATAATATATGGTTATACATACATGCTTGCTAGGATTTCAATTAACAAAGTTCAAAATATTTTAAAATTACATTATAGAATTGGATATAATTATTTACTTATCATAAGCAAATATTAAATCAATCATTATAAAAATGTTTTTAAATAATGTTATAAAATGAATACAATTATAAAAGTTAAATATTTTGTTTTAAAATAAAATAGATAAATTAACTAGTAAAGGTGGAATAAATTTATTAAAATATTGTTTTAAAAGTTATTTTAAATATTTAATTAATTTTCATAAAGTATAATGGTTGATTTAAAATTAATATTTTAAATAATATTTTTAAAGTTATAATGAATCGTATTTTATTTTTTAAATTTTAATTGTGTAAGAATGTAGCAATATGCAAATTCGGTATCAAATGAAAAGTAAGAATCCACCAATAGAATGAGGTCATTTATAGGGTATAAATACTGTTGCATGGGGGGGTGTCAGTCTATGTCAATGGTAATTGATGTGATAGTAATTCTAAAAATTTTATTTTAGTCAATTTTAGTGCTGTCGTATAATTATTTGCAAACTAATAGGATATTTATTTTAAAGTATTTGCAAAGAGAGTGTGAAATAAATATATTTTAATAACTTTATTTAAAATATGCACTGCCAATTTTAAAGTTACCTTCACAAGGAATACACATCAAAAACTTAACACAACTTCACGATAAAAATATGAAAATGCCAATAGGTAAAACATATTTAATGGAAATTTTAAAAATAAGTATAATAGTTGTTAATATAATATTAATAATATTGACCAAGAGAACTATTCCAATATGTAAAATATTATTTTGGACATTGTACAGGAAACTTAATAGAAAGGCTATTTGCAGATTAAAAGTGAAATATGCATTTTTTATATAATAGCAAGGTAGTAGTGTTTCAAGACCAACAAGTAATATGACAAGTGTAATTTTTATTACAATTTTATGGAAACAATGCTATAGAAATAAATGTTTTATCCATTTTGAAGAAAAACATTGCAAGTATTTTCGAGAAAACTATCATAAGTAAAAACTAATGGAAAATATTTAGAAAAGCATATATTATCAAAACCTAAGGTATATAGGATTATATGCATTCGTAATAAATTATTTAAAAACTGATAATTTTAAAGCAATAATGAAACAGCCATAAATGGATAATAAATAGCAATGAAATTATCCTAGAGGATAAACCTACAAAAAAATGGAAAATGTGAGTAACTAAAAATATGTAATTTATGGAAATATTTTATAATGCACAAAAAGTTTTATACAAATCATTTTGTAGCTAAGCCATCAGGATATGAGGCATCATCAGGCTGACAGGATCCTATTGATAGAAGCTTCAAGTGATTATTTTTTTAAATATTATGATTTTATTATGATTTTAATAATCATTGTTCTGGACTATAGAAACCATAAACTATTATTCTATGAACTATTCCCGAACAGATCAATGATTATTTTATTTAATTTTCCAAGATTTCATATTATTTTTATATTATTCATTTTTAAACTGAGCTCACCATACAGGAAGGAGTACAATGCATGTGCCAAGCTGGGGACAATTGTTCATTGTCAAGCAAGTAAAACTTAACAACGGGGTAATTTTTAAAATTTGCTCTTAGGAGAACTTTTTTTAAAAAAAAACTCTCAAGGAAAATAATAAAAAAACATATGAACATTATAAAGAACATTCATCCTAGCTGAAGGTTTACGTAAATATGATTTTGTCTTATTTATAGATTTTTTAAAGTGTAATTATTATTTGGTTATAAGAGTAGGAACATGAATATTAATTTAGTAATGATATTGCAATCTTATAGTAGAATAATTTAATAATTTAAATAAGAATATTTAAGTGTAAAAGTATGGATGTATTTCATGTATGCAATGTTGTATTTAATTGATGGAAAATGAAGATGGCAAAAGTGATGACAAGTCAATATCACTTAGGTAATAGTTAGGAATATTGATATATTTTATGATGTATGTTTTTTGTTTTTCTTTTTTCTACAGATTGCCAATGAATTATAATGAATGAAAGTATAAATGTTAAATTATATGCAAACATATTTGTACAACACATTTAAATTATGAGATTAGGATTTATTTCTGGGAATATGCATACTTTAATTTTTATACTAGTAATATAACACAACATGATGATGAATATTTATATGATTCTTTTAAAAAAACTTTAATATTATTGGATATTCAAAGTATTTATATGACTAGTTGTATGTGTTTAGAATATGGAATAAGAAAGTAAAACAGAGTTTTCTTATAAATCTTTTAGGAAATAATGATAAGATAGTGACTTGGTTGTAATATTATGAACATGAACCCAGGAGATGATATTAAGGTAGGATGTAATTAGGAAATATGAATAGCATTTTTGTAATCTTAGTAAATATACAGTACAGTTAACAAAGCCCTGTAATTGTATATTTATTTGTGGACAGTATCTATTTTCTTTAAGTATTGATGTTTCAATAAAGCTGAAGGAATAGCTTTGACATCATTGTTAGTATTGGAGGACATTAGACAGAATAGGTCATGTCTATATTTTTTATAGATACACTGTGCCATGGTATTTTTCTCCGATATGTACTATGAGTTGGACTCTAGTTTTTCTTCCCTGGGCATATACATCTATTCGCTATCTGGATTTCCAAAGTAACTACATCACACAGTATCTTACATTGTATAGAGAAATAATAAATAATTTAGAGTTTAAGATACATTGTCTGAATAAGATAAGTTCATTTACTTGTAAGAAGAAGTAGAATTTGTGTAAGTTGGAATTGAAAATCCAACGGACCCAAAAAGAAAAGAATCATAAAATATGTTCTAGATTTATTTTGAAAATAAAAATAATATTTCAGGAATAAAATATATAAAGCAAAGTTGCTCTTTAAAATGTTAAATAACTTTTAAATATTTTATTTCATTTTTTAATGAGTATTGCATATTTTTAAGATATAATGTTATAAAGTAAAATGATATAAACAATAAATATTGATACAATTTTGTATTTATTAAATAATAGGGAATACATTAATGATTACAACTATATAGTATTAGAGTAATGTTAAATAGTATATATTATATTTAATAATCATAGTGTAATGAACAATGATATTCACATAGTTTAGTAATAAATTAACAGTAAACATTTTTATATAGCCATTTCCAGCATTGGAAAATGAAATTGTCTAGTGAAAAATATCCATGCTCGATATTATTATAATTTGTGTTTTTCCATACTATGTTTCAATAGATGTTTAAAAAAAAACATAGTTAAATAATAGTTAAATATAGGATATGTTTTAAATAAGTATAAAAAAATGTAATTTTATCATAAATTGATCATAAAGAGATAAATAAAATTGTATTATTATAATAATAATAATAATAATAATAATAATAAGAAGAAGAAGAAGAAGAAGAAGAAGAAGAAGAAGAAGAAGAAGAAGAAGAAGAAGAAGAAGAAGAAGAAGAAGAAGAAGAAGAAGAAGAAGAAGAAGAAGAAGAAGAAGAAGAAGAAGAAGAAGAAGAAGAAGAAGAAGAAGAAGAAGAAGAAGAAGAAGAAGAAGAAGAAGAAGAAGAAGAAGAAGAAGAAGAAGAAGAAGAAGAAGAAGAAGAAGAAGAAGAAGAAGAAGAAGAAGAAGAAGAAGAAGAAGAAGAAGAAGAAGAAGAAGAAGAAGAAGAAGAAGAAGAAGAAGAAGAAGAAGAAGAAGAAGAAGAAGAAGAAGAAGAAGAAGAAGAAGAAGAAGAAGAAGAAGAAGAAGAAGAAGAAGAAGAAGAAGAAGAAGAAGAAGAAGAAGAAGAAGAAGAAGAAGAAGAAGAAGAAGAAAAGAGGGGGGGGGGGGGGGGGGGCGCGTGTGGGTGTGTGCGTGGGGTTGTGGCGGTGCGTGCTGCGGTGCGTTGCGGGGTGGGGGGGTGGCGGTGCGTTGCGTGGTGTGCGCTGCGTGCTGTTGCGGGGGTGGGGTGCTGTTGGTGTTGTGGGGGGTGTGGGTGGGGCGTTGCTGTGCGGGTGGCTGTGGGTCTTTGGTGGGTGCTGTGCTGTGCTGTTGTTGTGGTGTGTGCTGTTGCGTGTGCTCTGTGTGCTGTGTGTGTGTGGTGTGTGTTGCTGTGTGCTGTTGTTGTGTGTTGGCTGTGGTGCGTTGTGGCTGTGCGTGCTGGTGGTGTTGTGTTGTGCGGTTGCTGTGTGTGTGCTGTTGCTGTGCGGTTGTTGTGGTTGCTGGCGTTGGGCTGTTGTGTTGTGCTGTGTGTTGTGTGTTGTGTTGTGTGCTGTGTTGTTGGCGGTTCGTGTGCTGCTGTGTGCTGTTGGTGTGGCTGCTGCTGCTGTTGCTGCTGCTGTTGCTGCGTTGGCTGTGTTGTTGCTGCTGTTGCTGCTGTGCTGCTGCTGTTGCTGCGCTGCTGCTGCTGTTGCTGTGCTGTGCGTTGTGCCTGCTGCTGCTGCTGCTGTTGCTGCTGTTGCTGCGCTGCTGCGTGGCTGCTGCTGCTGTTGCTGCTGCTGCTGCTGTTGTGGCAGAGTGCAGAGCGTAGCAGAGTGCAGGAGCAGCAGAGAGGAGCGCAGAGAGTAGCAGCAGCAGAGCAGAGCAGAGAGAGAGCAGCAGAGGAGAGAGCAGCAGCAGCAGCAGCAGAGCAGCAGCAGCAGCAGAGCAGCAGAGCAGAGCAGCAGCAGCAGAGAGCAGCAGCAGCAGCAGCAGAGCAGAGCAGCAGAGCAGCAGCAGCAGCAGAGCAGCAGAGCAGCAGCAGCAGCAGCAGCAGCAGCAGCAGCAGCAGCAGCAGCAGCAGCAGCAGCAGCAGCAGCAGAGAGGAGAGAGAGAGAGAGAGAGCAGAGCAGAGAGAGAGCAGAGAGAGCAGAGCAGAAGTAGCAGTAGCAGCAGTAGTAGCAGTAGCAGTAGTGAAGACTTAATAGGTTCTAATAAAAATGTATAACAGTGCAAATTTAGAATGTCAAGTGTAAATATTGTAAATAAATTGTTATTTTGTTTTAGTGTTATAATAAAACTTTGTTAAATTTGTTTTTTAAAATTTGTGTGTTCAGACTGTTTCTTTTTCCCATTACTATGCATCAAAATACACAGAATAATTGAATCAAACATAACATTTTACACAGAAATAAATAATTATTTTAAGAATTCGAATATTTTCTTGGAATTTATTTATTTAAGTAACCATATTTTTTACCTTATCTTATGGTCATAAATTGATTATTATAATAGTACATTGAAATATATGATATCCATTGCCACACATATATTTTTCAGATTATCTAATACTACCACATATTTATTATGTTATTATATGAAGATAAAAGATTATATTATAGTATTTTATTATGGTAATAAAAATTATAGTGAAGAGAAAAGATATACAGAATTAGTTTATACAATGAAGAATATTATTATTATTATTATTATTATTTTTTTTTTTTTTTTTTTTTTTTTTTATTTTTATTATTTTTTTTTTTTTTTTTTTTTTTTTTTTTTTTTTTTTTTTATTATTATTATTATTATTATTATTATTATTATTATTATTAATTAAGTGTATAAAATCCTTTATCATGTTTACTACATTAACTTTGATTAACTTAGAATAGTTTTATGAACCTGAGATTTTATTGAGCTAAATCATTATAAATAAAACATTTAGGTTTAATTATTAGTTTAATCTTAATGAGTAGGAGTTATTAAAGTCATAAGAATACTATAAGTTTATTTATTGGAGATCGTAATAGGGGGATAGTGTTCTTATGCCATTGAGGTAGTATCCTGTGGGATATTGGCTGTGTAATCTTTCTTGTCATCCGTATTTCACTTCCAGGTCTCATGAATTCATTTATTTTATAAACTGAACCTTATTATTAATTTTGAATTTGAGCTAGTAAAATATTTAATATTAATGCAGAATATTTTATTCATTAATTATTTTCATTTGAACAAATATAATTATTAAATGAGCTAACCCATTTATATAATATTATATCACCCAGAAGTGAGACTACACATGCATAGGTCAGATTAGGGCTATCAACATAGATGGCATGACATGTAGTGTAGGATACATGCAGATGTGAATGTTTGAATATATATATATACATATTGAAACAGACACATTTTACATATATAATTTGAAGTTCTTCCCTCCCCCCATTTAAAAACTGTTGAGATTAAAATAAAAGTTGATATAGTTTTTTATGTATAAAAGTTAAAGAAATAAAAAAATGACAGCAATTTAAAATCAATATTTTAAAATATTAAAATTACTATAATTTGAATGTTTTCAGATTTTAAAAAAGGCCGTAATTAACAACTAATTAAAAAAGATTGTCATGGGTATAAAAGATCAAGAGATGTTTTTCAAAAACATCAGATAAGTGTTATTAGAATTTTTTCCAACTAAAAGTGGATGGCCAATAATGATGGAAATAAGCACATAGGCCTCAGAGGAAGACCATCATCACCTATGTAATTGGTGCTAGATCAATCCAAAGGAGGATTGATAAGAAAAGCATGAGAAGATAAATAGTGGAGAAGAGATTACTTATAGAGATTTTATAACAGATGTATTGTTAGAAAGCATCAAGGTTGTTACTAGTGGACTAGACATTATCAATGCTACATAGTGAAATCCAGATTATATGAATACCGGCCCAACAAACCTTGGAGCACTGTGAGTATTAAAAAGAAGGAATCTGTAACTAATAACAAAATTGAGGAACAAGTGATTAAAATATTATACCTTTGAATGTATGGCTAATTAGAAAACAGCTTTTCTCTCTCCTCTGTCACCTGGTTCAGCAATGAAGTAAAATAAAAACAAGGCCTGTGAACTGACCTCGACTCATCTCAGAACACCCTTTATTAATTGTAAAATTTACACAGCATATGAAGGTGCAGGTAAGGAAATTTGTACACCTTTTATAATACTTGAAAATATTTTGTAAAACGTATTCATTAAATTAAATTATAAAATAATGAAATGTTACTTTTTAAATTGCTTGATTGTAAAGTAATATAAAAGGAAATTGGAGTAATAGGTGAATTGAAAATATTTTGTAAGATGCGTTTATTAAAATAATTTATGATTAATGAAATGTCATTTTCTGGGTCGATTGATTATAAAATAATGCAAAATGAAAACGTGTTTATTTTAAACGACTAATTTTTATGTTTAGCATTCTGGAGTAATAAGATGATCTATGCGTTATTAAAAGATGAACTGAAGTCACATAAATTATTTTGCTAATCTGAAAATAATTCTATAATGAAATTCGTACTAATTTGTATCTACATAAATGAAATTATTGATTATGGAAGTAACATTTATTATTTTACAAAATGCTTTGATAGAATGAGTTAAATCTGAATCCACACACACATAAATTAAGGAAATGTTTATATAAGTAAACAAGAAATTATAGGTTACAAATTAATATATATTGTATACACGAATAACGATGAATATGTACCCATATACCTGAATAAATAATAATAAAATACTTCCAATTAATGACTCCAAACCGCACTTATATGATGAATAAATGGTTCAAACCCACACTGGTATAATATGTTATATAAAAATAAAATACTATCAAATAATGATTCCAAATCACACCTATATGATGTATAAGTGATTCAAACCCATATTTGGATATGTTACATGAAAATAAAGGTACTTCTAGATACCTGAATGAAACAAATGTTTCTGTATACCTGTTCAGAATTAATTGCTTCTATATATCTAGAGAAAAAAATGTTTCTGTATACCTGGATAGAATTAATTGCTTTTATATACCTGGATAAAACAAGTGTTTTTATACCTGGATAGAATTAATTGCTTCTATATACCTGGATAAAACAAATGTTTCTGTATACCTGGATAGAATTAATTGCTTCTATATATCTGGATTAAACAATGTTTCTGTATACCTGAATAGGATTAAATATTTCTAGATACCTGGATAAAAACATATACTTCTATATAGCTGATAAAACAAATACTTCTATATATCTGGATAGAATTAATTGCTTTTATATGCCTGGATAAAAAAAATGTTTCTGTACACCTGGGTATAATTAAGTGCTTCTAGATACTTGGATAAAAACAAATACTTCTATATACCTGGATAAAACAAATACTTCTATATATCTGGCTGAAAACATACTTCTATACATGTGGATACAGAGAGAACATCCGTAATGTGAACATGGATATAAAGACAGCCAGAATAGAGACTATCAACAAACTTTTTCTTCTTCTTCTTTATGAACCTTATACTCAATATTATGGTTAAATAAAATTATTGTTTCACAAATAAATAATACCTCTTGTCAATTTCAATTCACATCATTCATCCATTTATGCACTGATTCACAAGAATCTCATGACACCTGTCCTATGTCCAGAATAACTCAATGTCGGTAAGTAAGGTTGTATTGAGATGGAACTCTAGTGGTGTGTTTGTGAAACCAAACACAAATTTCTAGATGTTTCCAGTCTCTATTGCACTACATTCTCAGATAAGCCAGAAATATTGTTGTAGGAGGGGTGACATCACCATTGGGGAATGCCAATCAATGGTTCTTTCCTGCAATATGCTCATCAGGAAATAAAATCAACTGTAAGAGAGGTTGGTTGGTACATCTGGTTACAATATATATAATAAACATTTTGTGAATGACCAAAAAAAATAAAAACTATCATTTATGTATGAAAAAATTTAAATTGTGAAATTTTAAAAATCTAAATTTGAACATTTTTCTAGTTTGCCTTTCCTGAACTGAGTTTTAAATAAAATTTTTTCACAATTCATAGTAAAACTGGATGGAAAAGCTAAATATAATACACGTATTCAAATTTTGGAATTAATAATATTTCAGAAGTTATAATTAAAATTTTAAATGTCACCAATGAATTTTTCTTTTTTCTATGTTACAAATGTAAATAAAAAGAGAAAAAAAAATTTTTTTTTTTCATCTTCTATTTCACTTATTCATTTATATATATATATATAAACATGATATAATGTACATAAAATTCGTTTCTACAACATTCTGAAAATAATAAAAATATGTTTTTTTTTAAAAAAAATGTTGTTATAATGGTGCAAAAGTCATATTGCCCTAGCAGGTAACATTATATGTTGTTTGAAAACTATATTGTTTGAACAACTTCATATATATATAAACATATTTTGCGGGTTCATCCATGTTTAAAAAATATGTTTTTTATATATACTACCCGTGAAAATCTTCTTTTCAACATATATGTATATATAACAACTAGACATTATTATTAGTAGTATTCTAATTCCAGAAATGTAGCAATCTGATTTCATATTGCTTTGCATGCAAGCACAATTTATTTTTAATGTAGTGTTGTATGATTTGTGGAAAGAAACAACCACTGATTAAAGACTTTTCAATCATAATTTAGATAACATGTTTTACTGACTTTTTAATATTCATTTAAATACTACGGTTATATAGAACCAGTATGATCATTTTAATTAGTAGAAATCCAGAAAACCAAAAACCGCATTAGTCAAAATGCCTGGAAAATTCCATCAGATTCAGAAATTTGTGCTGAAGTTTGAAAAATCAGCTTGTCCAATACCTTTTCAATGTTGTGAAGGAAGAAATGGATTGTGCCTTATAAGAATCTATACCTCATCTAATGTCATCAGTGCTTTTATATTTACTCTCTCTAACATCACCAGAATTCAATCATCAAAAAAATTAAAAAAGACAGCTGTAAAATATTAAAAGAACCGTACCTGAAATAAAAACATGTTTAAAGACTGTTTAAGTATTCAACATGGGGAGATCTTATCATTATACTATAACGCCTATAACTTAAACTTAGTTTAAATTTAAAATAACATTTTTTATTATAATATTTAAAATTTTTGTGTATGTGTGAATAGTTGCGAATATATACGCAACAGTTTTATTTATTCATTAATAATAAATTGTTAAATATTTTTTATTAATCATTTAGTTAGTGTTTATAACTCAAACTAAATATATACATGCGTTCTATTCACAGTCCTGTGAAATCGTGCACTCTGCTGGCGAACATGCTGGGATAATGGCAATAATTGATGATTATGATTTTTTAAAAAGTTTTCCAAGAGTAAACTTTTTTAGAAGGTTTGAAACCGTTGAGTTACTTTTTCATAAAAACTGAAAAACAAATAAAATAATTTTAGCAGTACTTGTATTTTTTAATTATAAATCATCATTATAACATTGGTTAATATTACTATATATTTTGAATTAATTTTTTTTATTTGAATTTTATTAACCATTCCTCTTTATATTTATTTCAACTAAACTTTTCGGATTTCATTAAACATATTGAATATATCTTATAGATATTTGATTGCATACAGTAGTGGGTCAAACCCATTTATGTTGTGTGAAAAAAACCATCTTATGTAAAAAAATTTGTTTAGGGAAAGTTGCCGTTACAACATATGTATATATAACACAAATACAAAAAATATACATTTCCAAATTCTACACATGTTACACAACTAATTACATGCAATAGACAGAAGGCATACGGAAATTGCAGTGTAAATTAGTAGGAACTATAAAATTCTCTAAAATTTTCTTTTGGCATCTTCAGTGCCAAGTCTTGTTGCATGGAAGACTAGTATAAAGCATGCATAATTACATCTAGCATCACAGTGTTGCAAGTCCATTATCACTCAATAACATCCAGAAGCAAGTATCCATTTTTTAAAGAGCTTTTGATAATCTCTTCTATTATTTAATTATCCCAAATCATTGGCATCACGTTAGTTAGCTCATAATATCTGTTCATCTTGGCATCAATAATTATTAGTTTATCTTGGTGGAAAATACTTTTATATTATTATTCTTGATTAAATTAGTTTCTTGAGGACTTTAGAAATCCAGTTAATTTTCTTTTCTCTCTTGGAATTTTAGGAAGCAAATTAACCATATTTTATTTTTACCACATCATTAATTTAATTATAACATGTTAATCTTTATGTAACTCGGAAAATACATTTACTGATTGGTTTAATAATTTTATTTTGGCTTTATTTTTTATTCAGAATTTATATAACTTATTAAAAAATCTAACTTCATATGTGTCTGTATACTTCTGCAAATCTGCTTAATTGTTGTTGAAATTTTTTCAAATAATGAATGTTTATTAAACAGAAATATTTTTGTTCTTGTGATGTTGTCTTAGATAATCTTGAGTTTCATCACAAACTAATTATGTATTTCACTGTCACACTCTTCAAAACTGGAGAATTTGCTTAACAAAATTTGTTTTATGTAATCTATTTTTTATTTATCTAATGGAAAACTATGAGTTTATGTTGAAAAATGAACTTTTCCCATTTTATTTACCTTTATTGCACACTGATGAATAATATTTATTTGATTTATTGTTTAAATGAATGATTCAATTTTGTTTCCGTTTTCCACTGCTCCCCAATTTTAAGTATTATTTATTATTAAACTTTTGTAATATTTAAATGTAAATATTTCGTCTACACTGAATTTAATGTAATTAAAAAGGAATTGAATTTAGGTCAACTGATGAGTTTTGGTTCAGTGTGAAATAGATATATTTGAGATCATTTATCCATTGCACATGTGTGTGGTCATATGTATCTGTTATGTAATATGTATGGATAACTGTAGGAGGTTTGAAAGTCTGAATTCAAATCCTTTCTAATTATATTAAACCTTTGATATAAATATAGTTTAACTGAATATATGATTATTTTCTCAAAATCATATTTAAAGATGCCTTTGTTTGCATGGATGGCGATTGTGAGATGGTGTTTCCAGTAAACTCAACTTTGCTGTATAAATCATTTTATGATTATATAACAAATTTAAACATTAGTTAATTCATGGCATTAGTATTAATACTATGTATTCTATTTTTCTTGCTGTTATATTTATTCCTTTTTGTTTGTACTAAATGTTTTCTTAAGAAATTTGTCGCTATCTTTATATGCCTGAATGATCGATAGCTGGGAAAGTGGTTGATAAGTTGATAAAATTCTTTTTTATTTAATTAGAATATTATTTTTATTTATTTATTTAAAGAATATATAATGCTTATCTTTCAATAATTTTATCCGACAATATTATTTTTTATTTATAGGCTTATAAAAAGTGGTCTTTTAAGCATGGGATAGAGAAGACATTATTGGGACTAACATTCACAAGAGAACAACTTTTTTTCATTTTTTTTGCACAAGTAATCTTCCATAATTATTTCTGTACTGGTATTTAGTATGAGTGTTTGATCGTGTAGTGAGTTTATGTGCATATTAAAAAAAATGTATTTGTGAAAAAATAATTTGCAAACTGTAAGATTATAAAAAATATAAAAATGTGTTCAAATTTTCTTTAAAGTCGTAATTTAATATTTGGGTGCTGATATAATATATGATTGATGGCCATTTTGAATTTTAAAACACCCAAAAACACTGCTGGCACATACAAGTGATAAATGACAGACTAGAAGCATTCAGTTTTAAAAAATTAAATAGCCTAAGGCACTACAATTAAAAAAGCGAAGTGGAAAGAAAGTAATGTGGAAATTAAATAGCCCAAGGCACTACACTTAAAGTGTGGGAAGAAAAGAGTAACATGAGAAATTAAATAGGCTGAGGTGCTACAATTAAAAAAAAAGTGCTAGAAAATAAAAATAATAAAAAATGCTATAAATCATTATAATAGTAAATCTCAAAATCGAAACCATATATAAATGATTTATTATGGTCATAAAAGACAGAAGCTGATAAGTTATCATTATTTTTAAAATTTTGTTTTGTGTTTTGAATCCTTTTAAATAATAATAAGTGTTCTTTTGTTTTTTTTTCCAATGTGCACCTCGATTCACCTATATATCCACTGCCACACCTACATGTCCATTTGTAAATGATACAATTTTTATTTATCAATAAAGTTTTATCTTTTGAATTGTTTATTAATTTATTTAATGTAGGTGGTGCATAAAATGCAATATCACATATTCCTTTACAAATTTTCTTAATGAAACTTGCCTGTTGATTCAAAATATATGGTATGGATATCCACAGATTTTATCAGAAGAATTAACATTATTATTAATATTTTTATATTTAGAAGTAAAATTTTTAACAGTATAATAAACACAATGATAAGTACAGTTTCTGATTTCCAGCTCATGTTAGATGGATAAACATAGAATAAAATATTAATCTAACTTTATCCTAATTTTATTTATGAGGCTCTTAATTAAAGTTTCACCTTAGCCTAGCTCAGTTGAGGGATACAGAGGTATATGAGGTGTAGAATGTACATTAGATGTGGGAAGAAATATTATAATTAATAGGAAATAAAACATTATTAAATTCTATACTAAACAAGAATTATATTGGTAAAAATATATCTAAATTAACTAATTATAGTCTATGTTTCACCTCCTCCTATCACCCACATGCATTGAACAACCTCTACTATATTATAAAATTAAAGTGAAAAATAAAATTATAATATTTAGAAATTATAATGGATAACAAGTTGGATCTAAACTTAAACTAAACCTATCATTACTAAAGTTTTAATTATACACTAATCTAATCTAGCTAACTGAATTTATTATTTAATCTGAATTAAATATTGAAGATCTCAGGGAATTGACTGATGGCATGGCTTAATCTAAAATCTCTATCTTTCAATAACTATTATTTAATATTATGAAAATGATAATATAAACTAAACAATACCCTAACTAAATAATGACAGTTAGATAATGAAAGAAATCGGGCACTTTTTGATTTTAATTCATCCTCTAAACAATTACTAAATAATAAAACCCTTTTAGAAACACAGTAAATAATTGGCATCTCATACAGTGTTTGGATCAAGGAAATCAATATCATCATATCTGGAGGTTTATCATAATTAAATGAAAATACAATTATATCACAGTAAATTAAATAAATGTGTGAGCATGTGTGGAAATATGAAACACAAATGAATGTTAAAGAAGAATTCTAAATACAATTTTGAATAATAAAATATTTATTAACAAAATAAAAAAAATAGTTAAGCAAACATTTAATCTCTTTCTCATTGGTATAAGTACAAATTTGGAATGTATTTAGCATCACTGGTTAAAGTTTACATAGGAATAAATAACACAATATGATCTCTTAAATTTCATATCTAACACTTTCATCTATCAAAACATCCTGATAGATTTGTGAAACATCTTATACTCTAAACATTAAATAATGAACCAAAATAAAATCCATATATTTTACTGTAAAGGAAATGGTTTTTTTTAGTTGTCAGCTACTTCTGATAAACCTATAGAACTGAAAAAATATAACCTTACACTTCTAGTAATCAACTACAAAATTTATTTTATATTCAACATTTTGTTTTATAACACTCAGTTATCAATTAACTTAATAAATATATGACAAAACATGGATTAAATATTTTTAATTACACTATAAAATAAAATTAAAATTTTGCATTTTACTTCAAATGCACATTCACTATAATTAAAGTAAAGGGGTTTGAAGCTTAAGAATAATATCAAACTATATCTTGCAAAATGAAATAAATAACTCCATTAATTAAATACATTTTTATCAAACTATATCTTGCAAAATGAAATAAATTCCATTGATTAAATATATTTTATCAAACTATATCTTGCAAAATGAAATAAGTAACTCCATTAATTAAATATATTTTGTCTTGGTAACCTTGAAGTAAAATATACTTTTAAATAACTATGTTTTATTTTGCCAAAATAGAAATAAATAATTCTATTCATTAACTATATTTTATCTTTGCTTGCTTACTTAATCAAATGATGATTGAATGATAAAAATTAATGATATGAAACCTAAATGATCACTACAAAATGTTTTAAAATGATAATTAATGTTATACATTACTGATGGATTTTTCTATATCTTTCAAATTAACACTTTATGCATGAGTATATATTATGTTGTGTGTCAAAGAATAAATAATTAATTCTAATCAATCTAATTGGTTTGCTTATGAAGTTATAATATGATCATAATACTGACGAAGGCAATGAACAATCAAGCCTTAATTACTAACTTCACTACAGCTGTTTTGTAAGAAAATTTATTCTGCTTTTATTCTTCTTTTTATTAATAAATTTTCTGGCACTTGACTATAGTATAAGCTGGGAAAACATTCAATAAACACATGGGGATAAAAGATTTTTACAATTCAAATCAGATAAATAACAACACAACAACTCCCAAGTCTACTTCTGAGACTAACTAAACTGGTGGGAATAAATCTTTTCACTAAATGATCAGGGAGATATATACTTAACTTCATATACTTCCATTCATAATATCAAAACTGGAGGATTTAATCTACTCTTATCAAAAATACTTCAATACACAGAAAAGAAGAGATTACTCAATCCCATACACTACACTAGGCAATCTACTCATGTTAAATATTCAAATAAAGAAAAAGGAGAGATTTCTCAATCCCATAAATACTATAAAACATTGTTAACTTTACTGCATATAGCCACAAAAATACTTTTCCATTCAAGCATAATAAAGAACAATAATTCACTTAAATAAATCTCTAATCCTTCCAAACAATTGACCATCCTCTTCCTCCAAAACCGATTGATTATATCATTTATGCTTGCAATTAACATATGATTATAGCTAAGTTTAATAATGGACACACATATACAAGCATAATAATGCATAGACCATTCAAATCCCAGTAAGCAAAGAACTATTGTCAAAATATCAATTACTAATTGTAAAAGCAATAAGGAATAAATATTTCATATCTGATAACATATTATTTAGGATTTGGTAACATACTAATAATGGTTGGAAAACAAGGCACTAATTTCTATTGGCAAGCAAGACAAAATAATTTTTATAGTGCATTTACATTAGCATGCATCTAAAGCAAATTTTTGGTTTAGACAAATAATAAAGCTTTATATTCCAGGTTAAGTAATTATTGAAAATAATTATTGTTTAAATCTGATGAAAAATGCATAGATATAATATAAGAACCTGTATAATGTACTTCTTTTAAAGAAGAGCTATTACCCCTATTAACATCACATGGACCCATCCATCTCTTACCATGCACATATGTTATAATCTAACACACAATAAAACTTATATTAAACTAATAAAAAAAATTTATCTAGCATAATATTTTCTTCTTATTATGCCTTTAATGAGACATTCTAGAAGAATAATAATACATATAATAATAAAATAATAAAACGCTTCTTAAACTATCACTATCTGTCTAAATACTATTAAATAATAAATAAAGTTCTCTTTTCTTTCTTCTTTCTTGGTTATAAAAACGAAAAGTTCATTGATAGTTTATAAATGACGTTCCTTGGTCATCTCTTAAATAATAATAAGTATTTGCACACAAATATAAATATTGATGACATAAAACAAACACATTCCTGAAGAAAAACAAAACAATATTATTTTTAATTCGTAATAGCAGATTCAATGTTCTCAGCTGTTAGTTAATGAATTGCTGTTGACATTATATATGAGGAATTTTATTAATTAAGCAATATACATTTTTATGATGCAAATAAAGTAGTAGTTCATCTTTCATTCCTAGGATATATTCAAAAATTTTATTTTAGATTTTTAGAGCCATTCAGAACGTATGTAATTATTTAACTAATATTTTTTTAGAAGAGTTGGTTGGCAATATATTATAGACAAAGAAGTTTCACAGTGAGTGAGGGGTGTAATCAATAAAGCAAAATCAAATAATTTATTCATTTCATAAATTCATTTCTCCTATTAGTTTGGAAAAACAGGTAAACATTAACAGTACATTCAATTGCTCATTTAGTCTTGTATTTTTAAATAGGTAAAAATAGAAATAATTATGAAAATGTTCTAATAATAATGACGATAAAATTAAATGATTCATATGCACCCTTTTAAATCTTCTTTTATAACTAGCACCAAATTTATCAGAAAGAGTTTTTAAAATGTTTAATAATAGTCCACATATTCTTCCAACATAGTAAAAGTATATACATGCTGCAGTTGTTCTGTTAACACTATAATTAAAACTTAAGGAAAATAATTTTGAAAAATAAATATTCTTTTTTCCCATTAGGTTTAAAGCTTAAATAAAGCAAATTTACAATACTATTATACATTCCCATTCTTTCTTTTAATAGTGGCAATTTAACCTTAAATAATATAATATAAACACTTAATGCATTTTAGACAATGGTTGGAGAATCTAAATAGTCAGCCAATGTTAGGACCAATGTATCTCTTAGTGTGGTTTAAGTACTCATATCTGTGAACCGATAATATATTTTACTTTCAGCTTGAACTTTGGAAAAAAAATTATACTATCAAACTTTGTTAATAAATGAATGTAAAGATGAAACAGTATACAATTGTATCTCAGCAATTAGCAGTTTGTAGATATAGTTAGTTGCTGGAGTAGTAGTTGTCTGGAGTCCTCTAGAATTATCAGCATCCCTTTTTATAGATTTTTAAAATACTACCTCACCCTTTTTTGTCTTCCAATGGTCCAAGATATCTGAAAGTTCAAAGATCACCAGATAGAGACTAATTGCTTTTTCCATTACAATAAAACTTGATTTATGCAAGAAACTTTGTCTTGAAAAAGAAAGAAAAGTGGGGGGAGGGATTATTCTGTCTTTTAAATAAATAAGTATTAAATATTAAATTGAACTAAGAATTAAATATTCTCTACTTTAAAAGAACAGATTAAAAACTAATAACAATTGTTTAATAATTCACCAGTCCAATACTCAATTAATTCACTCAAATGTAATTAAGCTGGATTTTAACACTTATTTATGAAATTAAATATTTGGATATGAGATGTTTTTAACATTATTATTTATGAAATTAAATATTTGGATATGAGATGTGATATTTAATGATTTAATGAAGCATATGAATGAAAAATGAAGTTGAATAATGATATTGACATACATAAATATTTACAAACAATGCACGATAGACACTAAACTGATATGACTAAATGACTATTTTAATGATGATAAGTGAAACATATTTCACTGTTTATACTATAAATTAAAATATGTAAAGCAAATGAACTAGAGAATCACTCAAACAAGTCTTAATATTTATTTAGTAACAAATAAAACAAATTAGCATCAACTCAAACTGAACTGACTATGTTTATGACAAGCTACCCCCCCATCCTATCATTAATTATACCCTAAAGTAAGATAATAAACATCCAATAATTTTCAAATTACATCTACAAGTAATTTTAATCAGTTTTAAATCATAAATATGAACTTTTAAAAATTTGCGTTATTTCATTTTTTTTAAGAGCATAATATCAGATGTTACTGATATAATACCATACAATTACAAATATTATTTCTGGTGCCAAACCAGTAGGTCACAATATATATATATTGTAATGGTATATAAATATGCCATTACATTAATTTAAAATAAAATCTTAAAGTTCGCAAATAAAAATAAAATTATTAAAAAAAACTAAAAGCTAAAATGTTTGTTAAATGCATATATATTCGCACAGATGCAAAATTTTAAAAAGATTTTTTTTATAAATAAAAAAAGGTATTTGAACATACTTTTTTATAAAAAAAATACAAGATTTAAATATAAAAATATTTTAATAAAGAAATAACGTAAGTAAAAATAAAAACAGGTATTAATTAATTCCTGTAATCTGTAAATGGAAATGATTGTTTATTAATTGAAAAGCAAGCTAGTCTTGGGACTCTTGTGTAATTAAAAAGTCAGATGAAAATTAGATAAGAGAATAAAGAGAATTTAGCTTGACCAATGGAAGCACCAAACCGTTTGGACCTTAATGAAAATTTAAATTAGTGATGTCTTTGTTCGTTCAATCTGGAGATTTACTATAAAAGGAAAAATATCGAGTTCCATTCAGTTTCCAGCTTGATTTTGTGAGAAGGGAGATGGGACGCACATATCATTCTCTCTCACTTATTTTAAAAATGAAAAGACTGTGATACCAGAATGAACCACCTAAGGCTACCTCCAGAATATCAGACCAGTCTTCCATGAAAGTCTTTGTGGGAATTGCCAACAGGAACCTGGATTTTTCTACCGTAAACAGTTGAACTGAACAATTGTTAAAATCATAAAATTAATTAAGAACTTTAAAGTTTTGATCAGTTAATCTAAATTTTAAAAAAAGGAACTTTTCTCTGACTTATGTGTCAAATCAATTAATAATGTTTAATTTTATATGTTTTGCATTTGATAAAAATCATTTCCATTTATTATTTTATTTGTATTAATATTTATTGCTTAAATACTAAATGCATGAAATTGAAGTTGGGTATAGACATTGCATAGATTTGTTAGTGGTTGATTATGTTGCTGTTTCATATTCGATTGGAATATATAGGTCATTGATGTCAGTGCGGCATCTTATGATGAATGCTATTGGGTCTTGTATTCCCTCTGCAATTGACATTATCAATGACTTTGTATTTTGATCTGTTGTATTTATTTTGAGATGTTTTTAACCGTGGAATCTATGCAGCCAATCTATACTCAACATTATAAAACAAATTGTATAAAATTCATCTGTGCGAACATATCTAAATGTTAAATTTAAGTCAGGCGTGAATGGCTATATAGTTTTGTAAAGTTATATTAAGGGAGGGTAATCTTAGGTTATTCATTTTGTAGTTGAATTAGGTCAATGGATTGGATATATTTGTGTAATTAGTAGATGTAGTATAAGTTTCACTATGTGCAGAATCATTGTATATGCCACACAAACCCTTTGCCTATGGATGGGATTGTAAGTTGGCAAAAGGACCGCGGTCCCTTCCTATGGAGTTTTTATTTTATTGTTCTTTTTGCATACAGATGTAACATCCCTGTATTGGACAAAAGTCAATGTCTTCTCTAACTATACTGTTCAGGTGTCCATTCCTAACAGTATATAGGTGCTGTTGTATTTTCATGCTACATTGAATACATAAATGTATCAGATGTATTGATTCCAGTTTGACTGCAAACTTTTGGCCTAAGGTTAAATAAGGGAAAGAATATTTTCTTTTTAAATGCAGATCTATGTAGTCTATTCATACTTGACCCTCTAAATAAAATATTAAACTCATTGCAATCTATTTAAATGTAAAATTAAAAGTTAATATAAAAATCTAAAATGTTAAATTTATTCCTCAAAATTTTAAATGATTTAAAATTTATATGTGCGTAAATAAATATTTGTCTGTTATTTACTGGCAGTGACTTATTTTTTTTTTTAAAAAAAAAAAAGTCTTAGATAAGAATTTATTATAAAATATAAATCTCTGCTGTTCCACTGAGCTAGTGACAATGGGCTAATGACCAGAATCAAAATTAATAAAATAAAAATATATATATATTTTAACTTACGTATCTGCCTACTATATAAATTTTCAAGGTTCAAATGCCTAGTGGCACCCTGTAGTGTAGATACATTAAGCCTCCTTATTCCGGAACGTTATAATTGGTCTCCCAACTGGGGCCGATCTTTAATAAACCACCGATTGCCCGGAGAATTTTAAAGATAAATCATGCCCATAATATTTTTTCTGAAATGTGTAAATATATTTTTTGTATTAACGTAAAGTTATACTTTGAATTTTGTTTTAAAGGTACTGCCAGTAAGAAAAATTGTGCATATGTAAAAATAAATGCAAGGAATAAAACATTAATATTAAAATCTAAATAAAAAAACGTAATAATTAATATAAATAATTTTTTTTTTAAAAAGTCTTGTTTAAAATCTAATTGTTTAACTTGCCTAAATAATACTTAAAAGTAGAAGAAAAGAAACTTGGAAGGGAGGGGGCAGAAATTTAGCTGGTAATAGGGAATCAACAGTCAACATTTTTTAATCATTATATTTGTGTGTAATTACTGTTTTGCCTTTTAAATAAAAAGTTTTGTCCTTTTGAAATTTTCATATATAATCAATTTGTGTAACATAATTACTAACACTAAGTAAATTGTTTTTTTTTTTATGTTTTTGTTTTTTTGAGGAAGTTTACTGATATGTAATGGTATATAAATATGCCATTACATTAATTTAAAATAAAATCTTAAATTTCACAAATAAAAATAAAATCTATTAAAAAAAACTAAAAGCTAAAATCTTTGTTAAACGTATATATATTCACACAGATGCAAAATTTTAAAAATATTTTTTTATAAATAAAAAAAGGTATTTCAATGTACTTTTTTTATAAAAAAATACAAGATTTAAATATAAAAATATTTTAATAAAGAAATAACATAAGTAAAAATAAAAACAGGTATTAATTAATTCCTGTAATCTGTAAATGGAAATGATTGTTTATTAATTGAAAAGCAAACTAGCCTTGGGGCTCTTGTGTAATTAAAATGTCTGATGAAAATTAGATAAGAGAATAAAGAGAATTTAGCTTGACCAATGGAAGCACCAAATGTCTCGGACCTTAACGAAAATTTGGATTAGTGATGTCTTTGTTCGTTCAATCTGGAGATTTAGTATAAAAAGAAAAATATCGAGTTCCATTCAGTTTCCAGCTTGATTTTGTGAGAAGGGTGATGGGACACACATATCGTTCTCTCTCACTTATTTTAAAAATGAAAAGACTGTGATACTAGAATGAACCAGCTAAGGCTACCTCCAGAATATCAGACCGGTCTTCCATGAAAGTCTTCATGGGAATTGCCAACAGGAACCTGGACTTTTCTACCGTAAGCAATTGAACTGAACAATTGTTAAAATCATAAAATTAATTAAGAACTTTAAAGTTTTGAATAGTTAATCTAAATTTAAAAAAGGGAACTTTTCTCTGAATTATGTGTCAAATCAATTAATAATGTTTAATTTTATATGTTTTGTGTTTGATAAAAATCATTTCCATTTATTATTTTATTTGTATTAATATTTATTGCTTAAATATTAAATGCATGAAATTCTAGTTGGGTATAGTCATTGTGTAGATTAGTTAGTGGTTGATTATGTTGCTGTTTCATATTCGATTAGAATATATAGGTCATTGATGTCAGTGCAGCATCTTATGATGAATGCTATTGGGTTTTGTTGTATTCCCTCTGCAATTGATGTTATCAATGACTTTGTATTTTGATCGGTTGTGTTTATTTTGAGATGTTTTTAACCATGGAATCTATGCAGCCGATCTATACTCAACATTATAAAACAAATTGTATAAAATTCATCTGTGCGAATGTATCTAAATGTTAAATTTAAGTCAGGTGTGAATGGCTATATAGTTTTGTAAAGTTATATTAAGAGAGGGTAATCTTAGGTTATTCGTTTCGTAGTTGAACTAGGTCAATGGATTGGATATATTTGTGTAATTAGTAAATGTAGTATGAGTTTTGCTATGTGCAGAATCATTGTATATGCCACACAAACCCTTTGCCTATAGATGGGATTGTAAGTTGGCAAAAAGGACCGTGGTCCCTTCCTATGGAGTTTTTTATTTTATTGTTATTCTTGCCATACAGATGTAACATCCCTGTATTGGAAAAGAGTCAATGTCTTCTCTAACTATACTGTTCAGATGTCCATTCCTGGCAGTATATATGTGCTGTTGTATTTTCATGCTACATTGAATACATAAATGTATCAGATGGATTGATGCCGGTTTGACTGTGAACTTTTGGCCTAAGGTTAAATAAGGGAATGTTTTCTTTTCAAATGCAGATCTAGGTAGTCTATTCATACTTGACCCTCTAAATAAAATATTAAACTCATTGCAATCTATTTAAATGTAAAATTAAAAGTTAATATAAAAATCTAAAATGTTAAATTTATTCCTCAAAATTTAAAATGATTCAAAATTTATATGTGCATAAATAAATATTTGTCTGTTATTTACTGGCAGTGGCTTATTTTATTTTTTTTAAAAAAATAGGCTTAGATAAGAATTTATTATAAAATATAAATCTCTGCTGTTCCACTGAGCTAGTGACAATGGGCTAATGACCGGAATCAAAATTAATAAAATAAAAAGAAATATATATATTTTTAACTTATGTATCTGCCTACTATATAAATTTTCTCAGTTCAAATGCTTAGTGGCGCCCTGTAGTGTAGATATGTTAAGTCTCCTTATTCTGGAATGTTATAATATATAAATATTATAGCAGCATCACACATTATCTGTATAAATTATGGCATTCAAACAAAAGTCATTTATTTTAAAGCAGTAAATCTTATTCCATGTTGTTAGTGACATCCATCTGTACTGCATTACTGACTTTTGGCATATATTCATGAATATATATATATATATTGTGTGTGCTTCTAATCTGGGGCTTGTGACAAGTTCAAACTCATAGATTTCTTCTCAAGCCTTGTTGTGAGAATAGTTGACCTTCCAGGACAATTTATTTCATATAAAAGGACCTCTGGCAGTGATTCCCATAAGTCTGGCACATGCTATGCCTATCCACTTTCTTTCTATAAAATGTCTTCATGTCAGTGAAGTCCATGGGATGCCTTATCCACTTTTCTATAAGCACTGCCCAAGAAAAGGGTCTTAGACTTCGTTTTCATCCAGAAGGCACTACCTTTTCCAGTTAGTTTTTTGCCATTATGTCAGTACCACCCAAACTTTATATTATTATTATTATTTCTTTTGCTTCATGACCCAGTTTTAATGCTCTAATATTAAAATTGCACTCTGCTCAAAATATATATAAATGCCAACTACTTCTAGTTTTATTAATTAAATTTATTTCAATCTTATACAATCCCACCATCATAATTTAGTATTTCTATATTTAAGAGTATCTGCCTTGGAAGAAGTCAAACATTCTGTCTTTTAAATGCTTTTTTAATTAATATTTTGTCATAAAATTAAATGTAATTTTCAAATATATGTTTTAATTATTTTCATGACCATAATGGCATGAAAATAGTTTATATTATATCTGTAATGAATCCCAGAACACTCCCCAAAATAATGTTAGTCATCACATTTCAGAACCGTAAATCAAAGCGTTAATGGCAATATTATGTAAGATTTCTAATAATTAATTGGCATCTTAACACCATACCCACCCAAGATGTGAGTAAATGTATATATAGTATTAATTAATAAAGAGCATATGAGAAATAATAGCATGAATAACAATATGTAATCAGCTTCCACTTGGTAGACTGCTTGCTCATTCATGCATATACTAATGTATGCAGTTAATTCATAATCCATATAATTTGTCATTATATTAAAGTAATATTTATTGCTTAACTTGTTTGAGGAGTTCAAATTCCCTTTTTCTTCACTTCCAAATGTACAGCCCTGCATATACATATTTTAGTTAAATCATAGTTAATACATGTCTCATTGTCTTCTCCATTCTGTTAATGGGCCAGATTTAAAATTAATTTTCATGTCCCATCATTGTTATGTTATCCATTAGGTGTTTGATCAGGGGCTTATGGAGTGGGTTCAAATTCAGGTTGGTCCCTGACCTAAATCTCAGTCTTAACTGGGTTTGAAGTACATTTTGTGAGTTCCAGCTCATGTTATATGGATAAAAATGTTTTGACTGGTACAATAGATGGTACACATTTCAAACTTTTAATTTATTAATAAAGATTTTGTCTGATAAATGAAAGTAGTTATTTAGGGGAGTTATTCTGGTGTCTAGCCAGTTAAGCTTAAGGGGTAGAAGATGATAAGTTGGGGGGACTGAAATAATGATAACATAGTTAAAGAATCTGATCAAATGTATAAACACGCTATGGGTCTTATGAGTTTCAAATACTTTGATTGAATTAAAAGAAAATCCATTCACTTTCCTAGGGCATTGCATGGTTTTGATGCTGAGTGAAGCTATTTTCCCATCCCAGAATAGTCTGCCTACAAGTGAATTAATTTTATCTGTAAAGGTTTTTGTTATTTTTATAATGGAAAGGTAATAATTAATCTTAGCCACAACTTTCATATTATTTTTTTAATATATCCATGGAGTTTATAATAGATTGTTGAATTTCATGTGACATTTGAGTGACTGATTTAGCAACTCAAAAACCCTAAAAAATTTTGAGGCTGAGCTATGAAATTAGAATGGTTTTTTTTCCAGAGAGTATCTTCCAGGTTGCAGATTTTAGTTGGTTTAGTTTAAGACCTGAGTTTTTGAAGAATTGATAAAGGATCTTATATAGGTTTGGCAGGTATTTTGAGGATGGTAACAGGATTAAAACATCACTTATATAGGCTACAGTTCTAATAATTTTTTTCAGCCTATGATAATATATTCCAAGAAGATCTAGTTCTATTTTTTAGGAGGGGATTGATATATACCATGAACAAAAGTGCACTTAGTGGGAGTGACAAATCTGGTTTAAAAGATTGGGAGAGTTTTCCATTAAGTGATATAGAAATCTCTCTATTGTTAAGAAGGTTGTGTATTATGTTTATTAATGGGGCAGGTATTGTTAATGCTTTTAGTAGGTCCATTCGAGTGTTTATTTTTACAGAATCAGAATCTGCTGTGATATCCAATAGGACAACTATTGGTTTTGATTTCTTTGAAAGCCTTATTTAATTAAATAGGGTTCTAACCACACTAATCACAATAAATGCAGATGAAACCTTTCTAGCATATTGAGTAGGTATTGCTTGGAAGACGATTGAATCTTGAATTTGATCTTTTATCAGTGATTCCATCATTTTGATGAGGATTGTAGTTATTGAAATTGGCCTAATATTTTGAAAATTTTCTGAATCATTAATTTTCTATTTGAATGGAAATATTGCAATGGGATATAGGTTTTGGATGGATATTGTATGTCCAGCAAGGAAGGTTAGCATGTTATGAATAATTGGAATGGTGAATTGGCTTGTGAGCCAATATGAATTTTGGAATTCCATGCAGGCCAGGATGAATATTGTTTGGCATAAAGTGTAAATTAGCTGCTATCATTATTTGTGCAATTTCATGATTAAAATTATTGCTATAGTCTCATTCATTGGTTTTGCTGCGATGATAGTTGTCTTGTAATTTTTTTAACATATTGTTTTATAACTTTGAGCATTGAGTTGCCAATATATGAAATTCCATTTATTTTTATTTGTGGAGGAGGACATTCTCTTTGTACCCTAAGTGCCCATGTTAGGTACTCCCTAGTCCAAAAATGCTGGCCTCAGAGAAATATTTCTGTTTTTTTAATAGCTATGTATTCTGCTATTTGTTTTTGTTTATACCATATATACTGAAACAGATATACTGTTCCACATATATATTCAAAAGATCCTCCCCCCCCCCATTTAAAAAGACTTGCATGATTTGTCGTTAAAAAAAGAAAAGAAAAGACTTAATAATGGTTAAGGAAAACTAAAAATTTAAAGAAAAGGAATCATGAAAATTGACAGCAATGAAAAAAGAAAGATAAGCAAAAAGTTTATAGTTAAAAGAAAATCATTATTGATTTTATAGTTTTAAATTACGATATAAATAAAAGCTGGCATTTATTAAAAATGTTACATTTTTAATTTTTGGAACGATGTTGCATAAAATGTGATAATCACTTGAGGCAGTCTTATCAAATTGGAAAACATGGCTTATCCTTATAATTTCTTATCTGTCCTGTTAAAGGTAGAGTGTCCAATCCTTAAGAAGAGAAAAGCACTCCGGCTTAAATGAGAGCTGTATAACAAATCAGATATGGCAATGCTGCTTAATCATTCCAGGGAGCAGAGTATAAATAGTTGATTTAAAAGTTCAGAGCAGTTTTTCAAAGAGATTTTAAAAAGACAATTTATAAAGAGATTTTTGAAGTAGATTTTAAAAAGAGACTTTGAAAAGTAAGAAAAGTGAAGAGTTAATAGCTTAAAGTTTTCATCTAAGTATTGCTTGGCTATTTAATTGACAAGGAACCTTGGAATATAATATTTATAGCCACTGTTAATAATGGAAAAGGAAAATATTATTAAGGATATTATAATGATGGAATGCTAGGCAGTAACAGCTTCATCCAAAGCCATGGTTCTCCAAGATTTGCCTGGGTGATCATCATGAAAGGAATGCCATTCAGCTTAAATAAAATGACCCCTTTTTGATGGAACAGACTGGATAAAAAAAATGAAGGTAACAATTTTATAAAATACTCAATACTTATATGTGTTAATAAAAAGGCAAAACAAAATATTTTTCTTAAAGAAAAAAATTATGAATAAATTTAGCTACGTAAAAAAAATGTTTTATTATTGATAAATTATAAATAAAACTGCTGATCAACTTATAACTAAAAACATACATCTGTGGCATACCAAAAAACAATATTTATACTATATATTAGAATAACGAAATAAAAATTACAAATGCTTACAGCCTATTGCTTATATAAGAATATTACACATAGCTATAATTAACTAAATTATAATGTGTTTATAATCCAGATAAAAGTAAACAATATCAAAATGAATGTGTTTATACAAAATGAATGTATTTAATAAATTTATACTATATTATGAATAACTTCAAACATTTAAACATGAATTAGTAAGTCAATAAAAGTTAATGATTGTATGCATATAATGAACCACATACTTAAATAAGTTGAAAGATTAATAAAATCTTTTTTTTTTGTTTGTAAAAAAGATTTTATTTATTATTTGTAAACTCTGATTAATGTAATGTAAATGCAGAATTAAAACATGTTATATATACGAGTTGAGAAATAAGAATACCAAAACAATGTGTCACAGTTAAGTGTACAATGATGTACCTGGAGTTATTGACACATGTATGTTATATCTATGTCTTATGAAATAGGAAATACCAAATAAACACATTTGCAAGATGAATTGATATCTGGACAAATAGAAAAACCCACACTTATAGGTTACCTGAATAACCAATGGATATAATTGTGCTTATCGGCAAATTCAAACCCTGAAATGAATAACCAATGAACCTAGGATAGATGTGTTTATAGTATGGATTCAAACTTGGATTTGGATATCCATGAATAGAAATAAATTTATTATGCTTTGAGTAACTTAAAATTAACTGAAATAATAGAAATGCCCTTGTCTGTAAAGAATATCTTCATACATGAGTTAATTTAAGCCACATTACATGTGACAGCTACCTAAAAGACTACCAATCAGAATGAAGTGAAATTCTGAATTAAATTACATGCTAGCAGTTGTCTTCATATATTGCACTCCTCTCTGTGATTTAACTAAATAACTAAAAAGGTAAATTGTTAAAGAACTTGCATTCTTTAATTCATATTGTACTATTATTGGTAATATACCAAAGAAACACAATAGACTGTAAATGAAATATTTGTTTGAATTAAGTAGAACTCTGAATTAATTGTCTTCATTATTATCTCTGTTGTCTTCATATATTGCACTCCTCTCTGTGAATTAACTAAATGATTAAATATGTAAATTGTTAAAGAACTATTGAAAGAAGGTCTTTATTATACTCTCAACAAATTACATTCTTTAAGTCATATAAAAATTTTATTGGAAGTAGGCCAAAGAGATACAAGGGACTGTCAATGAAATATTTTGTTTGATGGACATTTATTTAACCCTGTTATTAAATAAAAGTATTGTTACTTAAAATTACTTTTAGTTATCCAGTTGTTCAGTTCAATTATTTTTGCATCACTCATTATTCAGTGGACTTGTTCATGTGAATTTCATGCCTCCTGAGCTATGTCTGGCATAACTAGACCTATGTAAGTCAGGTTGTAGTGAGATGAAACTCTAGTGGTGCCATTTGAAAAACCAACCATAGAAATGTCTAGATGCTTCCAGTCTCTATGGTGCTACATCCTCTGATGAGCAGAAAATATTGTTGTAGGGGGTGTTACCATCTGAATTAGGGAATGTAATTGATAGTCCCTTCCTGCAACATGCTCATCAGGAAATTGTTACAATCGATGAAATAAAGGGGTTGTATGGCAGTCTGGTTACATTTGTCACCCTACTGTGAGGCCTTATCTAGCTAGCCAATCCATAGGCATAAGACAACTAGAAATGAGTAATAAGAAAAAGAAGAAATGGAAAAGGCATAAGCAGGTCATGATTCTGTGATGTGAACAGTACATATGATGCAGTGATGTGATTTATTCAAAAAGGGGAAAAAAATAAAATTTTAAAAGAGTAAATAAAAATGAATGGCATAAATGGTGAATAGGCATAATGAAGACTTGGAGTTAAATCATGGTATGGATGGAGAGAGAAGCTTATCAAAATAGAAATAAAAAAGTGCAAATAAAATTTTAAAAAAATATTGATAATAACCATATCAAAAACAAAAAAGATGTTGAATACACAAAGTATAGAAAGTCTTCCTGAGGAAGAAGATAAACAAGAAGTCAAAGCAGACAATCAAAAGCAGTCACAGAAAGCAGGGGAGATGTCCATGTTAGCCCAGCTATTGGAAATGATAGAAGAAAATAACAAGAAAAAAGAGGAACAGAGAGAAGAGGACACCAATAAAAGAGAGGAACAGAGAGAAGACAACAAGAAAAGACAGAAACAGAGAGAAGAAGACAACAAGAAAAGAGAACAGAGAAGACAGGAACAGAGAAGAAGACAACAAGAAAAGAGAGGAACAGAGAGAAGACAACAAGAAAAGAGAGGAAGATAAAATAGAACATAGTGAATAGAGAGAATAAGACAAGGAAAGAGAGGAACAGAGGAGAGAAGAAGACAAGAAGAAAAGAGAGGTAGATAAAAAAGAACATAGAGAACAGAGAGAAGAAGACAAAACAATTGAAAGAACAAATCAGAGAAATAACTGAAAGCCAAAATGAAAAGTTCAGCCAATTAATAAAAAAAATGACTAACAAAATATTAAAAATTAAGGAGGAAGTAAAAGGCTCACTAATAGAGCAAAAAGTCAAAATGACCCAAATGTGCAAGGCCATGGATACAAAAATAATAGGAATCCAAGAATCCATGCAGGAGAAGGTGGATAGATTGACCACCCAGATGAAAGAGATAGAAATAAAAAATAGCAATACATCACCTAAAAAAGGAAAGGCAGAAACAGTCCCAAAAGAAAGTCAAAAAAAAATTATCAAGTTAGTCATGATGTTCCTATAACTAACCAGATGTTTAGAATTATATTTCAATTCTTAAAAATCAGAACTTTTTCAGAGAGCTGTAATGAAGCACCTATAGAATATGTAAAAAGTTTGGAAAGGTATCTTAGTGTTAATGTATTGACAGAAGCGGCCAAACTGGTAATAGCATGTAGTCATCTCCAAGGTGCAGCACAAGCATGGTAGTATTCACTGTTCACCCAACTTACAAATTTTGATGATTTTAAAAGAGCACTAATCTGTTACTGGCATGTTGATTATTAGGAGGCGATTAAATATAAGGTGTCCCAGGAGAAATGAACACCTGGAGATCCTTATACATTCTTTTTTAAAAGACAGATGGCCAGCTTAAGTGCCTTGACATCTGATCCCTTTATCTGAACTCCAAATTATTAGATTGATATGGCACAGCTTCCTGAGTTACATAGAAAGAATGCTGATTGGGACTAATAGTCAATCTATTGAGCAGGTTGCTGAATTATTAACAGCCTATGATATTTGTGGTGCATCAGCAGCCAAGGAAGAAAAAGAAAAACAATGACAAAACAAACCCCCCTATAGAAGAGATGATGGGCCTAGAATAGTAGCAATCAGATACAAAAGAAAAATGCCTCCTCAAAATTATAGCAACTATGACCCACCACCATGGTATCATCACCAAGGAAATGGGATACCACCATGGAAAAGGCAAAAAAGATATTCAACAGGCACATGCACAGCCCATACCAAACCTGGGTTATAAGAAGATCAAACAGTAACAAGGATCTGCAAAGACAATGTAGAAGTAAAGAAGCAAGCCACTGCAGTGATGTTGGGCATGAGAAACTCCCAACAAAAAGATGATCCAGAAGTGTGTCACCTCACAATACAGAAGGGGATTATAAGAGAACTGATCATGATCATCATTGTCCCAAGCCACAATGTAGTTACAATACAGAACAATAAAATAGAATTAGGTGATGGAAAAGGTTTGTGAGTGGGATGTAGTGATTCATGAATTTGGGTTTTTCATGTCGAGATGGATGGATGATTCAGCAGAGCTGCTTGAATGCATTGTGTTTATGATGCTCTGAAGTATATGCTGGGTACTATCCAGATCTGGATGTTGAGCTTCAAGAGTAATCCAGCAGTGTGTATATATAGACCTCATGAATAGGCCTTGGTCTCATGAAAAGACCAAATGAATAAGCTCTTAAGACTCACAGAAGCTTGGCTCAATGCCAAATTTTTCCTGGCTCCTACTCTTAGTTGATGATCCTTCTAGGTACAAGAGAGGTAGTGCTTAAAAATGAGATATTTTTTATGATATCATGGGGCAGTGTGTACTGGAAGTTTGTGCTTGGCTGTCTGCTTATTCTAGCATTGGAGGCTACAGTTTATGTATTCACTTTCTAGTTCATCTTACCCATTTCATTAGTAAATTTAAAACCAATAGAGATGCAGTAATGAGAAATGATGTGTATAGTACATGAAATAAAATCATACTTCCAGGTAATTTCATCCCAAAATTTGGTGGGGGGGGTAATGAAACAGATATACTGTTCCATGTATATATTCAATAGATCCCCCCATTTAAAAAGACTAGCATGATTTGTTATTAAAAAAAGAAAAGAAAAGACTTAATAATGGTTAAAGAAAACTAAAAATTTAAAAAAACAAAGGAATCATGAAAATTGACAGCAATGAAAAAAGAAAGATAATTTGATCAAATTAAAAAAGAAATAAAGCAAAAAGTTTATAGTAAAACAAAATAATTATTGATTTTATTGTTTTAAATTACAATATAAATAAAAGCTGGCATTTATTAAAAATTTTACATTTAATTTTTGGAATGATGTTCTTGTATAAAGTGTGATAATCGCTTGAGGCAGTCTTATCAAATTGGAAAACATGGTTTATCCTTATGAATTCTTATCTGTTCCATGAAAAGTAGTGTTCAATCCTTAAAAAGAGAAATGAACTTGGGCTTAAATGAGAGCTGTATAACAAATCAGATATGGCAATGCTGCTTAATCAATCCAGGGAGGAGAGTATAAATAGTTGAGTTGAAAGTTCAGAGCAGTTTTTCAAAGAGATTTTATAAAGTGACTTTATAAAGAGATTTTTTAAGTAGATTTTAAAGAGACCTTTAAAAGTAAGAAAAGTGAAGTTAATAGATTAAAGTTTTCATCTAAGTGTTGCTTGACTATTTAATTGACAGCTGATTTTAAGGAACCTTGGAATATAATATTTATAGCCACTGTTAATAATGGAAAAGGAAAATATTATTAAGGATATCATAATGATGGAAGGCTAGGCAGTAACAGCTTCATCTCTTCATCCAAAGCCATGGTTCTCCAAGATTTACCTGGGTGATCATTTGAAAGTAAATGCCATTCAGCTTAAATAAAATGACCCCTTTTTCATGGAACAGACTGGATAAAGAAATGAAGGTAACAATTTTATAAAATACTTAATACTTATATGTGTTTATAAAAAGGCAAAACAAAACATCTTTCTTAAAGAAAAAAAATTATCAATAAATTTAGCTACATGAAAAAAAAATACATTTTATTATTGATAAATTATAAATGAAACTGCTGATCAACTTATATCTAGAAACATACATCTGTGGCAGACCAAACAACAATATTTATGCTATATATTAGAATAACTAAATAAAAATTACAAATGCTTACATGCCTGTTGATTATATATTAATATTACACATAAATTATAATAACGTGTTTATATGCCAAATAAAAGTAGACAATATCAAAATGAATGTATTTAGTAAATTTATACTATATTATGAATAAATTCAAGCATTTAAACATGAATTAGTAAGTCAATAAAAGTTAATGATTGTATGCATATAATGAACCACATACTTAAATAAGTTGAAAGATTAATAAAATCATTTTTTTTTTGTTTATAGAAAGATTTTATTATTTGAAAACTTTGAGAAAAGTAATATAAATGCAGAATTAAAACATGTTATATATACGAGTTGAGAAAAGTGTACAATGATATACCTAGAGTTATTGATCCATATATGTTATACATATGTCTTGTGAAATTGGAAATATCAAATAAATGCATTTGCAAGATGAATTGATATCTGGACAGATGAGAAAAATACACACTTATAGGTTACATGAATAACCAATGGATATAAATGTGCTTATCTCGACCAATTCAAACCCTGAATATATATGTGCTTATCTCGACCAATTCAAACCCTGAAATGGATAACCAATGAACCTAGAATAAATGTGCTTATAGTATGGATTCAAACTTGGATTTGGATAACCATGAATAGAAATAAGTTTATTATGCTTTGACTAACTTAAAATTAACTGTAATAATAAAAATGCCCTTGTCTGTAAAGAATATCTTCATACATGATTTAATTTAAGCCACATTACATGTGACATCTACCTAAAAGACTACAAATCAGAATTAAGTGAAACTCTGAATTAAATAAAATGCTATCAGTTATCTTCATTATGTCTTGTGACAGAATGGGTTTGAAACCAGTCACAAATAATATTATTTAATCGGTAAACATATGTAGATGTAGATATATATAATATTTAATTTTTGTTTATTACGTGGTGGTGGTTACAAATACAGAAATGTGGGAGGGAGCTCTGTCATTTTGAAATCATATATGTGCATGTGACAAATGTGTTTATGAATGGATTAAGTAGTGAAAAGACAAACGAGATTTTTTGTTTCATGTTCAAAAAACTAGAGGTTTCCGGCAGAATGAGATTCCATTTTTCTGTTATATATGTCTAACAGATCTGGTTAGTCCACATCGAAAATCGAAAGTGAGATAAAAAAGAAGCTTCTAAAACAATGGAGGGGTTATAAAAGCAAGCCACCCAGAGTGCATTGAGTCTTTTTCCAGCAGAGCTACAACAGTGAACACCTAAAAAGGGTTTTAATATTTAGCTTAAATAATGGCGACTTCAAAAGAAATGTCGGGGTAAGAGAAAGCCGCATCGGTTTCAAACCCATAATCCCAACCTGCTGCAGCTGCCTCAATAAAACCATGATGCTTCAAAACAACACATAATGCCAGAGTGGAATCAGGATGAACCTCGTCAGCCAACGGACATAAAGATCCCCAATCTTTGCCTTGAATTGCCTAATTTACCTGTGGAACAGAACTCTGTAATAAATAAATAAATCTGCTTCTGCTACTTCCTGGGGAGAGTCAGGTAAAAAACCTTAATTAATGATTTTATTTTTCTTTATGAAAAGGAAATTCTTTTGTTATTCTTATAATAAGTGAAGCTGATGTATGAACTAATTTAATAAGGTTGTCTTAAAGTCTCGTTCCATTACAGTCATAATAAAGTAATCAGTGTCGGTAGTCAGATGATACAAACTTTTTCGTAGTATCGACTTTCACTACTTGAGTTGCGTATGAGAGATCTATTAAAGAAAGATGACATATGTGTATGATTTGAAATGACAGAGTAATAAATGCATTGTTCTATAATATTAATATTATATATATATATAAAGTAGAGTGTTGAATTAGTTATTTATTTATAAATCCATTTAGTTATTTATTATTATTATTATTATTTATGTTTAAAAAAAAGAAAGAACTCTTAACCCCATTCGTGGCTACACAGCTGTGATGCCACCTGACCATGAGACTGAGCTAGCCAATGGTCAAAACCTCTCACATTACGTAAACAGTGTTCTTGTTGGTAATATATCCACTTCACGTAATTCCTATACTCATATAAGATTGGTGCTTGGTGTCTTTCAGATGACCATGAATATGCATTGGGGATTTATTACAGTTTTGAGAATGAATCCATGAGTTTTGAATAACAATATTTTAGGTCAAAACCACTTAATTAAATAAAAATACGTAGGCGCATATATTGATACATCGTAGATATATATTCGGTCGTGTACACCGTTCTAGTGAGAGGTAAAATGGGTTCGTTATAATAGTGTCCCAACTAAAGGACTTCGAAGAGAGGTAGAGGGAAATGGGGAAAGTTAGAAGATTTCATAAATACATTAACAAAGTGATATTTAGTTATATTGTTATGACAAAAGCATTATAGGTCTTTACATAGAGAATTCAAATGTGAATCACTTTAAATAGATTAAAGTACATTTGTTTATATATATATATATATATATATATTGCTCAGTCAGTTTAATTAAATACATTTGTTATATATATATATATATATATATATTGCTCAGTCAGTTTAATTAAATTAAAATACATGTTGTTGTTTTTAATCCATTAACAAAGCGATATTTAGTTAGATTATTATGGGAAAACATATTTTAAATAGATGGTTCAAATGCAAATCATTTTAAATAAAGAAAAGGCAATTGGCCAAGGATAGTTAATATGTGGTTTTTGTTGGTTGATGGGGGAGGTTTCAAGAAATAACCATTTTGTCATGTTGTGTTGATGCAGTATGTCAAAGATACAGAATCTGTTATCTTTTGTTTATCCATGTGGATGAGGTGTCGAGAGTTAAAGTGGCTAACAGGAAGGCAGTGCTGAGATGGGGAGTGGGTCCAAGGCATTAATCAAAGATAAAATAAAAAGAATTTTATGAAAACAAGGGCACAAAAGAATATGGAAAAAGAGAAACAGGAAAATATGTTGGAGCGAATTTTGAAAAAGTTTGAAACTCTAGAGTTGAGATTCAGAGATATAGAAAAGAAAATGGACAAATTAGAACAGAAAGTGGGAATCAATAACGAAAATAACTTGGGGGAACAGGAAGGTGAAAAGACAAATATGGAGAGTGGAGATGAACAGAAGCAAGGTGCTCAAGTAAACCCCTCAGAAAAACCGGCAGCGCTAATAAGTCACACTATGGTGCAAGGGAGTGTGAAACAATTCCTAAAAATTCGGCCATTTGCAGATAGGATGGGGGAAGCACCAGTCGAGCATCTACATAGCCTAGAAAAATATTTCAATATCAATCCCATGGTGGAAGAAAGTAAGGTAATTATCACGTGCGGCAACCTCACAGACAATGCCAGTCATGGTGGGACACGCTTGGTTGACAGCTGGCTACTTTTGAAGTGTATTGAAAAGAAGAGAGAGGCCTTTTGGTCCGAAGATAGGCAGGAGTTAATGTGCTATCAAATCATGCAAGAGAAGTTTAAAGAAGGGTGCAATGATAGCTATTCACAATTTTTTTATAAACAAGTGGCTAGACTGTGGACATTGGATGCATCCAACATGACAGAGAGTCATATACTTCACATTATAAGACATAGTATGCCCATGAGAGTAGAACAGATGATTTTGAGGGCAGGGAAAGCTTCAATGGGAGAGATTGCGGAGCTGCTCAATACCATTGACCTGAGCTCATATGAATATGGTGGGCATCATGAAGCAGTAAAAGAGGATCAAGAATGGGAGTGGATACCTTTCCAAAATGGAGAGAAACACCTGACGAGAAGAGACCACTTGAGAAGCAGAGGGACATATGAGGCGAAATAGATAAGTCTTGTATGAAAAAAGCCATTCAAAATATTCAAATGTATTTGAAGGTTTTTGGAGGAGGCGGTATTGTGATAGAATGGGTTTGAACCCTGTCACAAATAATATTATTTAATCGGGAAACATATGTAGACATAGATATATATAATATTTAATATTTGTTTATAACATGGTGGTGGTTACAAATACATAAATGCAGGGGGAGGGACTCTGTCATTTTGAAATCATATATGTGCATGTGACAAATGTGTGTATGAATGGATTAAGTAGTGAAAAGAGAGAAACAAGATTTTTTGTTTCATGTTCAAAAAACTAGAGGTTTCCAGCAGAATGAGATTCCATTTTTCTGTTATATACAATAGAAGCTATGACAGAAGTTTTCACACATCTAGCAGATCTGGTTAGTCCACATTGAAAATCAGAAGTGAGATAAAAAAGAAGCTTCTAGAACAATGGAGGAGACTATAAAAGCAAGCCACCCAGAGTGCATTGGGTCTTTTTTCAGCAGAGCTACAACAGTGAACACCTAAAAAGGGTTTTAATATTTAGCTTACATAATGGCAACTTCAAAAGAAATGTCGGAGTAAGAGAAAGCCACATCGGATTCAAACCCCTAATCCCAACCTGCTGTAGCTGCCTCTTAAAACCACGATGCCTCAAAACAACACATAATCCCAGTGTGGAATCAGGATGAACCTTGTCAGCCAATGGACATGAAGATCTCCAGTCTTTGCCTTGAAATGCCTAGTTTATCTGTGGAATGGAACTCTGTAATAAATAAATAAATCTGCTTCTACTACTTCCTGAGAAAAGTCAGGTAAAGTACTTTAATTAATGATTTTATTTTTCTTTATGAAAAGGAAATTCTTTTGTTTTTCTTACTATAATAAGTGAAGGTGATATATGAACTAATTTAATAAGGTTTCCTTAAAGCCTCATTCCATTATGGACATAATAAAATAATCAGTGTCGGAAGTCATGTGATACAAACTTTTTCGTAGTATCGACCTTCACTACTTGAGTTGCGTATGAGAGATCTATTAAAGAAAGATGACATATGTGTGATTTGAAATGACAGAGTAATAAATGCATTGTTCTATAATATTAATATTAAAATATATATATATAAAGAAAGTCGAGTGTTGAATTAGTTATTTATTTATAAATCCATTTTAGTTATTTATTATTATTATTTTTTATGTTTAAAAAAAAGAAAGAACAAGCTAGCTGATGGTCAATACCTCTTTCGCATTATGTAAATAGTGTTCTTGTTGGTAATATATCCACTTCATGTAATTCCTATACTCGTATAGGATTGGAACTTGGTGTCTTTTGGATGACCATAAATATGCATTGGGGATACATTACAGTTGCGAGAATGAACATGAGTTTTGAATAACAATATTTTAGGTCAAAACCACCTAATTAATTAAAAATATGTATGCGCATATATTGATACATTGTAGATATATATTCAGTAGTGTACACCTGTCTAGTGAGAGGTAAAAGGGTTTGTTATAGTCTGTAAAGAATATCTTCATACATGAGTAATTTAAGCCACATTACATGTGACAACTACCTAAAAGACTACCAATCAGAATGAAGTGAAACTCTGAATTAAATTAAATGCTATCAATTGTCTTCATATATTTTACTCCTCTCTGTGAATTAACTAAATAACTAAAAAGGTAAATTGTTAAAGAACTTGCATTCTTTAATTCATATTGTACTATTATTGGAAGTATACCAAAGAAACAATGGACCGTAAATGAAATATTTGTTTGAATTAAGTGGAACTCTGAATTAAATGCTATCAGTTGTCTTCATTACTATCTCTGTTGTTTTCATATATCACACTCCTCTCTGTGAATTAACTAAATGATTAAAGATGTAAATTGTTAAAAGAACTATTTAAAGAAGGACTTTATTATACTCTCAACAAATTACATTCTTTAAGTCATATAAAAATGTTATTGGAAGTAGGCCGAAGAGATACAAGGGACTGTCAATGAAATATTTTGTTTGATGGACATTTATTTAAACCTGTTATTAAATAAAATTATTGTTATCATTCATCATTCAGTGCACTTGTTCATGAGAATTTCATGCCTCCTGAGCTATGTCTGGCATAACTAGACTTACGTAAGTCAGGTTGTAGTGAGATGGAACTCTAGTGGCACTGTTTGGAAAACCAAACATAGAAATGTCTAGGTGCTTCCAGTCTCTATGGTGCTACATCCTCTGATGAGCAGGAAATATTGTTGTAGGGGGGATTAACATCTTCATTGGGGAATGCCAATTGATAGTCCCTTCCTGCAACATGATCATCAGGAAATTGTTACAACTGAGGTAATAAAGGGGTTGTAGTGTGGTCTGGTTACAATACTAAACATTTAGTCAAAACACTCAAAAAAATTTACTGTTGGATTCCACACTTCAGCCAACACCAATAGACTCAGAAACAAATCAAAAAACAAACTAGATCCCAAATCAACATCTCCAGTAGTATATTAAATACAATGCACTCAGGCTGGGTGTAGAGCCTCGTATTGTGGGTGAAATAAAAACAACCATTACAAACAGACCATCTTAGCACATATATGTATAAAAAGGCACTGAATAACAAAGATACTACATCAGCATTCTTGGAGCATGAAAAGACCACCGGTCATAGATTTGAACCCTCCAACCCCAGAATGATTATAGGTGTAAAATAAAAGAAGTGTACTTCATAAATAATGAGGCTCAATCTATCAATAGAAAAGATGCATGTTTCACCATTTCAAAAAGATGGACAAACTAATCTAAACAAAATTTAAACAATAAAATACTAAAACATAGCACCTAACCAATTAGCATAAATTAGAATACTCCCCCTCATTACTATCAACTGCACACTGCTATAAATATGAAGCCATGGAGCTTTGAAAATGTTAAGTGTAAACACATATTAACAAATGTAGCTTCTCTAACAAGCTTAAAAGTACATAATTTTGGGATTATTTCTGTATTGGCATTGGGTATTATTTGAATCTTGTGCACAGAATTTAATTTGTAGACTTAGGGAGTCAAGCTCATTCATTAGTGTGACTGGACCTTTTCTTTTCTTTTTATGGTAAACAATAATGGACTGTAATATTTCAATTAGTGAGAACCAGGCTTGGTCAGGTGGCATATTCAAAATTTTAATCTTGTTGAAGTAGATGTATGTTTGGAGGGAATGGCTTCTGTTATGTTTTCTTTGGTTAACATTCTTATCATTCACTCTCCATCCACATCTTTCGCTATTATTTCTACTTTTATTTCTATTCTCCATCACATTACTAACTATTTCAATTACAATGAAGTTATGATCACTAATGCATACTTTTTCTTCATTATCAAACACCTTAATTTTTTGTATTTTATTTATTCCCTCTTTCTCTACCAATACATAATATATTATGCAAAATGTATTATTTTTAGACCATGTGTATTGTCCTTCATAAATATTTGATAAATTTCCAATACTCAAATTCACTTTCTGACAAAAAATTTTCAAAAGCTATCCATTTTTATTATCTACATCATCAATTTCTTCAATATGTCCATTCATGCCCCCTATAATTATTATTCTCTTCCCCTTTCATTCAAAACTTTGTATATCCTTAACTAGACATTCATATATGTTACTGTTCCATTCCATTATAATTTGACTATCTCCAGTGGCTATATAAACTATACCCACCATCCATTCCTGTCTATCCAACCTTATTTCAAACCACAAATGTTATTGACATTTAACAATATTTAAAATATTTTTTTAATATAATACCTATACCATCACCCCTTTTTTCTCTTTCTTTTCTATTTATACCCTGCCATACCAATTGTTTCAAAATAGGTTTTTCTTCTTCTCTTAGATGTGTTTTCACTACTTCTAGTACCTCAAGCTTTTCATTTTTAATTATTTTATTTAATTCCATCCATTTTTCTGCTCTCCTACTACCTTGCATATTCAAATACCCAATTTTAACAGTTTCTTTTTTCCTAACTACTCTTTTATAAATACTTTTAATTCTTTTTTCTCCATTACATTTATAAATAACTTTCTTACCATTAATTTTACATACCCATTCCTTCTCCATATCTATACTTATATCTAAATCATATTCCTTTTGCTTATTTTTTACATTCCATCCATTCTTTTTCTTTTTGATAATACTGCAATTTAAACCCCCCCCCCTCTACCCCTTATAAGTTTCCCAAAATATATTCTTTATAAATCAGACTCCCTAAAACTTCACATTTCCTTGTTTTCCTAAATGCAGCCCATCTTTACTATATAACTCCCTCTTTCCAATAAAACAATCCCACACATCCACAGACATAATATTTCTCTCACACAATTTTTTCAATCTCTCATTTATAGAACATGCCCTATCTAACAAATGCTTCTTGTCAAATCTTTGTAATAATTCAACTGCTCCTACTCTTTTTTTAATCTTATTCAAATTCCTAATCAATTCTACATTCTCATCCATTACTCTCTTTGATGGTTCTGACAAATTATTATTCCTCACCCTAACATACACATTTCTACTACCTTGCTTTTTTACTTTATCTGCTACATCCCTAATTCTAACTCCAGTCAAACATACTCTTACATACCAGCTTCTATTTTTCCTTGCAATTATATCCCCACATTCTCTAATTAATGAATCTCCTATCATTATTGTCTCATAATCTACTTGCTCCACTCCATCCATAACATTTTCTACCATTTTCTGGTCCTCCTTATCTACTTCTTCATTATCATTCCTACTCAATAATTCCTTTATCTTCTCACATTTTATCTCTAATGATTTTAATTTTGCTTCTACATCCTTCACTTCTTTCTTTATCTTATTTATTCTTTGGCTAATCATCTCCATTGTGCTACTACTTTTTCCATTCATATTTCCTGACACTCCACTAAAACCATTCCCTATCCTATCTTTCTTAACTACATTTTTCTCCCTTTCCCCTATCTTTCTCTTTAGACTATCTAAACCTAGAAACCACTTTCACATCTCTTTTATCACATTTACACACTGACTACATAACCATAAATCTGTTACATCCTTCCTAGTCTTATTCAGTCATTTCAAGTGATAAACCACATCACATACTACCAGAGCATGTCTAATTTTTTTCTGCCAATTTTATACACATTGTGGAATAGCTGTTATATTTTCATTTACCATTGCCACACTCCCTCCACTCACAACTTTGACCATATTCTTTATTTCCCATATTTTTCGAATGAATATTTTTTTTTTAAATTAAGTAAGTGTTCTTAAATTAAAAAAAACTTTTTAATAACACATTTACTAAAAGCTAATTAAAAAATAACTTTTTTAAAAAAAAATTCTATATATAAAATAATATATAAATAACAAAATAAAAAAACTTTTTTAAAAAACTCCTATATATAAATAACAAATGAAAAACTTTAAAACATATAAAAACCACAATTTTCAATCTTTCAAATATTCTTAACCACTAATTACACTTTCATACACAATAATAATTAATATTAATAAATATTAATGCTCTCAGATGAAACAAATATTAAGATAAAAAAACTTATCTCTATTTTTGTTTATTTCCAAAGAGTGTCACTTTTTTCATATTTACTCTTTCATAATTTCATTATTTGTACTCTTTCTGTTTCAAGCATTTACAGTCAATTAACAGATGCCTAATATTTTCTATTCCTCCCTTACACAATTTACAGAGAAATCGCCCATACTTTTCCATTTACATGTATATTCTCTTGTTACTAAAGCTCCCATTTGAGTCTTAAACAATAAACTACTTTTTTTACTATTATTATATATTAACTTGCATCTAATGACACATGAAAAAAAAACTCTTTTTACTCTCCATACTTGTTCTCCATCTTTCTAACTCCTTATTCTTTATTAATAAATCTATTCTTTTATCCATTCCTTACCACTATATCACTCAACAATCCTCCTAACACAATCATCCCATCATTTGTACAAATATACTGATATAAATTCTTTATCTAAATCTTTTGCATACCACATTACTTTTCTTATCCATCTCATTTTATCGCTGTTTTCTGCTAGCGCCTCTGATGGTGAATTTTTTTTATTAGCAATATTATTGTTTGTTTTGAATGATCTGTGTAACTTTAAAAATACTTTGTTTTTTTTTTTTAGATGAAATTTACCAGGAATAATATTTGAGGCATGCTGAGTCTGATTCCTGTGTTTGCTTGGATTTATTTGCTCTTGGGGGTCATTTTTGAGCTTAGGAGCCAGATCGTTATTTTGCAGCGATTTGAAAACATCACTATTATAAACAGAATTGTTTTCAGGCAATTATTTATTACTTTTAATGTTGTTTTGGGTACATGACATATTATTTTGGGAGTTTTTACGTCTAAATTTGTTATTTCTGTTTAGATTGAGCTCTGCATCTAATTTATGAAAATATGCTGATATTAATTGTTGATTTTCAACGTTAAAGCTTTGGCTAATGTTAAGCATTTGGCTCTCATTGTAGCTATTAATAGTTCCCTTTGAATCAAAGTGCTTAGAATTAATATTTTTTACATCTAGAAACCCCTCAATAAAATCATTATTTTGATTATGATGAGATTGTTTTTTTCTTTGGGGTTTTTTAGTTCCCATTGTGACATTTTCTGTTTCAAATGATGAAGCTTCATCTTGTAACATATTATTATTTTCCAAGCTAATATTTTTTATATATAGCAGAAACTACTTTATTTATTAGTTCTATAGATTATAATAGAGGTAAAAACACCTCTTTGTATTTTCATTTTTTGGCTTTTCTGCCAATTTATTATTTCACCAATAAAATATTTTTAGAGCACTGTAGCATAGCTTGTGAGATGTTCTCTGCTACAGGTAGTGCTGTGTATGTTGGGATAGCATTTTCTTGCATTTTTTTTTTAATTTGTTGTTTTCGATTTATTTGCTGTACATATATTGTCTTAGGCATTTTTATTTGTCAATTTTGAGGCGTTTTTTTTATTTTTTTTGGGGGGGGGTATAGCTCGTAATGGAATTTTCATGATTTTTTGGTTTTATTATTTGAATTTTTTAGCATTTTCTTGCATTTTTTTTTAATTTGTAGTTTTCGATTTATTTGCTGTACATATATTGCCTTAGGCATTTTTATTTGTCGATTTTGAGGCGTTTTCGTAAAAAAATTTATCACTTGTCATTTTCAGGCTGGTTGTTGATGATGTCGCCGCGCCCTCTGGCGGCGGCAGTACGGTCTGCAAACCAGGACCTTTTTCTCATATATAGTGACTAGAAGAGTTGTAAAATGGATGGAAGGGAATAATGTAGTGGGGGAAATGCAAGGAGGTTTTAGATTAGATAGGCATATAGGAGATAGTTTATTTGTTGTTACCCAACTTATGAATATGAGTAGGAATTCAGCACAGTTATATATGAGTTTTATAGATATAGAAAAGGCACATGATAGAGTAAAGAGAAATAGATAATGGATAAGTTTAGCAAATTTGAAAATGAATGAAACTTTGGTGGATATTATTAAGAAATCATATGAAAATAATTACTATATATTATAACCTTAATATATATAATATACTAAATAAATACTGAAAATATATTCTCCTTTTTGTAACCTTAAAAAAATTGTATGATCTCAAATAATCAATCAATCTCTGTCATATTAGTTGAAACCTAATCAAAATTAGAAGAAACTAATAATCATACTCTATGTCATTCTCTTAAGTTGAGACCTTATCTCTAACTTATAGAAATACTTCAAATAAAACTATTACAAGTTATAATTGTTGGACACCTATCCTTTACATAATACTTGGGTCAGGTTGAGACTCTTACAGGATTATAGAGCAGAATAAACTCAATGGTCGGTTACATATCAAGAATTAGCTACAGAAATATACAATTAAGACCAAGGAAGAGCTTAACTCTAATAAATTAAATTACTCCAAATAAAGCATATAATTTTAGGTAGAGATAAAACTTCAATCATTCCCTGATAAATAATTTAGAATAAAGTACATCTCTATCTTCATCTCAATCAGACTCTCTGAGCTATAAATACTAGCACTTTCACAACATGTTTTCCAATAGACTCTTGTGACTAACAAACTCTATTATACATTTAATATTATCCACTAATATGATCGAACAACAATGTATCTTTTGTGTAATTCAAAATAAAAATATCAGGGTTTTCTTTCTGGTATTTTATCAAATAAAATAGTGGTATAGTGTTGCAAAGCAAATGACTGACATTCTATCAGGCTTTAGTAACATACATTTCCTAATGAGTTGATGCATCTGACTAACATCATAATAATAATCACGTAGATCACAAAAGAAAATGCTTACTTTATTCAACAAATATTTAATAAAAAATCATGTGAATAAATTTAGAATATTTACAGCCTTTTACCTAGAAGGGCATTCAACTAATAAAGGGAAAAGAGTACATTTCATTTCCCTCTCTTATCCTAAACAACACAGATAAAATATTTTATTTACCATATTGAAATTCTGATAATAGGTTAATAATGTGCAGCCTGAATTACAGATGGGTATATCCATTGCAATACTTAAACAAACAGTTGTCAATCTTACAATTTTAATTAAAACAAATTGATATTTTTTCTTATTAATTATTAATCTTTGGATCATGAGAATAATAATTATCCGATTTGAAAGTATACATTTTTATTCCTTTTTGTGGGTTTGTGGTACCAAAGAGAAGAATTTCACACAGAAAAGTACTCAAAAAACCAAATTTTAATTAATTTTAAAAATACATTTATTACATTAAACATTAATGAAAACAATTATTTACAGCATACTAATATAATCAAACCTTACATATCATAGCCACTAGATCCTTTCCATTTTAATGTTGAGGAATTAATTATTTAAGTTCATTTTATGTCAGAAAATATTGCCTCATGGTTCTTAAAATTGCACAAATAACTTATGACCATAAATGATTATGATTCCTTACTAAATATTTATTTGAAATCACAATTTATTCTATCTTAACTAATGCATTACACAAACATTAATGAAATTGAAAATAATAATTATGATGGTTGGCTAGCTTGCACCATAAGCTACTTAACACTCTCCATATATTTTACATCTTAGCACCTTTATGATATCTCACTACTAAAATAATATAACAAAATTATGAAAATTAACTTCAAGTTAATTTATTGCTGCTTTTAAATTAGCTGGCTAATATGATTATGATAACCTTCATCATACATTACAACTGCCTCACACTAGGTTAATTTTAAACTAAATGATAAATAAAAAAATATTCATTAGACATTACACATATGTTGCTAATTAACTTATTAATTCCACATAATAATATTAAATTTAACAAAAAAAATTATGAAACTTACAAACCCCTCGGCGAGTTTCTCTATATGACATCTATAAATAGCATTGTGTCTGCATATTCTTGTCATGATATGCTTTAAATTAAGGAATTAAGTTCTTTAATCTTGTGGTTTTACTTGTAAACAACTGGAAAAGCACAGTAGCACAATACAGATATTATTATGATCAACCAAGCACTGAAAATTACTACCTCAACAACTAGATATCATTGCCATAATTTTCATAAATACAAGAATCTACACCTTCTGTGGTGGACAATCGAGTCTTACAAATAGTACATGAGGAACAACATCACTAAGTAAGCTCCTTAGAGCAAGACACCTGACTATAATAATGGTGGCTCCCATGCTTATCTCTTAAGCATGAGTGAAGGTGAAGACACAGTCTTACCACCTAAGAAAAGGGAAAACACACCAAAGACAAATGATTCTCTCCATGGAATCTAACTAAATAAGCTATATAAATTTTCTTGGAACACTGTCTTCTCATGGCCAATACATATAATAATAATGGGAGATAATTTCCATCACTAACTATTTCTCACAATGGCAAGATACAAATTTATCCCTAATGATAAAGATTAATAGCTTGTATCACATTCAAATCCACACATTAAATAATATCCAAAACCCACAAGAAAATATAAGTCAAAACGACTATCAACACATTAAAATAGCATAGTAAATATTTGCATAAGATAAGGAATACTCACATGAACAATGAGCATAATAAATATTTATGAAATTAAGTGCACAGATTGATGCAATAGATATTTAATTAAATGGTTAACAAAATAAATTTGTTCTCAGAAAAATTCAAAATTTAATTGCGGCTACGAATGATATTAAGAAAATTATTAAAACATCTGATAAACACACCTGTAATGATTATTTGTCCTAACTTATAAAGAATAGGAAATTTTAAATTAAACTTTGCGATAACATATATAAAATTACCTGTGTGTAATAAAATCTCTACACACTTTATTGTAAACTCCTTGAGACAATTTCAGATGGTGAAGTAAAATACCTTGACATATAAAATAAAGCATAAAATATGTAAGTATTATATATATATTTTTTTTTAAAACAAAATAAAAATTACAATAATAATGATGATAATCATAAATTCAGTTCATTAGTAAAGCTTCCTCAACAGTAGGCAGATAATTTATGGTGCGATATCCCATGTCGTTAGCCATAGTATTTTTCAAACCAACATACTATTTATTTATTCTTAAAAGAAACAACAAAGCAGCTACCACTTCACTATGATAGAAGACAAGCACATGAATATGATATACTACATTAAACATGAACAGATATGGATCCATTATATGACACCATTTAATATTAACTAGCTAGTTTGAATATGACAATTTTGTACAATTATTATTAACTATAAAATTTTAGTAGTTATCTGCGGTTTCATTGAAATTATTTTATTAACCGTTTTCCACTCTTTCTGGAGAAACAGTTGATAAAGCAACTTTCAGTCATAAATAAAATGATATGCCAATTTTTATTAACAAATTTTTAATTTTCAGAAAGCAGTATTCAATTTATCTAGGTTTTTTTAAAAAAAAATCATTTAGACATTTGTTGGGTTTTTTTTAATAATTAAGACCAGAATATTTATTTAATTTATTTTAGTTTTGAACAGTTTTAACATTTTTTCTTATTTTAGTTTTTTTTTTTTTAATTTGGTCTTAAATTTACTGCCACTAAGACCGCGATTTATTAGCATAAAATGATTGTTTATCATTTTCCATATGATCTCAGTTAATATTACTATTTTTACTTGTTGAAAAAATTTAAAGTTATATGTTAAGTTAGAAGTATGATCTTGGCAAATTATTCTGAACTTTAGACCATTTAGTTTAAGAAAGCATAAAACTTGATACCTTAATCTATCCTTTAGCAATCCATTGATGTGAAGACTTTAAAGAAAAAATATAGTTTATACTGGTTTTTAAAAACAAAAGGCAAATAATAAAAGTTACACTGTTTTTTCTTCCTTCTTATTAGGACAACCTCCATGATGATACTCCCAACAATTCCCTCAGTCCCCCCCCCCTCTTTTCTTCAATATCAAAAAAGAACAATATCATGTGTCAGCATTCTGTGTTTCAATTTTAAGGTTAATAATAAATCAACTACTTAACATGAATAAAGTTTTTTTTTATATAAAATATAACAAACAGAAAATACATGTAATAATTTACTGACTTTTATATTTGGATTTTTTTTTGTTTCTATCAGAAGTTTTAGAATAATAAATATTTTATCTGCCAAGTTTTATTATCTATTTTATGTTGAAAAGTTAATAAATAAATTGAATATTTTAATAAATAAAATTAAAGGTCTAAAAAGTCAACATATACATCCATGCATGCACACACACCTAAGAGTGTAAAACTATTTTTCTTTAAGGCAAGTTTCTTTTAATAATTCACTTCAACTTTAAATAACTAAATGCTATTGAATTACTTTAAGACTTAACTGAAGTATAAATTATAAAGGTGATTAAATGAAATAATTTAACTAACTCATTAGCAATTTATCAGCCCAATAAATGTTCAACACTAAAATTAAAATGTTCATTCAGCTAGCTTTCTTTCTTCTTTTAACTTTTATAAAAAAAATTACATTATAAACAAGCACTTTATTAAGTATTAATTAAATAGGAATAGCAGTTATATATTCCATTAATACAACTTTTATTAGATATTTATTTAAATCTAAATATGTGAAATATTGCTTATTAATGATACCATTTTATCTACATATTAAATAATCCTGGTTTATGTCTCTAATTATTAGTTTTATTTTATCTTTTATTTTCTTTTATGGTTAAGTAATATATACTGCACTGTTAAAAATGTTTTAATAAAAGCAGGTGGCATATCACATGATTACAATATATATCAATTAGAGAATATAGAATCAGTTAAAGTTTAAAATGGGGTAGGACTAAGGCAAGAATGCCCTATGTCACCTATTTTCTTTTTGTTGTATTTGTGTGAAATTGAAAGAGCAATAGAAAGATTAGGAAGAGGAATAGAGGTACCATTAATAGGTGGTAAGGGAGTATATACTTTGTCAGGTCTTTTTTTGCAGATATATTTTTGTGTGCAGAAAAAAGAGATGATATCAATGTTATGCTGAGGACATGTGCAAGGGTGGGTAACAAGATGGGATTTAAATTTAATAAAGAAAAATCAAATATAATAATGGTTACTACTGCGGAAAGAGATGTAGAATTTTTATTGGGGGATACAAAGTTAAGTGTGGTGAATATATATAATTATTTGGGAATTATCTTAAGTAATTGGAAAAAATGATAAATGAAGCAAAGAAAAGAAAAGAATTGACAAAGAAATTAACAATGTTTCCATAAAATAAATATGATGTTGCTAGAATTATATGGGAGGGAGTTGCAATAGCATGGTTAACATATGATAATGATGTGTTATGTGTTGGTAAAGGGGTATTGAATTATTTAGAAAAAGTACAAAGGGAAGTAGGAAGGCACTCATTGGATGCAGATGTATGGACAACAAGGGAGGCAATTCAAGGAGAAATGGAATGGTCAAGTTTTTATATGAGAGATGCAAAAAGTAAAATGAAAATGTTTGGTAGATTGCAATTATGGATAATAAAAGAATAGTCAAAATAGTATTTAATTGGGTTACAAGTAAAGGGCAGGCAACAAGATGGGTGAGAAAGTTAATGTGGTATGCAAAAGATTTGGATAAAGAATTTATATCAGTATATTTGTACAAAAGATGGGATAATTAAGTTAAGAGGATTGTTGAGTGTTATAGTGGTAAGGAATGGGATAAAAGAATAGATTTATTAAAAAAGAATAGGGAGTTAGAGAGATGGAGAACTAGTATGGAGAGTAAAAAGAGTTTAAATATATATAGAAGTAAACAGAATATTAGGTGTGAGTTAATATATGATAATAGTAAGGAAAGTAGTTGATTGTTTAAGGCTAGAACAGAATCTTTAGGAACAAGAAAATATACATCTAAAGGGGAAAATATTGGTGATTTAGTCTGTAAATTGTGTAAGGAAGGAATAGAAAATATTGGGAATTTGTTAATTGAATGTAAATGCTTGAAAACAGCAAGGGTACAAATAATGAAACTATGGAAGAATAATATGAAAAAAGTGATTATACAGAAAGTGGATTATTGGCTTTTATGCTGGGTTTGAAAAAAGATGAGGCATTTAGATATAAAGGCTATAGTGTTGATAAATATTTTGTTGTGGAAATGGGATGGAGCAGAATACGGCAAAATTTAGAGCGAGGAATGGAAGATAAAGTGGCTAACTGGTTTCTCTGGACATAGTTGCTGAGAGATTTCTGACTCTGTTAAAGGAAAAGTTACAGTACATCACATCACATTATAATAATTAGCAGATTTCTTCAAGGTTCCAGAAACTATTAATTTAGGTGCTTTTGTCATGTTTTTAATAATTTTAGAAACTAGTAATATTGTCTTCTATACTGTAACGGTTTGTACCCGGCGTAAACATGTATATAGGTGGTATATGTTTATTACGTATTTCAAATCTACGTTTCTGCTCTTTTTATTTAAACAAAAATTATGATGTGAACACATATATGTAGTTGGTTCTGCAATGTACTCTTATTACTCGCCCAGTATATTTATGGATGTCAATTTGACTCCAAGCTCCAATCTTACTTACGAGTAAGTAAGAATTATGCTGGGAGAGAATGAATATCTATTTCTAGTGGATAGAGCTTATACCTCTGGCTAGCTCACTCAGGGGTAGTGGTTGTTGACCGTGGGAAAGAGGTGGAGAGAACAGATCAAATGCGCACGGAGCGCATAAACAATTCGTTTTACTTTCTTACTTTTGTTCTTAATGCTACTCTACGAAATAAACACTAAACACACACAATTATATTTAAAACACTACTTAACATTCATTAATACAAAAAAATTAATAAAAACCCAATAGAATTCCGTAATTGGATATTGGTTCATGCCCGAATACTTAAATGACATGCATGTAAATACACACTCGCATAAGTTCATAAATGTAACAAACAAAACATATATATCATAGCATGAAAAATAACTGCAATCAGACATTATCCTGTCTATTTAGGCATGTAATTATATAGGGTGTTATTTCAACTGTCTCTTTATTTACTTTTAACTCTTTTACGCATTATTTTACTAAGATATGTTCTCATTCAAGAGGTTACTGTCATTTATGAAAATATTTGAGTTACCTACTTTATCTCACCCAGGTGTAGATTAATGGTAATTTTCTACTGGCTTCATGCTGCGATGTTATGAGTAAATGATTTCTTTCTTTTGTAGGCTTCTGTAAGGCAATCAATGGCATCCGGTGAATGCTATTCGTTCCATAATCTAGGGAGGGCTTCACTCCTACATGGACAGCGATGATGGTAACTCCGCAGAATGGATGGCAGAGCCCAGTACCCAGCCTGTTCATGATTTTAAGATATATCAACTTTTTTTCTTTTACTAATTTTCCTTTGATCCTGCTCATGGCAGTCACAGTTCTAGAATCCCTTTTCAAAGTTCAGCTTTCCAACTCCAATTAATCATGCTATTGTTCTCTTCTTTTTAATTAAACCACGTGGTTAGCAAATAGAAAATATTTTCAATAACTTTTCTTTTCTTTGTTTTTATCTATGTTCAGGAATTTCAATTTTACCTTGAGATCTACACTCGACCATTCATTGTCTCTTATTTATAACATTTTATTTTATTAATTAAAACGGCTTTGTCTCGAGATAGCGATCTGCAACTTTTCGGGTCCTTTCTTTGCAATTAACTTATCTTTTAGAATTTGTAAAATCTTTTCTTAGTCGACCATCTTGGAATCAATTTCTTTTTAAATTAAAATAGCTTTATTCCTTGAGATAGTGATCTATAACTTTCTGAATTCTTTATTTCCAATTAACATATCTTTTAGAATTTGTAAAATCTTTCCTTTAGTCGTCCATCTTGGAATCAATTTCTTTTTACGAAACTATTACATTTACTCACTCATGCAGCAATATAAACACACATATAAACAAAATATAAGAGCACAAACCATACCCATCCCTCTTATGTTTCAATCTATTTTTATTTACTTACTTAAAATATATACACACACACATACAAAACAACAACGAGAAAAAATAATAATTTAACTTAATATTACGCTTGATTTGAGTATATATGTATGCTCGGTGGTATCACCCTATGACTTAGAACAGGATTTGAACTCAGCCCTGTTATAGTACTGACTTTATTGGTTTTTAACGATTGACTAGGATTTCTCTGATCAGTTTTCCTTTGGTTTTCATGAGATTTGAGACTTTATGAATCAGAATTGTTGTAATAATTATCATTTGAGTTAGAGAAATTGTGATTTAATTAGGTATCTGACTTGGTGAGAACTTTTTTCAGCTTTTGCAGAATTACTGTCTATTTTGCCATTACTATTATTTAAACTTCTATCGGCTATATTAGAAAATGTCATCAAAAAGTTGTTTTTTTTATTCTTGCTTTTAGCAGATTTGGGGTTTTATCCCCTTTCATGACTTAAGATTTAATGGAAAATCACTTACCAACATAATAGGGCACTTTTCTCATCTCCAACTATTCTTGTCCTGATTAAAACTTTAGACTTTGCAGGAGCTTGGAGTGGTTGTTGTAACACTATTAATCGCCACCTGGCGTCGAACTATCATTAACTATAATTTTTAAATATTATCAAAAAATTATATAATCAAGTAAATACTTATTGATCTTTTCTAACTTTTTTGTTCCTAGTTTAAGGAAAATTATGATTAATAATTAAAATTGATAAACAAACAAATATGTGATATAAATATGGTCCTGAATATTATAAATCACAGTCTATTTAATAGCATATGAAGTGTATGAGTCAAACTAAGAGAAATTTAGACAGATTTGAGTAAGTTAAAATAATAGTTTAATTTCCAGAAAAATTCAATTACATACATAACTGTTACATATGTCCTCATCAGTAAAGCATAGGTCTGCCCATTAGGGCCACTGTAATCTCTAATTTTTGACTACCCTGATTCCCCCTCTATATCCTACTTATATACCCAACTTCTGGAGTTCAAACAAAATATCACTTGTTTCATAAATACCTCTCCTTATATGGTCTGCTAACTGAGCCCTTCACTAGTCCCTATGAGATTTGATTCATCCCCAATTTCACCTTATAAGGCAAGGCATTTTGGTGGTAAATTTTTGCTGAAATCTTCACACCATATATGGTTATTTTCTACATGACATCATTGCATTATATAATTATTTAGATAATTCCAATATTATTTAGTTATACACTTCTAATATTATTTAGTCATACAATTCTATACTTATTTATGAATCCCCCTAATTTTACAATACTATTTACATAAGAGATTTCAAACAATCCTAATTAACTTGTCCGTGATACGTACTTTAAATAACTACATAACTTTTCAATTTAATACAATGTTTTTTTTCCATTCCTTAAATTCAGCCATTTTAAGGTTTGCTATTTTATAGAATACTTTTTCATGTTAATTCCTAATACATTTTATAATATTTAATTAATTTCAAATTGACTTGCCTGGATATGAGTAGAATATGGTGATTTTTAATACATTTTATAATTAAAAGCATTATCATTAAATAAACCTAAGTAATATATGAGTGGTATCACATTGGATTTCAATAAATAATTGTCTGTGTTATTGCTGACTTTTCACTTCCTAAAAGTAGAGCTCACGATTTATTTTTGACTAAGTTTATTCTACCTTTAAGAATAAATGATTTGGTCAAAAACTATTAAGCATTTGATAAGTGGTACTGTTTGGTCATAAACTCGGAAATCACATCTAGTACACTCATTACAGTGAAGGGTTTTTTTGTTTTTTTTGGTAAACAATCATGTTTAGCATTAGGACTTTTTCTTATTATTAATCTTTAAAGCATTAAAAAGTAATCATATAATATCCTTTCATATTATAGCAAACATGTTTTTGAAGATTTGCCTATAAATTATTAGGAACAGTAACTATAATTTCTAAATAATAATTACTGTCAGTGTTGAAGAAAAAAGTCAGTTTTCACAGGGACTATTCTGCGATAAGCATTTTCACTGATTAAGAATTGATATTGGACTTAAGAATTGTTCTCATTCCAATTAACAATTTCTGATTAAATCTTTTTTATTAAAATAAACAAAATAACACCTGAACCCTATTTTTTACTACAAATTTTAGTTATCTCAATTTTCTTTTTTTTCTATTAGCAATTAAAATACACGAACAGTATATATTCATAAATAGTTAATGATTCCAATGTATGTACATGAATAGAGTTATATAATACAACTGGCATAACTTTATCTGGAATAAAGCTGTTTCAGTTTTGTAAATTGAATTGTATTATCTGCAATATCAAATCCATTAAGGTTTAAGAGTGAATTTTGATTCTTTAGTACTAATATAATAATTGTAGTATTCAGAAATTCATAAGTTCAAATCTCCCTAAAGTATTAATATGAAATCGAACTGAGGATTTTGCACTCCAAAGTCTAATATTGTATATTATACTAAACTTCCAGAGCATTTTATTAATAGTTTTGCATTTAAGAAGGCTGACATTTATATAAATATGATATCTACATTTTTTCCCTTTCTCAACAAAAATGTGTGTACTTTATAAATTATTTATAATAATTGTCAAAATAATTAGTAAGAGCATTATCTTACCTAAATAAATATTTTGTTGTTATAATGATGATGGGAGAATTTCTCAAATATGATTTCTTTTATAGAGCTTGAAAGTTATTGTTTGTGTTAATGTTTACTTTACTACAGTAAAAGTACTTTCTGCATGATTTGTTCTACTGTGACTATATATTACTTAGAGACTGCTTGAGAGTTGATATTAAAATAAATTATCAATTTATTTTGTTTATTTTAGTTACATTGCGCCAGTTTTGATCCTTTTGCTGCACAATTTATGATAAAACAAAATCAGCATGCAATCGAGCCTAAGAGGTAAGTAATATAAAACTTTCTGAATAAATTTGGGTTTAATATTACTTTCCAAAACACACGCTCAATGAAAAAAAGATCATTCGCATCTGTAATATGCCAATACAATTTGTTAGATCAGAGGAAAATCTATTCATACCACAGTGCTTACCAAAGCGATCAATGGATAGAAAAAGCTTTATGTATAATATCCCTACGTTCATCTGTGAGAAGCTTTGGATTGCTCTCGATTGCAGTAGTTGGCACTACTATATGGATAGTTTTGCCTCTGTTTTAACCGCATGGGCAACCATAGGGAATAGTGGCCATGTGATGTTTAGTGCTTTCGGATTCGTTAGGAATAATTTAATCCTAAATAAAAGATTTTTAGAAAATATATTTTAAATTTTTGTTCTTTAATATATACATAATACTGGAATTAACAATATTCTTTTTAATATATTAACGAATACAAGATAAACAATACGATTTTATCATATCTGTCACCTGCAATAGCATTTATAACTAAAATTGAAAAATCAAAATTTCATTGTAGTTGTAATATGTTGCCATTCCGAATCTTCATATTTTGTATGTATTTATACTATTATATTGTTTATTTAATAAAATGTTTGATATATTTTTTAAATATGCCTCTTTTATTTTTTCCCCCTCAAATCCTTTTCTGAGGCAAGGGATGTGGTGTCAAAACAAAACCACCACTCGCAAACATGCAAACACTCAACGAATGACAGAATAATTTATTTTTATACTAGAATTCATATTCATGAAATCTCAGTTTTTATGCTCTCTTCAAATCATCAGTATAACTTTTTCCATACATTCACATACTTTATAAATAATGTATATTAAACGGAGGATTTAATCACAGTTAGCAATGGTTCCTTTCATTAAACAAATTGGCGTCTTAGAGAAATCTCAATTTAGAAATAAAACATTAAGTCAATTTCAAAGTGATAACTTATTAAAGAATGAAATACATATTAATAAATTACTGAGTGTACAATGTACAAAAATAAAAAGCATTTTAATTTAAGTACATTTTCTAAGATTACAAAAAATGGAGGAAAAAAGCACTAAACGGAAAACCTGGCTTTCATGATACTAATGAATAGTAAAGTGTGTGGTATAATTGCATCAATTATTTCCGTTTTAATGTTGTATTTGACAGATCATAAAATACTGATAGGTTACTAATTACTAATGGAAAGAAAGCTTATATTAAAATCAACAAATATGCACAAGTATGAATTATATTCGTCCACATGTGCAATTAAAAACGGGAATTACGAACTTGTATTTCGTCTAAAATTACTGAAGAGATATTTAAATATGTATTTACTTAATATTCAGTTATTTCCAATGAAAGATTTTTTTTGACAATATATGTTCTGCATATAAAAAATTATGAATAACTTATTAAATAATCAATATAATTGAATAAAAATATAAAAATTATGAAACGTTGGTCATTAAATGGTATACAAGATAGTACTTTCATCATAAGCAATATGTAGCTTTTATTCATTTATATATTGGAATATTCACATATTAAACGTAATTTCAGGGTTTTGTTTTATTTTATTTTTTTCTAACATATACCAGTTGTATTTTTATATTGGACTATTTCCATCATCTAATATGTGTGTTAAATGTCTTTAGAAAAGTTTAATTTTATTTAAATATTCCAAATGCATTCAACTGTTAGTAATATCACAGCAAAGAGGTTAGTATATGCACCAACAGTTAATGCAATCACAGCAAACAACTGTTGTAATATTACAGCAAACAGATTAGTGTATGCACAATGCTTCGAGAAGTATTTTTCTCCCCTCTTCTTCAGGTGTTGCTGGCCTGAACAGTGATAATACTAGCATGGGATTCGAACCTGGGTCCTGAGATTCTTGATTATTGAGTTTTAAGGTAATGCTCTAACCAACCAAGCCATCCTGCCAAAGGCAACAGTATGTAGTAATTTCATATACTTAACTATGATGTTCCTCCTGATTTTTCCACTTTTTCCTCAGAGAAGAATTGATTAGTGATTTCCATACATTATGTATAGTCACACTAGATTGGCTTATGAGATTTTTTGCCATTGTCATGTGAGCAGCTTCTTTAAATTTTCTTCTTTGTATCTTTTCTTCTTCATCCAATATTTTTGTATTTTCCCAATCAAATGTATGTTCATTAGTACATACATGGTCTGCTACCTTAGACACATCTGTTTTCTCTTTTCTAATCATCAGTTTATGTTCTTGCAAGCACTTTTGAATAGGATGGCTAGTCTCACCAATATATGTTTTTCCACATTCACATGGTATTTTATAGATACAGTTTTTCTTTTCAGCAGTTCAAGTTTAGGCTTTGTAGATGTTAGAATTCCTTATAGTGTGGTATGGCTCTGGAAAGTTGTTCTGATGTTAAGCTGATTGCAGATTTTCCTTAATTTGTCTGCTATTTTTGGAATGTATGGGTACACTATGGTACCAATCATTGACTTTTCTCTTGATGGTTCTTTTTGTTGCCTATTTAATGTTTTCTTAATATCAGCTGATGGATAACCATTTTTCATAAGAGTTTGTTCTATATAGATCTTTTATTTTTTTCAAATCATCAGTTTCTGAACAAACTTGTTTTGCTCTGTTCCACAGTGATAGTATACTAACCTGTTTGCTGTGATATTACTAACAGTTGAATGCATTTGGAATATTTAAATAAAATTAAACTTTTCTAAAGACATTCAACACATATATTAGATGATGGAAATAGTCCAATATAAAAATGAAGCTAGAACACCATCATCACACACTTTCAGAAAAACATTATATATCAGTATTTACATTATTTAAAATCTTAATAATAGGATTCCAAAATATATGTTCCCTTTACATTAATATGTTTTTTTTATGATATATTCAACTTTTCCAATAAATGATAATTTATTGCTGCTTTTTTTTTTTGTAGAGTTAACGTAATGGTAAAAAACTCTCGAGACTTTAGTAATGCATTTTCCTGCCCAACAGGTTCTCAAATGAACCCATCTGACAAGTGTTCTCTTTGGTAGTAGTGAAATGTATCATCAATATTATTTTTGATTAAAAAGTATTTACCCACCACTTTATAATAAAATAAAAATATATTTCAAAACTTTTATTATCTATGTTTTACAAACACAAGTATATAGAAACAATTTTATTAATAAAAAAGATAGATCTATGAGAAACATGAATTACATGATTTGTATTTCAAACCACAGATATATAAAAAAATGGGTATTTAAAGATAGGTTAGACACAAAGATTGATTAGAAGATTGATTACTATGATTCTGAACACAAAGATTGGCAGACATGTTTTTTTTTTTAAATTATACATGTTCAGAGGTATAGATATTCCATAAAATAAGGAACAAGATTTACTAATATTAAAAAATAGCAATAAATATATTATAAATTACATTCACAACATTTAATTAATTACATTTGTTTTTACATCACATCAAGTTTAAACTAATGTTTTTAAGCAAATTAGAAACCCAAGACAGGAAAATATCTCCACAGTAGTGGTTATTGTATTCTGTGGCTTATACAGAGAGGCTGATGGATACTTTATAATAACATTCAGAGAGAACTGCTACTATTCATATGGATGCAATTAAAGATAATGTGACCAATTAATCCATGATTTATTCTGATAACTAAATCATTGAACATTATAAGGTGAATTGCAGACATAATTTTGTTTTTAAAATTTCTACAACAGCTATATAAATAGCAATTTTTTTATATACATAAAAAAACCTTTTTCAGCACCAGATTTGGTACCCTTTTCAAATGTTAATAATCTATTATGTTAACAAACTATTTTAGACATAAAATCATCCAGTGTTCAATAATGAAATTAAAACAACCAATACAAATATAAATTATTAAATAAATCAAAACCCACATATAAATCCAGTAATTATAAAATAATTGTCTATATCAGGGGTGTCCTAAAGTCGATCGTGATCAACTGGTCAATTGTGAAGCCAATTTTGGTCGATTGCGAGGTCAATCTGCCAAGAACTGGCTGACAAGAACCATCCAATTACAAGTGAAATCATTTAAGTCAAGATTTTCAATTTTTTTTTATTATTTTTGTTTTCTAAATTTTTTTCAATTCTAGATAGGTGAAGTCCAATAAGTCATGTCATTATTAAAAATAATATTTTTAATCTTAACTTAATGTGTTTTTGTAACCGAATGCAACGCGTGAACGTAACGTGCAAATGCAACAGTATGCATAAAGTTCCTGACTCAAAAAAGCACAGCTATTTATCTTGAATATTTGGTAGTGTCATATGATAGCTTCTTTTCTTTAGTATTGAAACAGTATGATTTATCTATCTTTCAGTTTCAGATTACTATGTTTCATAGTAGTATAATTTTCTCTAATTCAAATCCATCCAAGTCCATGTATATTTTAAATTAATACTAAAATATTGTATAAAAGTTCTGTTAAGGAATATGTGCATTTATTCATATTGCACATTAATTAGCTAATAATATGTATATGTATATAACTATAATATGCAGTTCTAATTTAAAATAATAAATTGAAGTAATTTGTGTAGACATTACTGTGCATGTGTGGAAGCACACCTATGTATATATGCAAAGGAAACTGTAATGTGACAGATTTTGTGAACATTACAACTTTTCTAAATTATCTATTTTAAGTTATTATAAATTTAGTTTATAAATTTGCTTGCATTTTCATATAAAATCATAAACAATTGCATTTCTTCGAATGTGGAAGCACATGGCAAATATGACGCAGCGTCTGGTATTCTTTGCTGGTAAATCACAGAATTGAACAAGAAATGAGTGATTTTTTGCCCCACTTCATTTGTCTCATTGAATGTTATGGACAGTACTTTACTTGACATGTTACCTAATTCCAATTATCTTCACACATCTATCTGGACCCAATTTTACAGCTTAATACTTTAATACAGAATGGCATAAAGAGTCATATAATTCTTAATGAAGGAAATCACAATATTTGGTTGTATTCTCATTCTTGGTGTTCACCTAGAGATGGTGTTGATGCTAATCAAAAACATATACATATAACGATTCCGCGGCCCGACCTAAATGATCGATTTGATCGATCTGATTTCTTAGATTTATAATAAAATATTCTACTAACTAATACTATTATATGATGTTAGTTTTTTTCATTTTTGTAAATGTTTAGTAATCTTATCTTGCTTTTTTAGTTTGTGTGTGTGTGTGTCTTTTTAAAGTTATGTTGTTTTTGTAACTTTTTTTTTTTGGACGTTATGTGTGTCTTTTTAAAGTTACATTTTTTTTTTTCCAAGAGTAAATCAATACTTTTATTCAAAAGCAACACGTAATAAGTAAATGTTTATTAATTTTATCTTGTTTTTGAATTTGTGTGTGTATCTTTAAAGTTATGAGGCTTTTTCTAATATTTTTTGGGGGGACTTTATGTGTGTCTTTTTAAAGTTACGGTATTTTTTTTTCAGGAGTAAATTAATCATTTGATTCAAAAGCAAGATGTTATAAGTCAATGTTTATTAATCTTAGATTGTTTTTGAGTTTGTGTGTGTGTCTTTAAAGTTACGGGGCTTTTTCTCATTTCTTGTTGGACTTTATGTGTATCCTTTTTTTAAAGTTACGGTATTTTTGGTCAAGAGTAAAAAATCAATTATTTTTATTAAAAAAGCAAGATGTAATTCTAAATCTATCAAAAGTAACGTCATTTATATACTACAATTTAGAATTGATACCCGACTGCTATTAGTAAGGACTGTCATTGAAAGATTCAATTGAAAAATGATACCCGACTAATTTCCGTTTTCTTTTTTTTGGGGGGAGGGGACAGTAATGAATCAGAAAGTGGGTTGTTTTTGTTAACTCTGTCTATATAAAAAGGATATCGTTATTGAAATACTAAATTTAAAAATGATAGCCGACTAATTTGCATTTCTTTTGACAGTAATTAATCAGAAAGTGGGTTTCTTTTTTTTTTGGTAAATCTTGTGTATATATATAAAAATACCCTAATTCAAATACTCCATTGAAAAAAAACAAACCCTGTTGAATTTGCTTTTTTTTTTTTTACGACAGTAACTAAGCAGGAACTGGGTTGTTTTTGTTAGTGTGTAGATATAAAAACTAATCTTATTTTGAAATAATAAATGTAACAAAAAAAAAAATAATACCCGACTAATTTTTTTTTTTGGACAAGTAATTAATTCCTAATAATTAAACACTGGGTTGTTTTTGTTTGTGCATGTGTATATATATATATATATATAGCAAAAGTAACTTGTCACGGATGAATTCTCGTGAAAACGGTACTTTCGCGTGATCCTTAAATTTTTTTCCCGTTTCGCATCCTTAAAAGCAATTTTTGAGGGTTACCTATTCGTAATGGAATCTTTAGGACATTATTACTAAACTTACAACAGTAAAGTAAGTTACAACACATTAAAAAAAGATGTCTTATCAAATTTTAAAAAGCTACGACTGCTTCAAATGCACACACTCTCACACGAAACTACAGAGAAAATAGATATTCTACTATTAAGAGAAAATGATGAACAAAATCAACTACTATGGCAGCCAATCAAGGCAGTTCTTTCTCTTTGCTTTTAGGATAGAAAAAAGCCATAACTGGCAGCCATCGGGAACTCTTTGTGTTTTAATCATAGAAAGAAGTCTCATTTGTGTTGGCTACTGTCGCCGTCACCTCCTCCATCCAACATAACATGAGGAGTTTTCTGCGTTTATAATGTAGAAAATTTCCTCTTTTGTTGGGTGAAGGCCGGTGAAGTGGTATATTTCTAGAAATTTACCTAGAAATAGCGACATCTTGAGATGAACACCAAGGATGAGAAAACAACCCAATATTTCAATAGTAAAAAAAGAAAAAAATTATTAGAAAAAAAACCATTTTCATACATTCGAATACACACACCAACCCATAAAATTTGTATGAAGTGTACAAATTGGCAAAATTTATTTACTGTGATGCGACCTTAAAAAACATTCCAAATAAAAGCTTAATAAATTTAAAGCCATTTTAATATTTGTTGCTGTTTCGAGAACTTTGACTTTTTGTTCCAATTTTTATTTTTAAACCAAAAAAAGAAAAACAGTGTAGCACACAAAAAGGCTAATAAAATTGAAAATTCTTTTTAAAAAAAAATAACTTTTTTAAAAAACAAAAAGCAGAATAACTTTAAAACCATTCTAATATTTGTTGCTATTTCTATATAAAAATGAAACAAATTTTATTTTTGTTACGGTGATTTTTTTCACAAAAGGACTAACACAAAATAAAATAAAAACCCGAATCAAATTGAAATTTGTTGATTTTATTTGACATTTATTGATGTTATTTTATTTCATTTATTTTACGTTAATAAAAAAAAAGGTTAAAAATATGATTTCGGTATTTTCTCTTTTTTTTTGCATAACAAAAACACAGCAAAATGATTAAAATCAATGACCTGGGAATGTTCATATTTTATAGTTTTATGGTAATGGCACCATCAAGTGGCATCTTTGTCCACTAAACTACTACCCATTTTAACAACAGAAAATGCATGCATGTGTATTTGTTTGCTATAGCTAAATGTTTACCTAGGATTTGCAGTCCTTCTGAGTGCTCTATGACATCTTGTGGAAGTTTACCCACTTCTTTGGCAGAGATGTCAGGTCCTCTGCAGACTCTTCAGCTGGATGGGTCCTTTTTTAATATAATTTTATGTTGCTAGTCTATTCTCAGTCCTAGCTTGGTTCTTCTTGGTTATTTAGTTTCCTTTTTTTATATCTCTCAGCATACAGAAGCTACTGTCTATCTAGCAGGTGAGACACCGATGTTATTTCATCGTGAGTCAGTGGTCAGGTGGGTCAAGCATGAATCCACATCCTTTTAAAAAGCCACTAGCCATGTATTTCTTCTATTTCTTTCTTTGCTGCTGATCTCTCCCATTCCAAAGTAGTAATGGTAATTGTAATCTTCCTTTCTTCTTTTTTATCTATTTTTTATTGGAATTTAATTAATTAAACATTTTACAATTTCCTATGGATTGTTATCAGTGGAAAGAATGTCTAATTATAAATGAAACTTTTTCATTAGAATGATTAGTTCCTCTATGGTTCATGGAATGTAACTAATTAAACATATTTTAACACCTTTATTTCATACAAATATATTATTTTACATTTACATTTTTTTTTATTACAAGTTTATAATTCATTTTAACTTCTCTTTTTTCGATAACTTTTAATAGTAATATATTTCAAATGTTCTTTCCTTTTTTATTTATTATTATTATTATTTGAATTATTATTTCAATTGTATTAATTATTATAATACATAGTTTAAAGAGAGAAAGAGATGCATTTCTTTATGCACTCCCCTCCCCTTCTCTTAAAATAAAATCAGAAGTAATTTTCAAACATTTAACTAAATCTCAACTCTTTTCTCTTTTTTTTTACCAACTTTCTGGTAACTAAATTATTTACCCTTGTTAATAGGTATATACATGTGATGATGACTTTGTGGTCATCACATAACAGTCCATCCAATTTTTGAGAATTAAAATCAGGTCAAGTCTTGTTCTAGAATGAGAGCCTATTTTAATTCTTCACCCTTAGTCCTTATTTCTTCTTATACAAAAAATTACTCTTGCACTCCATCCATATTACACAGTATCATGATGAGGAGGAGGATCAATACAGAGAGACAACAAGGAAAAACTATCTAATTCATTCCAATCCATTTTGCTGATTAAACCAATTTGATCCCCATGCAGATGAGACCATGGCATGACTTAACTTTTCTCCAAATGGCACAAAAGAGTTCGAAGCATGTGAACAGCAGGATATTTCTACTCACTGTTCAACTTATGCAAACAACAAATTCTTATTTTTTTATATTTTACTTTTATTTTCTAGATAATAATTCTTACTATAATTCAGATATGGCTGGGAAATTTCATCCAGCATGGATAATGAGCCCAGAATTCTTACTATGTTTTATTATAAAAGTCTTACTGCAGGAAGTAATCTGTATCTACACTTAATGAAGAGATGGCTGAATCAAACTCAAAATATGATCCAAACTTAATACACCCACACACACATATATGCTTCCATCTGCAACCTTATACACCTATCAGTGATACCTATCATTTAATTATTATTAAGACTATTTATTTTATTTTACTCATTATTAATTGGCTCCTTAATAAGCCTGAACAATTATTATTTCTTCCCTTGCTTTTATTTACTTGCTAATTATAGCCGCATTTACAACTGATAGATTGTTACACTGATAATTTACTTACAGATTTCTCCCTCTTTGTTTTTTTAAATAAAAAAACTTTTATTTTCAATATTATGTCCCAATGTTCTTGATTGCGCCTATACACATCCATTAGGTTAATCATTGATTATACATTTGGTGAATACTATTTCTTTGTACGTACTATTATGTTTGACTTTAATTATTTCTCATGAGACAAGTTTTGTCTCACTTATTACATGTTTATTAATTCATCTCTACTCTCACTACCTTCCTTTTTTTAAATTAACTTTATAAATTGTCTTTCTTGCTCGAAATTCTAGGATGTTAACCTTTGGTCAAGCCGACTTATCCATCTACTTATTTTTTAAGTTAGTTTCTATCTGGCGACTTCTTATCCCTATTTCTTCTAGATATATAACCACTTGTGCTAGGAACTTGAGAGCTATCCTTATATTCAGTAAAGTCTTCATCCTTGTCCGGATGATTTAAATCTGACTATTCCGTTCTGCCTAAACACTCTAGTTCCTTCCAATCTACCAGAAAATGTCTTCTTGTTTTCTTCCCAGTAATTACAATGAGGGTTTAATTGGATCCTATTTATATTTGGTTCTTTGAGCTGGGGTTTAAATTTTGATCCTCCAGCTTATAATTAGGCCTAGTGCTGTCAAATGCATTAAGTAACTCAGCAACCTGTTCAACAGTTTTCCTTTCTGTGCCTATGAGCATATGATCCACATTATGGAGGAAATTATGCTTTACTATTCTAATGATTTGTTTTTCAGACAGAGGGTGGGCTGTTAATGCACATAAATTCACCACTTGGTGCCAGAAAAATGGGATGAATGGCTCCCCAGGCCTCCATTTGTTCTGCTTTGTTTGATGTAGAATATTCTCCTGATGCTTTTTACTCCAGTAACTGGTGAGCAAAGCCTCCTTATATTCTGTAAACATACTTGGTTTGTTAAGAAAAGAATCCCACCATGATTGCGAGGCATTTGTAGATGACTATATGCAATAGCGTTCATGGCATTGTCACTCAGCTTGTTTAACATGAAATATCTCTCCAGACTACCAAGATGCTCTATTGGGCTTTCCCTGACATGACTAGAGAAGATACAAACCTTTAAAAATTGATTCACCCCAACTAAGTTTATTGGACTATTTCCATTGTTCCCATACATGCATTCACTCAAACCTCTCTGTAATTTATTATTAGTCTTAGCTATTTCTACCTTGTTCTCCCTTTCTTGTACCTTTACTTCTATCTTCTTAATTGTTCCCACTAACGGATTGATGTCTAGCTTTAAATTTTCTATGATTTTTTCTTTTTCATCCGCAATTGTCTTTAATTTCTCATCTTACTCCATTTTCAACTTCTCTACATCTTGACATAATGTTTCCAGCTTATCTTTTACATACTTCACCTTGTCATTTACTGTTGACATGATGCCCTGTTTTAATTTATCCCACTTTCCCAGGAGGCACTGCTCTATTTTTCTTAGTGATTTCGCATGGTATCCAACGTTTCGTTCATAACTGTAATCTGATATTAGGTTGTTTAAATTTCTCATTCACTTCTTCAATCCTTTGATTAAAATTTTTACTTAGCTGTTCACCCAACTTTTCTATCATTCTTTTATTCCTTTCCTCTCTTTCACTCAATTCCTTAGCCAACTGTTGCTGACCTTCCATCAATTTCTTTAACATATCCATTAAAATGTATTTTTTACATTAATTTCCTCTCCTTGTTTATCATTATCCACCATCTCTATTACCTCACTAATTCCTATCTTCTTTTTACTGTCTATTTTCTTGGAAGGTTTCATTTGTCCTTCATTAGAAGTTTTTTCTACTTTGCTACCTTGGGCATCCATTTTTGTTTTTGATCTAGTGTGCATGAAATCTATCTAATTAATACAATATCATTTATAGTTTATTTTATTATGACAGTTCTACTAATATAATCATCAATTTACAGAATTACCTTATTCTCTTTAACTTTTGTTTATTGATATTAGGTATGTTTGTTCATCCCTCCCACACCTCACTCACTAATTCTCACTCACCTATGCCTGCCTTCAAGACCCCACACAATTATCTTCATATTATGGTATAGCTTCTTAACTCATACCATGTTCTTTTTTGTTTGCTTTTGTCTCCCACCAAGATTTATTTTTTTCTTTAACTTTATTTACTGCATAAATCTATTTCATTACGATATATTCTAATTTGAATGGGCTGTACTTGTAAATGTGATAAATCCTGGACTGGCCCCCAATTGTGATGGATATGTGTTATTTTGTTATTAAAATATTTACTTATATTTATACGACATTACAATTCAAGCAGAGTGCAAATACAAATACAAAATTAACTTTATATCTGTACACTTGATCAAATCACGAAGCAATACGAACATATACCTCAACATTGTCTTTACCGATCAAGCACTCTCATCTGCTGAACAAAGAAAACTATTCCTAAGAATAAGTCAATAAATGTCCAGTGCTTGATATATATTTTTAAATTTTGAGATTACCACAATACAAGAAGCATAACAAATATGTTTCCTTTTACTTATTTATTCTTTTCAAATAAATCATTAACCTTTAACCCCCAAATTTGTTAATCCTCCCCCCCCCCCAGTAGCTTGGTAACAGGAGAATAAAGCAAGTCTAAATAACCTTTAGGAATAGTAAGTAATATTTAATAACACACACTAACATTATATTACATAATAACAATAAAAAAACAAAATAAAGAATACATCAAATATTAAAGTGATATAAACAGCTCTATCTTCGAATTTTTATATATTCTTTTCTAAATTAGTTCTTATTATTTATATTTTTTTTAATATTGTGAAATTTAACAGAAAATGCAGGCATGCATATTTGTTTGCTATAGCTAAACGTTTACCTAGGATTTGCCATTGTTCTCATTTGCAGTTCCTCTGAGTGCTCTATACCATCTTGTGGGAGTTCACTCACTTTTTTTGCAGAGACGGCAGGTCCTCCCCAGACTCTTTGGCTGGATGGGTCCTTTTTTAAATATAATTTTATGTTGCTAGTCTATTCTCAGTCCTAGCTTGGTTATTTAGTTTCCTTTTTTATACCTCTCGGTATACAAAAGCTACGGTCTATCTAGCAGGTGAGGCACCGATGTTATTTCATCATGAGTCAGTGGTCAGGCAGGTCAAGCACAAACCCATGTCCCTTCAAAGCCACTAGCCATGCATTTCTTTTATTTATTTCTTTGCTGCTGATCTCTCCAATTCCAAAGAAGTAATGTTAATTGTAATCTCTTTCCTTTCTTTTTTTTTTTATCTATTGTTTATTGGAATTTAATTAATTAAACATTTTACAATTTCCAATGAATTGTTATCAGTGGAAATAATGTATAATTATAAATGAAACATTTTCTTTAGATGTGTTCCTCTATTGTTCATGGAATGTAATTAGTTAAACATATTTTAACACCTTCATTTCGTACAAATATATTATTTTACATTTATATATTATTATTTTTTATTATAAGTTTATAATTCATTTTAACTTCTTTTTTTTCAATAACTTCTAATAGTAATATATTTCAAATGTTCTTTCTTTTTTTATTTATTATTTTTTGAATCATTATTTCAATCATATTAATTATTATAATATGTATTTTAAAGAGAAAGAGTCGCATTTCTTTATGCACCCCCTCCCCTTCTCTTACAATAAAGTCAGAAGTAATTTTCAAACATTTAACTAAACCTCAACTCTTCTCTTTTTTTTACCAACTTTCTAGTAACTAAATTATTTACCCTTGTTAATAGGTATATACATGTCACAATGACTTTGTGGTTGTCACACGGCATTAGTTTGATTGTGTTTGCTTTACCAGATGGCCATGTTCATATACCATGTGTAGTCAAATCTCAAGGATTCTCTGTTAAACCCACTCTAAGATGTATCGTGATCTAGCTGTTCTCTTCAATTATGTCAAAAGCCTACTCATTCATCCACACTCATCACTATTAAAGAACAGATCATTTGATGACTTCAATCAATATTACCTGCACTCAACTGAGTATTCATAGAACTTTCCAACACCAATGTAGTTTTCTTTATATTCTTGTTAAGACTATTTCTGTTTCCTAGTAAAATCTCCACTCAAGCTAAAGTAAACATTTGTATAGATTTATCTTATAATCATTTAATGTATTCTTTTATTTTTTGTGTGTAAAATATATTGTCATTTAGTTTTAATGCTAATTTTGTAATTTTAAATTTTTTTTTGCTATGTTGCAGAGCCTGTATTGAGAATTGTTTCTTGATAAACACTTGTGGTAATAATTTTTTTATTACCTACCTGTCTTCTTTTGTGATCATTTTGATTAATTTGTTAGCTTAGTAAACCACCATCATTTGGCTGTTGATTTCTTGATTGGATAATCCTGGTTTTAGTGAAACCATAGATTTTGCTCTCTTTTTAAAATTACTTATGCCATAATTTTATTCTCCCTTCTTGTAAATGTTTCAATGTTGGTAATTTTAAATGTAATTATCCATTAGCAATTCTGCAGACTAATGATGCCTCTAGCTCCAATGTACTAGAGTGTGCTTGTCCATGCTTATTCATTGATTAAAAACATTTTTTTTATATTTTAGAAAGACTTTTGAAACAAACAAAGTGTAAATGGTTTATTTGCTTTTTGTGAATTGTCAGCTCTTCCCTTCAAGAAATTTGATGAAAAGATTAGTGTATCTGCCAGGATGCTTATTATTTTCCTTTTTTCTCATATATGCTTCACTAGAAACTTAGGTTAAACTTTTGATTTTAAATGATTATTACAGACTTAATAAATTTTAAAATTATATTAGCTAACATTTGTCCTAGTTTTATGTCTCAATTATCTGAACAATATCATCGAGCTCTTGCTCTCCCTGGGTATGGTCAGTGCAAATCATCATTAACTTTTTTGATCATAATAAATAAATTTTCTGGTACATAGTGATCTGGTAATGCCCTCCATGATCAAAATAATAAAGAACCAACCATTACATTATTAAATTAATGTAAACCTTACTGCATATGTAATGAAGACCTACATATATGCAAAACAGAAGTAATGCTATAGATTTAAAAGCATTATAAATATTTTATTTTCAATTTTATTATAAAATTAATATAGAAATTGTTATATTTTGCATATAAAGATAAATTTCTCTTAAATATGTTACATATAAAGTAAGATGTTTGCGAGTACTAATATGTTTTCTTTTTAAAAAAATGTAATAAAAATAATCTCCTTGACTGAATTTTTACCCAATTAAATGTTAAAGGTGAAAATAGATTTTAAAATAATTTGAATAAATTATCCTGGGTTAAAATTAAGGGAACCACATTTTTTTAAAAAATTGATAAATCAGCAGGATACCCTGCCTTTGCTAAAAATATTGCAAAGTAGAAAAGAAAAACAAATTTAAAACCAAAAAAAGTGATAAACAAGTTTTGTAACCCATGAGGGGGCACTCAGCCATGTTAGATGTTTATTATTATTCACTTTCATTTTAAAAAGTTGTATTAAAAATTCCATGGTGATAACTATTGAGTAGTAGGCAATAGATTTGCTGTCTATCTCCCTTAATCCTGATCTACAAGATTGTAGGACATCAGCATTCTCAGTCCAAGTTGCAGAAGTAATGGAAAGGTGGCTCAAGATCAAGTGACACCACACAAGTCAACTGTAGAAAACAGATCAGTAACTGATTTCTGCAGATTTTAACCCATTCTTTTAATTAAATTTAAAACATTCAAAGCTAGCTATATTAATATGTAAACAGCCACTCCTATTTAAACTATTTAAATCCTAAACTTTTAAAATGTTAATTTCTAAAAGACAAGTTAAATGTATCTTTTATGTTATATTTTAATCTTGTAAGACTTGCCTAACTTAATTTAAACTAAGGAAAATTAAAACCAAATTCTAATTTCCACTTATGTAAATTCATAACTACTAGTTACTATTCTTTCTTTCTAAATACAAGCTTATGCCTATATTATTTTGATTATAATGCATTTATTGATTTATGCTATGTTTTATTCAGAATGGAGTTTGCTAATATTTAATGTAATTCAAGAGAGATGATTAGATGCTCTCACATTTATTTAATTCTTCATTCATTAATGCACATACTAAACTCCCTTCTGAAAAGAGTAAATATAAAACTTATTTGATATAAAATTAAGCTGTTACAGCTGCTTAAAAAGATAGATTTTCTTGAAAATAAATGATTTAGTTGGTATTCAGCAGAGGTGATAAAAATACAGCATATTATTAGTATTTAAACTTGTAATGTTCTTTACATATGTTGTAGCTCTCCTTAATTTCATACTAATAGCTATATAGATACTTTAACAAACTAGATTTTATTATATTTCTTTAGTATTATAATTATTAATGCTATCTATATGAACTGGCTTATGGTGGTCTCATGAAATAAAACTAAAGATTTACATATTAAATTAGTTAGGTAATAATATAGTCAGTGGGGTGAATGTGTTCTTAGGAAGCACATACATGCCTTAACTCCTTGCTGTTATTCTTGTATAAAATGGGCTTGATTTAAAGTCAACTTATTTAATTAATTTGGATAGCATTTGTATTTAGGACTGGAGCACAAGGATCCAGATGATTTGTTTGTAAGCTGTTCTGATCACCCAGACTAAATGTCTCATTGCACAGCAAGTAGTCTGGCCCATGGGAACTGATTACATGATAATAAATCCCATGATTAAGTGCACATTCAAGATGCACAGAATCAGATCCGATATTTTATAAATGACATAATATATGAAGTCATACTACTAAACATCAGTTCAGCCCTCCATAATAATTAAATATTTCAGCTTTAATCTGAACTTAAATCTAGTTTCATAAGTTTACTATCTGTATAGAGAGAAATGTTTAGCTCATTAAAATAATATTAATGTTAGTTATAATTCATAATAATCACTTCTGCAATATAACCATTGAAAATCTTGTAATCTATAACATAGCATAATTAAGGCATAGCTAATCATGAATTAAAATATGAATAAATTTTCTAAATGTAATAATAAATTTTCCAATCTCAATAATTGTAACCTATAAACATCATCCTCACCTGGGTGTGAGATAGCTTTATATTTCATTTTATGTTTTTCTTTTTTTATTTATTTTCCTTAAATTTTGGCTTATATTAAAATTTATAAAATGTAACTATGCTTAGTGTCTCATTTTTTGCTCATTAGTTATTAATTTTAGAGTCACAGGCAAAATTAGTGATATCAGTTCATTATGACTATCTTCCATATAACTATATTCTATGAGTGTATTTGTTTAGTCTTATGTCCCACCTCTGTCCTACTGCCAGAACATTAATTAAGGAAATGTGAGTGTGGTCTCATATATGTCATCCGTAAGGTGGTAAATCTCTGAGCATTGGTGAAGGAACTGGGGTGAGATTGGATTCGAGATCTCAACAACCTCATCTCAATCAGCCTTGGGATAATTTGCCAAAATTATGGATTTTGTTGTGTGAATGTGCAGAAATGACCATTGCAATAGAAAAATGGAGGAAGTAAAGGAGTAAGAAATAAGATCTGATGAAGACTTCTGGGAACAGTTGAAACTGTTATCAAATTAATAAATATATTTTGCTAAAAGTGTAAAAGAGTGGAGGTTTGATGTTATATAACATGCTCACCAATGGCATTGCTACTGTAGTAATTCTGCAATTATTATTCTAGTATAATCATTAGGAAAATCCATACAACTGACAATGACTAACATAATCTTTCATTACAAATAATGATTATTCTACCCTTGATTTAATTTAATCAACTACATATAAATAGTAAAATTAAATGCATACTAAATTATCTTATAATAATTACTGTTGCCTTACGGGTATCTCAAGGGTAATGATTATTCTCTTATAATATAATGACAAATATTAACAGTAAAATAATTGGATAGTAGGAGGGATTTTATTAAGATCTAATCATTTCAATATTAATCACACCAAAAATCATGATCATAAATTAAATTCTCTTCTTAAAAACAAATAATATTTCTCTAATAATAATAAAATAAGATTAATATTTACTATTTATTACCTTACTTCGAATTAAATAATTTAATTACACTTAAATATCTTCATTGTAAAAATATTAATTATAAAACAATAATAATTTTACTATAATCAAAAGCTATACAGTACAGCTATAACATCTCCCCCTCTCACTCTTCAATACTTTAATTTGATTAGCATTATTACTCTTTTAAATAATAACTTTCAAAATATGACCCTTGTAATATATTCTATCCAGAATTCATATAACATAGTATTTTAAATTTATGCTAAAAATAAATTTTACTTATTTTAATTAACAATAACGTGACCCTTTAAAATATTATAACTTTCAGTGAATGCTCCATTTAGATAATACTATATTTGCAATTAATGTGTCATTAATTTATCAAGTTCTCCTTCTTTACAATATTTTATGCATAAATTATCTAATAATTATGTTTGATTGTAATCATTTTATATAATATGGGCCTTGATATGACTTTTTGATAAAAATAATTCTGAGGAGAAATAAAGTCATCAGTCTAAGATTTATATTAAAATAATTGTTTATTTTAACAATAGATAACCATTTATCAAATATTAACTAATATTGTAACACTCTCAGATACATATGAAATAAGTAAAATGTATGTATAATTATTTACATTAAAAAAATTAATTAATTAAATAACTTTACTTTTTTTCAATTTACCATTTATATTGTATATACTTATACTATACCTCAAATATCAAATTTACTATTATCAACATGTATACTTTCTTTCATTGCAAATTAATTGTACCATCCATTAGTTCTTTTTGTGGTTCAACTTTTTAATCCTCTTTCATTAATGATACAATATATTACCTTTTACATCATTCACGTAAAGATACAATACTTTATTATCTTTTATATTTTAAATCTGCATAAACTTCTAATAAAATTTAAATATAAAAATTTGGTTATGTTATTGTATTTTTTCGATATAATATTTGTAGTCTATTGAAATAGTTAATTGAATCAAGATTCCTTAGTAATACATGGTTATTCATTCTGTGCATTCTTTATTTCTTTTCATTCACTTTTCATTCTCATCTTTAATCTCATATTCTATCTTTTTACATTAAATCAGTTAGATTTTATTTAAATACTAAAATATTGGTTTTGCATTTATTCTTGTTCTTTTAAAACAAACATTCCACTATCTAGGAAGGAAACTAATATTTCTAAAGAATAATTAGTCTACAAATGATGCTCATTATATAGCTTTCTTTACCATACTAAACACTCTCTAGATGAGAAACTGATTTTAATAAATTATTATCTCTAAATATAGGACAGGAGGTTTCCTCTTTTAATGAAATTCTATAATTTGATGAATAGTCATTCTTATCTTAACAACTCTACTTCAATCTCCAGGCTTATCTATTAAGCTCTTATGGAAAGTAACATCCATGTCTCATAGAAAATTTTCTCATCTCTTCATACTAAAGTACATATGTGAGTGTCCCATAAATTAATCCCATTAAACTATTTTAGTCAGATTTTCAGGAGGGTATTTTATCCTATCCTGGAATTATAATTTATTTGTCTATACAATATATTTTTAGCATCAATGATCATAATCTACCTCACAACGAAAATTACAATCTCTTTCCATCAAGTATATTTCTATCATATTAACAATTATATTACAAAACAAATCTCATATCTTATGACAATTATCAGCATTATAAATTTTATCACACAAAATTGAGATCAACTGTTTTGTTACTTTTACCATTCATACCCTTGCATCTCTCTATAGTTTCATTTGAGATTCAAATAGCATATGTGTTTTTATTTCCATGGATCCCATATTTTGATTTATCATTATAACATCAATTTACTCATTAAAGGTTTTGTATATTAAAATATATTACTTAGTTAATTTAAATCATTTTACTTTTTAACATGTAATAATAAAAAAGTATCCTTATAATTTTTTATCTCATCTAGTTCTACATCGTTATAGTATTCAGCAAGATGCTTTACACCTTCTTGTGAGTTATTGATTTTATCTTCTTCACTTGCAAGCAACTTCTAGGATACTGTGGAAAACATAAAAAATCACTAATAACAATAACTTGATAAAACTCTTCAAAACTTCGATTCATCTTTGTCTAATATTTTAGATTTAGATATGTTCTAATGTTAAATATGCATAAATGTAATAGAATTTTAATAAAACTACTTGAATGAATATTCAAAACACATTTGAGTATTAAGCTCTCCATTATTAAACTTTACTATATATAGTATTAATTCATAAGTCATTCTTACTTCTAGTATTTTTTCATTATATTTTACTTAATAACTATTTCTTTATGACAATAAGCATAAAAAAGTTCTATTAACTCTATTTTCTGGCAATATACTATTTTATCAATATTTTTCATAATCAAAATTAATAGCTTTTCTTGCTTAATTTTTTATCCTTTTAATATTTTTATATTATAGGATAATCTTATTTGCTAAACAAAATGTTCTTTCTTAGGATAAGCTTTTATTTAATACAGTCCATAATAAACATTTATTATATTCATTTAGTAAATATTTTTTAATTATTAAATAAGTAATTTACTAATTTCTTTCGTGTAATACAAGTTACTTTAATTTAAAAGATAAATACTTTCATTTGACTTCTTGTTTCAGTTAAGAAACTATTTTTAAAGTTCGATAAACTAATTTAATTATTTTAGATAATTATCAGTTTGTATTTTATTTTTTCATCTTTTCATAATTAAATTATTACTTATATTAATTAACAACATAAAGATAAACAAAAAATATTTTCTTATGTGACAATATTTACATCTTTTAATTAATTGAAGTTGAGAATCCTTATTCCTTTTAGTTTTTCCAGATAATTTTAATAATTTATCCTTGAACTTTTTCTTCAATGGCATTTTCAGGCTGTAAATGTATCACTTATGAAGAAATTTAACTTAATCTATCATTTTAAACTACTACTAAATATATTATATAATTTTCAGCAAAATTAATTTACTTATTTTTCTGTCTACAAAATGAAATATATTAAATTTTATAAGATTTACAAACTTTTACATGAAACAATAGTTCATTTTATTTTTCTTTTCTTTCTCGTTTTTTATCATTTTCTCCCCTTAGTTTGTCTGCTCTCCTCTTTATATATGCCCAGATAGCATGATGTCAAAAAGCCAATAAATTATTTGAGTATTAATTTATGCAATTTTTAAACAGAAAATGATATATATGAAACAGATATACAATCTTTACTTTTTAATTCCCCAAATCTGTAATCTTAAGTCATTTATCTTTTTTTATTAATTTGGGGAATGTTTTCCTCTCCATCAAACTGCAATAATAAGATATTAAAAAAAATAACATTTTAAAATTTTCCAACTTGGCAAATGTACAACTTCATAATAAACAACTCAATTAATTAAATGACGCTCCTTTTTTTTTTTAATAACAGGAGACATAGCTAAATTTAAACACATTTGCAGAGTTGGGGAATAAGTTAATGGCATATTACTTGAATGAAACAAAAAAATATATATTCATTACAATTATATAGAAAAATCAATGCTGCACCATTTTAAAATAAGAATTTTATGAGGCTAATATTATTTTTATAAAGAATCATGAAAAGTGGATTAATGATTACTACATAGGTAAGTTACTTTTATAATAATGTGCATTTAGTTTACATTAAATTTTAGTTACAATGAATATACATAAGATATAGAAGATAAATGTGAGGTGGCACTATTACCTTCCTAATACTTTCTTGAGTCCATGCTGGTGTAATAGTTCATTATTTTGATGTGGTCAGGAATTAACAGCAGGTAGCATGCTTTTCCTGATGAAGTTTAGGGAACAGTTAAATAGTTCAAGATTCCATTTAAGTTTGAGAATCATTTCCATAGAGAGTGGCTCAGGAACGGCCCAAGGAAAGGTGCAATGGTTTACTCCTCAGTCATGTCTATGGTAATGGACAGCATGAAATCAGTTAAACAAATCTTTTCTTTTAAGAAGTTGAAAAGCCACAAGAATAATAATCTAGCCAAGCTAAAACAAGCAGACTCAGATTTGGATTTTTTTATCTGATTTTTTTTTATCTGACATTTTATCAATCCAATTTTTGCACTATTTATATGATTCCTTGGAATATTGCAATGCACTCTGAACTTGTAGCCTGAAGCAATATATAATTTTGGTACAATAACTAATTTTCTACAGTAAACCCACCTTTGTTTTATAAAGAACTTAAGGTAATGCAATCTGTCTGAAAAATTCTTGAACAATTATTTTACATTCTATTTTAGCATTTATAAAGATCTCTTAGTTAGATTAATTAAATGTTAATGGAAAAGTGACTTTTATTCATAGCAATTTTGATTTATTTAACAAACAAATTAATTTCCCCCCTTTTTTAAAAATTTTATAGTAATGTTTCTAGAAATTTCCAATCCGATTGCATTATCTTGTGTTGACATGATTAAAAAAATACATAACTTTTAAATACATATTTCCAAATTAATTTATATATATATACATTATTAGTACATTAAAAGTGTGTATGTTGTAATTAAATCTATCTCTCATGTGTGTCCACATCTCTATTGATTCACCTTTCACAAATCATTAATTTATTTTTATCAAAACAGGGTTAATATTGAAGTGAAAAAAAATTATGGTTAAATAGTGAGTATGTGTACAAGCACGGAGAGATAAACTTTGAACCCTGTTAAATGGTGCAATGATTATTGATACTCAGGAAGCATAATCTGAGCTTCAGATTATCTGCTTCATTTTCCTGGACTTAAAGTCAATACAAAAAAACATCTGACAAAACAAAATTCTCTTACTTAATATCTGTGGTGCCAACCCCATGTGAATAAATGCTGAATACTTGATAGGAAATTATTTGATTGGCATGATAGATTCCTTATTTATTTATTTTTTTAATTACTCTTTAAGATTCCCTAATATTTGTGTTTTCTTTTTTTTATTTCAATAAAGGTCCCAAATCTCTGTCATGTTCAGTTTCCTTTTCTTTGAAGGTTTGAATCCATTTGCTACTTTGAGTTCTTTTATTTTCCTCAGTCAGGAGGTGCATAAGGCTTTAAGTACATTGCATTGAATGTCCCTTAACTGCTCTGTCCCTTTGCAAAAGGAAGACATTTTCTCTGTATCTTTTTATTATTTGGAATGATTCCTAATACAAGGGAAAAATTTTCCAAAATTCCTTTTTTTTGTAGTATTGCTAGTTTTTCGATTCTGTAACCATACTTTATCACCTTTCTGGAAATTGTGGTGGAGTGGGTGTCTCCTCTGTATACATCACTTGGCCATATAAACTAGACATACCTGGGCATCTTTTTGGTCTTGACTTTGATTGATGTGAGCTTCGCCCTTGGGTAAAGGGGTTTTAAATAGATGGGGGCATGACTTGCCATAGTGGAGTCACTGAGGGGCAAATCCTGTTGATTTCTTAACCATGTTAATACAATTAATGATCCCCCCAGTATTATTTACCCACCCTCTATGGTTGGATGTAAGGCATGTGTGAAACAATCTGTTGATCTCACTAATGACTCATTCACATGGGTTAGATTGTGAGTTATGGATGTAGGTGAGTTGGTGACTGATGCCCTGTTTTGTTATCCACTGCTTTCATTCCTTAGAAGTTAAGATTGATCCATGGTCAAATAGTATCAGTTCAGGTTTTGAGACTTCTGGGAACCATAGATTTTGGAGTAATCAGATCACACCTTTAAAGTCAGCTGTCCATACTGGATATGCCCAGACATACTTTGAAAAAAAGTCAAGTCACCAACAGGTACTAGAATTTTCAGAACGAAGTGTGGTCAATGGCTAATAGTTTGTTGGAACCAGTAGCTAGGATAGGTTTCATTTTACCAGTATAGGATCGATTTGGAGGTTTGCATTGGGTGCATGTGATGCATTTCCTTAAAGTGGTCAGGATCTGTGCATACATGTCAGGCCAGTAGAATTGGCATCTCAAAGCATCTGTTTTCCAATGTCCATAATGCCTTATAGTTTTATCTATTTGAGATATTACTCAGGCCCTTAATTGATGAGGCATTAATATCCACCACAAATCCTCATTGCGATTAGTTCTTACTTGCAGGATCCCATCTTTCAATTGGTATCAGGTATGCCATTTAGGTTTGTTTTTAGATCAACTCTTTGGTTCTTGGATCCATTGGATAGTTGACCTAAATTGAGACCAAGTCCTGCCAATAGCACAAGTTTTTCAATTCTGATTCAATTGCTGTTTTCATTGTGGTTGTCAAGACTTCTACCCTATGATCAACAATTTCATGGATATGGGATGCTGGCTTAGGATATTGACTATAATGTTCTCCAGGCCAGAACAGTAAATGACCTTATATTGGAATTTCTGTAAGTCTAGCCTCCATCGGATTAGTTGATCATTGTTCAAGAAACTTTAGGAACTTGAAGCAGTGGTAATTAGTAATGATGATAACCTAAGATCCAAGAAGAAACTGCTTAATTTCTGGCATGCTGAAACAATCATAAGGGATTTTTGCTCCATGGTGGTATAATTAATTTCTGCACCCTTCAGAGTTTGACTGTGCTTGCCAGTTGGTCTGAATTGAAATAATAGCACCCCCAAACCCCTTTTGCTGCTATCAGTTTGGATGTAGAATGGGCAACTGAAATCTGAATGGAGCTTCACAATCTGGAGAAATTTCTGCTTTATGGTTTTCATTTTTTGTTCATGGACATCTGTCCACTCCCACTTCTCTTCTTTGCATAATAAGTTGGTTAATAGTTTGTTTCCTGGACAAAGTGGGGGTAGAATTGTGATAGAAGTTACAGAGGCCTATGAAAGACCTGACCTGTTTCCAGATAGTGGGTGTGGGAAACTTTTCAATGGCCTCTTCTTTTTCATGGTGCACCTTGATCCCTTGCTGATTGATGATGTGGCCCAAAAAAGAGACTTCAGTTATGGCAAACTGGCTTTTTTCCATATTAATAGTGATGTTTTCCCTAACACATTCTTGGAAAAATATAGCCAGATGCTTCAGGTGTTTATCAAAACTTGTGGATGCTATTACAATATCATCAACATAATATACCATATGTTGTATTTCTTCTGAAAGGATGCACTTTAAACATTGCATCAGCCCAGCTTCACTATTGATTAACCCAAATGAGACTCTTGAATATGTGGGTGTGTTCTTGGTATTGGAAAGTGATATACCTTTGATCATGTGGATCCAAGGCCATTTGCCAGTAACTGGTGGTAAGGTCTAATGTGGAGAAGTAGGTTTTGCCTGCTAGTTGCATGAATACATCTTGGATTGGAGGTTGAACATCTCATTCAAAGATTGTCATGTTCAAATGACAGGCATTGAGGCATAGGTGCAGACTTCTATTTTTCTTCTTTACAAGGACCAATGGATTATTATAACGGGATGGGCATCATTCGATGAGGTTCCACTCCAGAATTTGGCAGATCTGATTTGCCACTTCCACCTTATGTTGAAATTGGATCAGATATGTCATTGACTGTTTGTATGACTCTTTCCAGACTTGTATTCTGTGAGTATATCCACATCTTACCAGGAGTGTTGGAAAATACTTGCAGGTGGTCTTCCAATATCTTTTTTACATAAATTTGGTGTGTTGCTTTTGATAACTCAGCCTCCTGAATCTTTGAAGAGATGATCTCTGGGCCCACTGGTTAGATGAAGCAATTGCTAGTCTCAGCAAGTGGAATCTCTGAAGTTTCAAATGTGACTTCTTCATCTTGGATCTGGCATATCCTTCTAGGATAATCTATAACTCCATTATGCTGGGTCAAGAAATCAGTCCCCAACAATATGTCATATATCAGCCCAGTGACAACTAGAAAGTGTGACCAATCAGTTTATGGGCAATTTTCCTCTCTATTTAGACCTGATAATTGTCACTCATTGTTTTATTTCAATTGGCTAGAATCATATGTATTGGGCAGGTCAATAATTGCTCATACATCCCTCCTGGTTTCTGAAATCTGCATCCATGATTTGGCGATGATTGAAACCTGGCTATTGGAGTCCAGCAGGGCATGTGTCATCCAATTTCCTATACTGAAATTTATAATTGGTAATCCAATGGCAGCCATTGTGTTCATGGTGTCTTCTGGTTCATGGATAATCATGGTATTGTAATTGTGATCATATTCTTTTGGGTCTTCTTTTATTGATTGCATTCCATCCATTTTGGTTACTTCTTTACATGCACCATCTTTACTTTGTTGGCTGTTTTCATCACTGTTTCTTTGTCTCCCATTGGTAGGATTGTATCTGCATTCCACAGATACTAGGAAGTTGGCCATTTCTTCTGTGTCAATGATGTGGCTCATCAACATCATTTTTTGCAACCAGGTTGGTATATTGTATCGAATTAGTCTTATAATATGGGCATCAGAATATCTCAATGCTGTTAGAGTTCTCATACAGGCTACTTGCCAAATGAAGAACTCGGTGTATGTCTCACTTTTATTTTCCTTATATTTTTCTGTTGTTATTGTACATACAATTCCTATTTGGTGATCTTCACTCCAATATTGCTAATTTTTTATTTTGGTTACTTCTTTACATGCACCATCTTCTTAACTTTGTTGGCTAGTTCCATCACTGTTTATCTGACTTCCATTGGTAGGATGGTACCAGTATTCCATAGATGTGGGGAAGTTGACCATTTCTTCTGTGTCACTGTTGCAACTCATCAACATCATTTTTTGCAACTAGGTTGGCATTTTGTATCAAATTAGTCTAATAATATGGGCATCCAGATATCTAAATGCTGTTAGAGTTCTCATGCGGGCTACTTGCCTAACTGGGTGTGTCTCAATTTGATTTTCCTCATTTTTCCCATTCTTATTGTATGTAGAATTTCTATTTGGTGATCTTCACTTTGATATTGGCTCAAGATCACTTTTTCATACTCCTTAAACGTTTTTGGTTTTCTTTTGATTGACCTTCACCAGTCTTCAGTGGTTTTCTTCAGATAGTGACTTGCCTTTATCACTTGCTCATCATTACTTACTGGTTGACAGAAAAAAAAAGTTAAACTTTCTAAGTGTTCATAAGGGATTTCCCTTGGTTCTCCATGAAACTTATGTATCTGTATATGGTGTGACTGATTTAATCATTCTCCAACAATTCCCTTCATTGCCTCGATTAGACTTTGCTGCACTTTTTGCATCATAGTGACCATCATCTTACCAAACTTTAGTATTCGACTTCCCTAGTCTGGGTTATGTAGTAAGTTTATGAGGTCTTTGGGTGTGATCTTAGGGCTAGATTCTTCCAGAACATTAGTGATTCTTGGCTTTTCTTCTTCATTTGCTTTTATTTTTTCTGTTTTTCCCACATTTCTTAACATTCCTAAAAGAATGCTATTGACTCTTTTACTAGTCTATTTAATTATTGATTCACATCTTCCTTTCTCCATTCCCTCACTCCTCTCACTATATTTTTAACTCTCTTTCTTAATAACCTACCTGTGTCTTGTTGATTCTCTATTTCTTTCTATATTTTCTACCCTGCTCATTCTGTATTGTACTGGTCAGTTTTGTCTGTTCATATAACAAAATGTAGCATCTAGGCAAAAGTACGTCAAGTTCAATCATGCGCAAGATACTTAAGTCAGGAAAACTCATGAACTTTTCCCTATTTGCCTATTTATCAGATCTACCAACTTATGAGCAACAATTCCAATGATACCGATCTAATTTATTTCTCATCACCAGCATCGCAAAGCCATTACACAAAAAACTAATTGGAATTTATTCATGTATAGAATATTATTGTTAGCGAGATTAGATACATAATTCAGGAACACTCATGAACTTTGCCTTATTTGCCTATTTTCCAGATCTACCAACTTATGAGCAACAATTCCAATGATACCGATCTAATTTATTTCTCAGTACCAGCATCGCAAAGCCATTACACAAAAAAAACTAATTGGAATTTATTCATGTATAGAATATTATTGTTAGCGAAATTCGATCATCTAGTAAATTAAACATTTTATATAACATAAAAATTATTACTATTCAATAAATGAAACAATGATTTTGATATTTAGAAATATATATAATATTTATTAAGTTAACTTAAGATAAATATATTGAATACATTATTTATGTCAAAATACAAATAAAAATGGGTATTTATCTCCTTTAGATAACATTAACCTCTCTTACAGTACTGTGAAATGAACATATTTATTCAGCAATAACAAATAATTTATGGCTTTGTTCTAATGCAGCTATTTGTATGTCAATAATTAGCAGATTACGTGCTATACCTGATTTTTAATAGCACTGGATTACAGTTATTTGAAGTTCTTTAAATCCATCATTAATACAAAAACAGCACTCAATCCAATACATGAAAATATTGAGTTTGATGGCAATGGTAATTATATTTAATTAATAAAATAGTATTTGCATTTGTGAAATAAGAACATATGTGGAAAGCTAATTTAGGAAACAATAGTTGTGGTTTAAATAGAACATATGTGGAAAGCTAATTTAGGAAACAATAGTTGTAGTTTAAATAGCAAATATGAAAGTACGAATGAAAATATAAAATGACAATCCATTTAGTATAATCATAATAATACACTTTACGAGCATGGATAGGCTTTAGCATGAATGAAATATGGGAGAGCGGTACATGTATGATGGCAATGAGGAGATCCATTTTAAGATCCAAGAAGGTGCTTCAATTTATGGCTAAAAAAAGCGACTCTCTGCAAACGGCAGGGTTGGGTCACAAACAATGAAAAATGCACTTAATTGAATTGCCATAGGCTGGACTTTTGCCAGAGCAAACTCTATGCAATAATATCTAGTGCTGAAGGAGTCCCAAGGGGTTTACAAACCCTGTCTTTGGTATTGGAAGTAAAAATAGATGTGATTCAGGTTTTCTGATCCATCCAGGAATGAAGCACAAATGTGTATATATATATTTATATATAAATAAAACGAAAGGCCAGTATATACATAATGCTTAAATTAATATAAACTTAAAACTCAGAAATAATGAACTACCACCTATCTTTATTGATAAAGACCCAGCATACCAGTATGATTTGATTTGCTATATGGATATGGGATAAATAAAATTAACCTAATGGAATAGCTCATACAACTAAAGGATTACCCCCTCCCATTCCTATTATTACTTTAAATTACACATAAAAACTTCCCACAATGCATAACTAATACAAATCTTTGGTTTTAAGTGCTTCATAAATAAATACCTTACATATGATTAAATATATATAAAGTCAGTGGTGGTTAATGATTTCAAGAAAATAATATTGATTTAATTCATATAAATATATTTAAAGTTTTAGAAGTTGAAGCTATTATTTAATTAACAAAAAACATTTTTAAGAAAACAGATTTTTGCTGTTTTTCGAAAATAACATTGTACAATAATGGTCTTTTACTTTACTCTCCCAGACTTGCAGGCATCCACTATAATAAGAATAACAATTTTTTTTTTTATCATTATTTTTAAAAACTAGGTTACTCACCCTATGAAAAGTAAGGAAGGGGATTTAAAAGAGATAGCAGAGAGGCTTGCAAATCTCAAGAAAATTATCAACATATAATTTAATACATAAAATATAATAATGGAAATAAAATACTATCACATAGATGTGAAATTAAGAAATAATAATTGTTCAGAAGAGGTTTAATGTAGGAGAGATTACTGATAAGTTATATAGAGAGAACAAAAGACATTTGACTAACAAGGTAAGTATTTACAAATTAATTCATAATTAATATTAAATTTTACAAGGAAGGCTTTACAAAATGTTTAAAGAAACATATAGGTGAGATTTAAAAATTATTCAAGGTAAATTTAAGAGTCTAGAAGCACTTGAAATTGTTACCTCTGTACAAACTTGGCTGTTTTTTGGTGATATTCAGATTTCCCTCAGAGAACTAGATCTAGTTTGATGAGCATAGTTATCCAGGCAGGTAGTAAGTTCATTGTTTAATCAGCAGGTATATAATTACAGTTTATGAGTATCAGAATCCTGGGCACAGATTTCAGGGAAAGCCATCTCGAACGGCGAGAAAGATGAAGTGGATTTACTCATGACACATTGAAATTAAACGAACATGGATTTATTTGGCAACTGCTTTCATTGACTGTTTTTCCTTTTTTATTGGTCAAAATGATCCCATTTTATACTATACCCCAGTATTTGTGGAATGCTTTCTTGATTGGTTACTGCTAATCATTTTCTCTAATCTAATTTTCAACAGAATTTTTACATAAGCTTTACCCATTGTGTTGGAAGATGCCATTGTTAGATAAGTACTCAAATCGAAATTAGTTTGATAACAAATGTTTATGACAAAAGTAAATGAGTTAAGTTTAGTTTCTAATTTAATTTTAGAGAAACTTTTAATTAAAGTTATTTTAAAAGATTAAACAAGATTAAGTTTCTCACCTTTAATTATTTTTGACTAATTACAATTGCATCTTCCATATTGGATTTAAAATGAAAAGTAGAGTTTAATAGCAAAAATAATTTAAAAGACAAAATTTTATACATTGACATATAACAAACTTTTCTAGTAAATATTTGCTCAGTAGGTTTGTCTCTACAATATCTATATACATCTGAGCTGCAATTACTAAATATTTACTATAACTTTAATAAATAAATAAAAAATACAGAAAACATATTTTGATATTATAAGTTTGTTACAATACATCCTCTGTTACCTATTGCATATATGTATTCCCCCTTTAAATATTATAATTATTATTTTTCTTTTTTGTGTGTGTTTAAATTCAGAAATCTATGCATATATCTTCATTAAAAAGTATGTTAGTTTATATATCAAGAAAAGGAACAAAAAATGTGTTGGGGAGTGGAATGTATATGCAAGAATAGGGTTTGAATTTGGCTTGGTAGCAGAAGATTTGATGTGGGCTGTTAAGCATATTCTGAATCTCAGATTCCACTTCATTTTCCTGGTCTTACAATTAATATACAAAAAAATTATCTTACTTGATGTTCGGGTAACAATAGAACAAACTGGTTTGAAAGGAGTACGTGATTTATTCATAAAAACAAATTATCAGACTGATGTTGACCCCTTTCTTTCTTGCTGCTAAATGCTAAAAAAAATTTTACCTACCTATCACTGAAAGCAAAATCTTCTATCAGTCTGTTATTTATTGTTCTGTCTTACTATTTCCCTGATCAGAAGGTTCAACTGGCTTTTTATTGAGGATTTGATCACCACACCAGATGTTAGGTTGATCATGATAGGTTGCTTGATATCCAGCTGGATCACCTTTCTGTATTGTTTCATGAAGTTCTTTGCCGATGGGCATGTAATCAATGGTGGTGAGAAATTGTGCCATTTTCTCAATTCTCTTTATTTGGCATCCCACCGTCATTTGTTGTATATATGGTGGCATATTTTGTTGTGTTACATAGATAATCTGGGTCTCTGTAAAAAAGAATGCTCTCAGAGACAGGAGAAACACCACTTGCCTCAAAAAAAAACCTGTGTATGTGTGTTTCCTTGTTAGCCGGTCCATACATTTCTTTTAATACTGAATGATAAATGCTGTCCTGGCACTCCTTGCTCCAGAAAGTCCTTAACAGAGTTGCCACATACTGTTCAAAATTCAGTGGCTTGTTTTCATGGCTTTCCCACCATGATTTTGCATACCCATTGAGATAGTGGATCGCCAAAGCTACTTGATTCGGTGCTGAGATCTGTTGGAATCAGAACAATTCTAGAAAACTCTCAATATGTGCTTTCAGATTTTCTCCAGCATCCCCTTTGAATGATTTCGCTTCACAATGTATGCTTGTGCATTCGAGATCTGTCCAATGGGCATAATAACATTTGATTTCCTATCAACTTGTTCCTGTACTGATTGTACTACATCTGGTATGATGTTAACCACATCTTCGTCTCTTGTTCCTTTAATCGTGGTTTGTTCTAATACATCAGGTTTGAACTCTAAAGTTTTTACTACGCTGCTTTTTAGTTTATTAATTTCATCTCTAAGTTTTCCTAGCTGATCTTTAAACTCTGTGTTTTCTGCACATTTACAATGATCCTTTCTTGTTCTTCCCGACACTTCAGTTCATCCCCCAAACAAGCCTTTATTTGACTTATGGCTACATGGTGGGCAGCTTCTTGCTTGTCTATTACACTTCATGTCATCATTAATTCTCCAGTCATTTTGGATACTATAATTTTAGTTTCTTGTTTATGATCCTCCAGAAGCCCTTCAAATTCAGTGTGAACCTTTTCATATTTTTTCCTGCAATCTGCTCACACCTCGTCTATTTGTTTTAATATATTATTGTTCATTTCACTACACAGTATTGACATCAATTCCTTCATCTCCTCATTCTTAGCTTCAAATTTTTTTCCATGTTGGTGAACATAGTCACCAATAATGTTTCTATGTTTAGGTTCTGTTTCTGCATGTAGCTTTCCACAGATTTCATGGTTACAACTTCCTGAGGTTCTTGCCCCACATCAGTTTTCCATTTGCTTTCCTCTTCCATCTTTTGATCATCATCAGAGATTACTCTTCCTGACCTTAGCATCTTTCCATGATATATCTTCTCTTCATCTTTATTATTATTCTCCATTCTGCTAAGATTCAAATATATATATGTATTTTACTTATATATTTTTATTTATTTATTATTATTATTAAAGACACACAAAAATGCTCACTTATGGTTTCTTATTTGTTTTTATTTATCTATGGTGTGATACACCACTCCCCCATTTTCAACAGTCTCTCCCTTATTCTGCTCCCCCATACCTGTACCCAAACTATACCTGATTTATTATATTTAGTGTTCTACCATGCCTGAATTTCATCATTTTCTTTTTTATACTATATACATATACAAAAGTACTAGTCTCATATTATTTCCCACTTTCTTTCATCCTTTCTCCCCAGTGTCTTTCCTTTGTTGCTCCTTTGTACATGAAACACACTTAAAATTTTATTAATTCATATTAAAATTATCAGAACTTGCATTACATGATTATGTATATATTGTGTGATCTATTAAATACAGCTCTCTATATAACTTGTTAACTCTTGGAATCATTGTTTCTAAAAAAAGTTTATTTTATTCAATCTACCACCTAATGACAAAATTTATAATGGTATTACTACCGGGCAATGTCGAAAGGGGTAAATTTTCACAACACTATTTTACTAGATGATCCATTTTTAATTGATTGTACATTTTTAAAATACATATTTTTATTTATGGTGGTGGTACAGCAGTTCAGATGTATTACATAATAAAAAGTTTTTTTTTAAAAATAGCCATTATTATTTTGAGCACATATCTTTTTTGTTACATACTATGGTTGTGAAAAAATATTTAAAAGCTGCCACTGCTTTTCTTTCACCAACCCAAGAAAGTGTTACACATATATTTAAAACATTATTTATGGGATATATATATATATATATATATATATATATATATATATATATATATATATATATATATATATATATATATATATATATATATATATATATATATATATATATATATATATATATATATACTGAATATTGTTTATGGGAAAAAAAATTACATATATGCTTGACATTATTGGGAAAAAAATTATATACATATATAGATTAGTAATGACTTGTATAGAGTGTGTATAATATTTAAAAAATCATTTGAACTGGGTGTACAAACCAAAGAAGTAAAAAATTCACATATATATATTTAGTATTATTCAGGGAAAAAACATTATATATATACTAAAATCTATTACTCAACATTCTGCAGGGTGTAAAAGTAATTAATAGCCTCATGACTGGGTGTCCAAACCTGGGGAAAAAAACCCTGTACTGCTCATTTTTGTATGTTCATATAACAAGATCTAGCATCTAGGTAAAAATACCTAGAGTCCAATCATGTGCAAGATACATAAGTCAGGAACACTCATGGACTCTGCCCTCTTTGCTTATTTTCCAGATCTACCAACTTATGAGCAACAATTCTGATGATACTAATCTAGTTTATTTCTCACCACCAGCATCACAAAGCCGTGACAGAAAAAGACTTTAATTTGAATTTATTCATGTATAGAATATTATTGTTAGCGAGATTCGATCATCTAGTAAATTAAACATTTTATGTAACATCAAAATTATTACTATTCAATAAATGAAACAATGACCTTGATATTTAGAAATATATATAATATTTATTAAGTTAACTTGAGATAAATATATTGAATACATTATTTATGCAAAATACAAATAATAATAGGTATTTATCTCCTTAGACGACATTAACATCTCTTACAATACTGTGAAATGAATGTATTTATTCAGCAATAACAAATAATTTATGGCTTTGTTCTAATGCAGCTATTTATATGTCAATAATTAGCAGATTATGTGGTATATCTGATTTTTAATAGTGCTGGATTACAGTTATTTGAAGTTCCTTAAATCCACCATTAATACAAAAACAGCACTTCAACCAACACATGCGATTATTGAGTTTGATGGCAATGGTAATTATATTTAATTAATAAAATAGTATTCGCATTTGCGAATGAAGAACATATGTGAGAAGCTAATTTAGGAAACAATAGTTGTGGCTAAAATAGCATATATGAAAGTACGAATGAAAATATAAAATGACAATCCATTTAGTATAATCATAATAATATGCTTTATGATCATGGATAGACTTTAGTGAGAATGAAATATGGGAGAGCAATACATGTATGATGGCAATGAAGAGATCCATTCTCAGATTCCAAGAAGGTGCTTCAATTTACCGCTAAAGAAGGTGACTCTCTGCAAATGTTGGCAAGGTTGGGTCACAAACAATGCAGAATGTGCTTTATTGAATTGCCATAAGCTGGACTTTTTTCAGAGCAAACTCTATGCAATAATATCTAGTGCTGAAAAAGTCCCAAGGGGTTTACAAACCCTGTCCTTGTTATTGGAAGTAGAAATAGACGTGATTCAGGTTTTCGGATACATCCAAGAATGAAGCACAAATATATATATAACGAAAGGCCAGTATACACGTAACACTTAAATTAATATAAACATATAAACTCAAAACTCAGAAATAAAGAATTATCACCTATCTTTGTTGATAAAGACCCAGTGTACCAGTATGATTTGATTTGCTACATGGATATGGGATAAATAAAATTAAAGCTAATATAATTGCTCGTACAACTAGAGGATTACCCTCCATTCCTATTATTACCTTAAATTATGCATAAACTTCCCACAATGCATAACTAATACAAATCTGGTTTTAAGTGCTTCATAAATAAATACCTTACATATGATTAAATATATATAAAGTCAGTGGTGGTTAATGATTTCAAGAAAATAATATTGATTTAATTCATATAAATATATTTAAAGTTTTAGAAGTTGGAGCTATTATTTAATTAATAAAAAACATTTTTAAGAAAACAGATTTTTGCTGTTTTTTGAAAATAACATTGTACAATAATGGTCTCTTATTTTACTCTCCCAGACTTGCAGGCATCTACTATAATAAGAATAACAAATTTGTTTTTTTTTATCATTATTATTAAAAACTAGATTACTCACCCTATGAAAAGTAAGGAAGGGGTTTTGAAAGAGATAGCAGAGAGGTTTGCAAATCTTGGGAAAATTATCAACATATAATTTAGTATATAAAATATAATAATGGAAATAAAATACTACCACATAGATGTGAAATTAAGAAATAATAATTGTTCAGAAGAGGTATAATGTAGGAGAGATTACTGATAAGTTATATAGAGAGAACAAAAGACATTTGACTAACAAGGTAAGAATTTACAAATTAATTCATAATTAATATTAAATTTTACAAGGAAGGCTTTACAAAATGTTTAAAGAAACAGATAGGTGAGATTTAAAAATTATTCAAGGTAAATTTAAGAGTCTAGAAGCACTTGAAATTGTTACCTCTGTACAAACTTGGCTGTTCTTTTGGTGATATTCAGATTTCCCTCGGAGAACTAGATCTAGTTTGTCGAGCATAGTTATCCAGGCAGGTAGTAAGTTCATTGTTTAATCAGCAGGTATATAATTACAGTTTATGAGTTTCAGGATCCTGGGAACAGATTTCAGGGAAGGCCATCCCGAATGGAGAGAAAGGTGAAGTGGATTTACTCATGACACATTGAAATTAAATGAACATGGATTTATTTGGCAACTGCTTTCATTGACTGTTTTTCTATTTCTCTTGGTCAAAATGAGCCCATTTTATACTATACCCCAGTATTTGTGGAATGCTTTCTTGATTGATTACTGCTAATCATTTTCTCTAATCTAATTTTCATCAGAATTTTTACATAAGCTTTATCCATTGTGCTGGAAGATGCCATTGTTAGATAAGTACTCAAATTGAAATTAATTTGATAACAAATGTTTATGACAAAAGTAAATGAGTTAAGTTTAGTTTCTAATTTTAATTTTACACAAACTTTTAATTAAAGTAATTTTAAAAGATTAAACAAGATTAAGTTTCTCACCTTTAATTATTTTTGACTAATTACAATTGCATCTTCCATATTGGATTTAAAATGAAAAGTAGAGTTTAATAGCAAAAATAATTTAAAAGACAAAATTTTATACATTGACATATAACAAACTTTTCTAGTAAATATTTGCTCAGTAGGTTTGTCTCTACAATATCTATATACATCTGAGTCGCAATTCCCAAATATTTACTATAACTTTAATAAATAAATAAAAAATACAGAAAATATAATACATTTTGATATTATAAGTTTGTTACAATAAATCCTCCATTACCTATTGTATATATGTATTCCCCCTTTAAATATTATAATTATTATTTTTCTTTTTTGTGTGTGTTTAAATTCAGACATCTATGCATATATCTTTGTTAAAAAGTATGTTAGTTTATATATCAAGAAAACGAACAAAAAAAATGTGTTAGTGAGTGGAATGTATATGCAAGAATAGGGTTTCAATTTGGTTTGGTATTGGAAGATTTAAGGTGGGCTGTGAAGTGCAATCTGAATCTCAGATTCTGCTTCAGTATATACCAACTTAAAATTTGCCATTGTTTTCTATTTGCTGTCTCCTTTTGTTTTTGGGTTGTTTCTCTGCACCTAACAGATATGGTTGATTAATTATTTGTTTATAAATATTTTCATTGTCACTTATGTGAAATTAAAATCATGATTCTTTATATATTTTACTCCTCTTGATAAATCATTGCCTCACATAATTCATTCCTTTCATCCACCACCTGTTGGCAAAATTTATATTGGTAAGTAAATCACCAGATGCCATACCAACAAGGGATGGTTAATTTTAAAACATTGTTAAACAAAATCTACATTTTATATTCAACTCCACACACACATATTACAATTCAGGTACATAAATATTTAATCGAAACCCTATGATGGTGCACCAAACCTAAGAAAAAATATCACTGTACCAGTCAATTTCATAATTCATACAACCAGACCTGGAATTCTAGCCTGAGTACCTCGAGTCAGATCATGTACAAGTTACATAAGTATGAGACACACTCTAACTCTGCCTTACAGGTTCAAACTTGGGTCTCTTTAATTATGATTAACAATACTGATTATACAAGTCATTCAATTCTTTCTGGCTAGCAGCTCAGTGGTAAAACAAAAAGACTATAATTAGGCAACTGGCCAGATCAATACAATAGTTATTGATAATAAATTGTTTATATTTGGGGTATGTCTAAACCTAATGTGCATAGATATATGTGTGTGGGAAAGCATAATCAATAGTATAGGCAATGACTATAGAATAAGATTTTGAATATATTTAATAATACGCTTATTATGCATTAATAGATATATATTACATTTAAATATAAAAATTAACCTCACATTACAACATTTATATATTTCATAGTTTTATACATATATTAAAAATAAGTATATTATATTCTATAAACAAATTTATTTACAAGATGGTCTTAAACGTATATTTAAGCAGATATAATTTTATTCAATACATTTATGAATAGTGGCAGTTTTATATGTATATTCAAACAGATATGATTTTATTCAATACATTTATGAATAGTGCCGTTTTATTGGTATGCCACTAATTCTTTATTATTGCATTAATGGAATAAAGCAGGATTACAGTAATTTAATTGAATAATAAGCTATTTATTACCAATCTAATGTTACAAGCATGCATATATATATATATATATATATATATATATATATATATATATATATATATATATATATATATATATATATATATATATATATATATATATATTGTAACCCAGTGCTTTTGGCACTTGGATCTATTTAGCATTATTTCTGCATGAAATCAATGCTATTCTTTATTAAAAATAAAAAGATAAAATAAAAAATAGTAATAATTGGTTATTAAGGTATGTTGTTCAGTCACCCAGACATGGTTTGTGTGAATGAATAATATATTCCCTAATGCAATATCATGTTTTTAAAAGAACATGAATAATTTAATTAAGATATTGTTTATTAGAGCAAATTAATATAATGTAAAACAAATACAATAAGCTGTAGCTAGTTTTTAGATGGGTAGAGAAGAAAAGAAAAACAAATGTCAATTAAATAATTTTAAGATGTCTTATTCTAAAGAACAGTAACTTCTTGTAAATTCATTTGTGGAAAATAATTTATGAAGAATTGAAATCACTGAGAATTATTGTTGATTTTAAATGTATTTATTATTTTCATTATTAAACTACTTTGTAATCCATTTAAATAATACTGAAAACTATATGATTGTAATAAGTTTTTCCTTTCTTTCGTTTATGTCATAACCAAGTGATTTTTTTCCCTGGAAGAGGTCACTAGAGTCAAAAGAATGACCAATTTCATACTCAAAATCATTTTTTTCTGGAGATATAGTCGGCTTCTATCTTTAAAAAGTTTAACAGTCCAAAATTTTGTAAGATTTTTTTTTAGGTTTTAAACAAGAATTGGCAAGATAATAGAGATTTTATTGATGATGGAAGAATAAATACTCTGGTAAGACATTCTGCAATTTTATGCTATTCTCTACACTTTGAAAACTTTTTACATTTAAAATTGATTGCTTCTTGAAAGTTAAAGTTTTTCATCAAAGTTAAAAAAATGAACGAATTAACTAAAAGGATCAGGCAAAGTCCTATTCTACTTAAATTAAGGAAAACAAATATTTTCCAAGTGATAACTAATTATCTAATGAACTGTTCTTTGTTAATATTTTCCTGGTACCTAAGAAAATTAAGTAAAAGAAATATTAAAAAAAAAAGAATTAGAAACAATTTAGCGCTCATTCTAAGGAAGTTGTGTGCGTTTTTTTAAATCATGCTATCTTATACATTAAAATACATTTTTGTTTGCTAAGAATTGTTTAAAAAAAAAGAAATTAATAATTATGATAATACTAAGCTATCATACATCTGCATGTTTTTTTAAATAGAAAAATAACCACTCTTATGAAATAAGTGTGAAATTATACATGTGCATTCTTAAAGGAAAAATTACTATTGGAAAATTAAATTCTAAGATTGTGAATGAGAACTAAATATCTTTAGTGACTTAATAATAAAATTCAATTATATGTTATACTATGCACAAGGTGGAATTCTTAAAACTTCATATATGCTATTAGTCAACTGCAGTTATTATCATAATAATCTCTCGGAAAAGTGTGTATTTTCATCCATAAGTAAGCTAGCTATTTATATGTGAGTCAATAAATGATGTATATGTTTATTGTCTATGTTAGAATATTCATTTTCTTTTCTTGGATCCAAATTTTATTAGTATAATTCAAGTGAGAATTAATCTTCGGTTCTATTATAATTTTCTTTACATGATTATTATTAGAAATGCTAAATAAAAAAAAACTTTTCATTAAAGAAAAAAATGTGTTTATTACTTTCAGTGCTTCATAAAATTTGACTGGATGAAAACTCTTCACCTGGACAAGCAGCTCACAGAAAATAGTTCTGCTAATGAGATAATATGCATTTGTTTAATCAATGTTTTTTTTTAAGAAAAACTAATTTGTAAAATTTTATTTGGTGTTATAATATTAATGTATGCTAGGGTATATCTGTCACGCAATATTTTAAGGATCTTATAATGACAAAGGTAAGTCTTACTATAATTATTTTGAGTTAAGTTTGTATTTAAGATGAAATATATGAAACATATCCGATTTATTAAATGCAATGGCAGATATAAACTTTGCATATTAGTTACTTAAAATAAAAATATTTTATATTTATTTAACGGGTAAAATAAATATTTAAATTTATCAGAGGTAACTCTAAAAGGAAATACATGCTATAACACGATATTTCTTGTTTAAAGGGTCAACAGAATTTATATTATATTAATTTAGTAACAGTTATTCTTTAATAGCACATCCACTTTATTTAGTTGAAGCTGATGTGTTACCTAGTGCTTTTGAATGTTCCTTCATTAGAATTAAAATTAATATACTTTTATGCTGTCATGTCCATTGACTTCAGATATTGATCGAAGTATACATTGTAACATAGGTTTATTATGATTAGTGTGTTTTCTTATCTTGTCTTAGTGTAGGATCAATATATGCTTAATATCAGCATATGTAATACTTATAATGTGTTTTATTTTGTGGGATAAAAATGATCTCCCCAAGATACTTTATTTTCCATGAGAGGAATAGTTTTAGATATAATGTGAGGGTATGTTTGATAGCCCATGTGATCGATTCTCATGAATAGAATGATCAAGAGTTTATATAGCATTTAGGATACTTAATTTGTTCAATCCCAAAAGAGGATTATATTTGGTGTGTGCTTGTTTTGATAGGGGGTGAGATAGAGTCCACCCATAGACGTTTTATGCCTGAGTAATAGGCCAGAAACCACCAAATGCTTTAGTGTAGTAGTTTTCCCTGCAGACATTAGTTATTATTCTGCATTCCTCATGTAAAAGTAAAGATAGTTCCACCATAGAAAGTGTTGATTATTGTGCTTTGTTTTAAAAGTTAGGGCTAGGATAAATGTTAGGTTTGAGGTGATAGTTCTTCAAGGTGTACTTTAGTATCAATAGTGCTTTAGTAATTGAAATCAATATCTGTATTGTGCTACTGAATCTTGCTAGTAGTTGACAAGCAAACCAATGGAGAAAGTTAAGTTAAAACTGCGTATTTTAAAATGCGTATTTGTTGGAGGAATATTCAAACACAACATTTAGTGTTAGTTAAAAATTAAGAAATATCCATAGTTTAAATTACACTTATAATTAAAATATTTATCGTAACTTAAGTGGACATTACGTTAAATGCGAGATGGTGAGTGCGACTTCTGATAAATGACCCATAATTCAGAATAGGTTGTTAAATTATAAACCATAACCTAAGTAAATTTATTAGAAATAAATGTAATATTTTGCATACTTCTTATTATTGTATTAATCAATAAAAAACAAAAATAGTTAGTCAATAACTTTAAGTAAAAGCTTTATAGAAAGTTTACCAAAATCATAGATTAGTGTGTTGGTAAATGAGATGCACTTTTTAGTTAATCAATTTAATGCCGTAGCATGATTGCAAACATGTGAATTTATAAGTTTAATCTATACTTAAACAATAAACCGATTAATGTTGATTTATGTTTCGTATCGATGTGATATTATTCAATAAATTTTTATATTTTTTTGTTCTGTGATAGTAATAATTTATAGTCTTGTCAATATTTGTGGTGAATTCATTTATTTATGTGCTAACATAAATGTGTTTGCACAATATTTGCAAAACATTTTTTTAAGTCTGAAATCCTTTCAAACTCTCAAAAACTTAATATACCAGATAGACAAATTTATGCAGATCAGAATATTTCATTTCATTTTAATGAGAATTATTTATGGAATTGCAAACTTCAGACTAAACATTATGTAAGTGTACAAATGAATTTATTCCCAAGTCATTAACTCTGACTGCACATTATTCCATTCACATTATAGTTAAATTGTCGAAGTAATGAGTCTTAGTAAATTTATTGCGTTGTCATGGATGATGGAAAGACAAAAAAAGCACCCATGTCTTTTTATTATTCTAGCTGAGATTCTGGATAAAAAGGCTGTATTATTCAAAATTGTATGTCATTATTGAGTATAATTATCACCTCTTTAAATAATATAGTAGTTGCTATGAGATATGAAGACACATAGACTTTGAAGTAAAGTAAATGTTTCCTATAGGTGACCAGAATGCCAGTCATATGTGACAGCACGGTACTGTCGAGCATTTTCCTAAATTAAATTAAGAAACCCTGAGATTATTATTGTCATTATAATTATTCTTTAATTATGAAGTGATCAATTATTATTGATATTACAATTGTGGTGTGGCTTAAAAGAGTTTAACTTATAATTATGCTATAACAAAAGTATTTCCCGATCATATTGGCAAATGATTTACATAATGGATATGTTTTTTTTGGACACATTGATAAGAACATGAGAAGTTATTATCATTGTTTAAAAGTGCAAATACTTATAGCTCAGAGAATATGTTTCTGATAAAGAGAGGATGTTACTTTATTTCAAATTTTTAATTACAGAATGATGACGGTTTTTTTTCTATCTTCCCAAGATATTTATTTTACGAATGATAATTTTTTTTATGATTGTAATTTCTTTCTTTATCTTAACTTCCTATCTCTGCAGCTCAATCTTTTTACAACTAACCGACCACTGAGTTAGGCTGAGTATGCACATTGGTGAGCTTGCAGATCACTGAGAATACACTTTATTAGGTTAGAAAATGAGACGCATAATTATAGAAGCGATTGATGTACTTAGCTTAAACTACATCTAGATTCGTTAATATAGTTACTAAATTTAGAAGTTTAGAAATAATGACCGACTTAAGTAGTACTCATACTTTCTAGATTAGAATATATATATATGACATTAGATGGCGTTCTACCAAAAACACCATCAAGCGTAGTTTTTTGTTTACATAAACGTCAGAGATCATTCCCTATCTCTAACTTTAATTTCCAACTTCAGATCCTGATTTCAAGCTATTTGCTATAGTCAGTGAAAGACAGGAATAAAAAAAATAGATATAAACACAAACTCTGAGCGTTTATGAAACAGTTTCTCTTCAGCTTGCAAGCATGAATCTTTTAGACACGTAATGTCTTCAAACTCAGCATAGCAAGTCAGATACCTACATGGGTCTGATCTCAGTTCAGCATCACCGCGTAGTAGAAGCCTTTGCAATATATATCATTGCAAAAAAGACCTCAAGGGTACATTTATAAAAAAAGAAAAAACACAAGTTAAAACTTGCTAACGCTTGTATTTATGACAATAGATGGTGTTCTACCAAAAACACCATCAAGCGTAGTTTTTGTTTACGTAAACATCAGAGCAAGCAAATAGCTTGAAATCATGATCTGAAGGTGGAAAGATAGTGAATGCTTGCTCTGACATTTATGTAAACAAAAAACTATGCTTGATAGTGTTTTTGGTAGAACGCCATCTATTGTCATAAATACAAGCATTAGCAAGTTTTAACTTGTGATTTTTTGTTTTTCATAAATGTACCTTTGAGGTCTTTCTTGCAATGATATACATTCCACAGGCTTCTACAATGTGGTGATGCTGAACTGAGATCAGACCCATGTAGCTATCTGGCTTGCTATGCTGAGTATGAAGACATTACGTGTCGAAAAGATTCATGGTTGCAAGCTGAATAGAAACTTTCAAAAACGCTCAGAGTTTGTGTTTAGATCTATTTTCTTATTCCTGTCCTTCACTGACAATAGTAAATAGCTTGAAATCATGATCTGAAGGTGGAAATTAAAGTTAGAGATAGTGAATGCTTGCTCTGATGTTTATGTAAACAAACTACGCTTGATAGTGTTTTTGGTAAAACACCATCTATTGTCATAAATACAAGCGTTAGGAGGTTTTGCCTTGTGTTTTTTTGTTTTTCATAAATGTACCTTTGAGGTCTTTCTTGCAATGATATATATTGCAGTGGCTTCTACTATGTGGTGATGCTGAACTGAGATCAGACCCATGTAGCTATCTGGCTTGCTATGCTGAGTTTGAAGACATTGTGTGTCTAAAAGAGCACGCTTGCAAGCTGAATAGAAACTTTCATAAACGCTCAGAGTTTGTGTTTAGATCTATTTTCTTATTCCTGTCCTTCACTGACAATAGAAAATACCTTTAAATCATGATCTGAAGGTGGGAATTAAAGTTAGAGATAGTGAATGCTTGCTCTGACATTTATGTAAACAAAAAACTATGCTTGACGGTGTTTTTGGTAGAACGCCATCTATTGTCATAAATACAAGTGTTAGCAAGTTTTAACTTGTGTTTTTTTGTTTTTCATAAATGTACCTTTGGGGTCATTCTTGCAATGATATATTGCAGATGCTTCTACTATGTGGTGATGCTGAACTGAGATCAGACCCATGTAGCTATCTGGCTTGCTATGCTGAATTTGAAGACATTACGTGTCTAATAGATTCATGCTTGCAAGCTGAATAGAAACAGTTTCATAAACGCTCAGAGTTTGTGTTTAGATCTATTTTCTTATTCCTGTTCTTCACTTACAATAGCTGAAGCCGTCAATCTTAGCTTAAGATTGTGCTTTATGTTTCTACCTACTAACCCGTGTTCAAACCCCTATTTCCCATCCCACTCTTTTTTGTCGTGTATATATTTTTAAGTATATATTTGAGATGCGTGCCTAAATTATAAAATTTAATGTTTCAATAACATGTTTTAAAATTATTATTAAATCTTTTTATTAATTATTAGTTTTTTTTTTTATTAAAGTATTATAGATGTGGCTCAAATATATATATATATATATATATATTTGATATATATATATATGATATATATATATATATATATATATAGGAGCAAAAGTTACTAACAAAATATTGATGTTTTTAAATATTTATTATATGTCATTTTTAGCTTTTTCTTTTTAAATTGCTTGTTTTTTTATTAAACTGTATATTTTTTATAAAATCCAATATGGAAGATGTGACTGTTGATAATTGTCCAAAAATAATTAAGGGTTGGAAGCACTATTTTTTTAATCGGGGGAAGGTATTTTTTAAATAAAGTTTTACTTAAAATAAATGGAATTAAGTAGATTAAAGATTTACTTGTGTTAAAAACATGTCAAATCTATTTCTAATATGGAAATAGATTTGAATTTATTTTTGGACATTATCTAACAATTGCATCTTCAAAAACAACTGATAAAGGAAAAAGTATAAAATGACTGAATTTTGAATGATAAGAGAGATTAACTACTATTGACGGAGATTAGCTATTATTGAGAGAACTTATTCTAACGATATTAAATGTCGCTTAAAACTTAAAATGATGTAGTAGTAAATCCATCATTTCCTGACCTTTGTGGGTCGTTTTCCACTGCCATAATATTCTTCTACCTTCAAGTGAAGTAAAGGCCTGATGGAGAACTTTAAAAATGCTAATAGAAACTTGCTGTCACTAAGAAGAATTCATTTTGGATCCTGAATTCGCTGTGCATGTGCCATACTTTAAAATGGACTCTTAAAATTGCAAGGTAAATTTCCAGGCCACCACCTAATAGTCAATTTATTCTAAATAATCTATCAAGATTTCTTCTCGTGTATTCTTTAACTTTACCTTATATATATATATATATATATGCTATGTGCCGGATGAAAGATTTTTGTTTCGTAGATCCTGATCATGAGGGCACCACTAGTCCGAAAACCGGAACTAGACATTTATTTTAAGGGTGGGCAGGATATACAAACATGAATGTGCTGGACTAAACCCAGGGAGAGCAAAAGCTAATGAATGTGGTTCAGACAATTGAGAAAACACTGAGACAAATGTCAGCCAAAATACTTATAAGAACTTTTTAAATTTATTAAACATAATAACAAAATAAACATGAAACTTGATATACATTTACTTAGCAGATCTTAACATTGAGTGTATGCGAGCAGAACTATGTTAAATACCCAGGCAGACACGTTCATTTCTTATCTATGACACCATAATGGCTTATATCTTCTTGCTAGCATTTCACCCAACCAATTCCCTTTTCCCTATAGAGATTTAGTAAGATGGATGTTTGTGGAGAATAACGGGACAGCGCAGATGAGCTTTTCTTAGTCCAGAAAAGAAATGTTGGAACCAAGAATGTCATAATTCTGCAAAACGCTCATGGACAAGTACATTGAAATGAGCCAAGGTTAGTCTCACACAAGAAAGAAACATGAATTACGCAATCTGAATTATAGCAAATAAATCTCTACCAAAAATAAATAAATCATATATCCTAGAAATCGCTAGCCAAAGCCACGTTTGATTTAGTTTAACGCCGAAGCAAACAAACAAACAAAAATAAAAGAAAAATACTAAGGTCGGTCTGAGCATTTAACAAGGGTTAATCATAAAACTGAGAAATTATTAAGCATATAAGATATCACTCGCCTTACACTCTCGAACAAGCAACATTTTAAGACTGAAAATCTTGCTACTAAGATTGTAATGTAAAATAAACAAAAAATACATTAATATTTAAATTGATAAATTACACATCGTAAATATAATTTCCTTTTAAGATTAAGCTGAGATTTGCGAGAGACTTAATTAGAGATTTAGCCCTGATTTTGATATGGAAAAATAAGTTACCTCGAGATAATATTAATTTCTGTTGTTCACACAAAGCTCGGTTTATAGAGTCCTCTACAATGAATGTCATTGACTACAGGTTCAGAAGTCTGGAGGCATTATTGGGATCTACTCTGGACTTGACAGTTAGGTCATGATGGAAGTCACAAATTGGAGCTCCAGAGGTTCATCTTTGGAAAGGCTCAGCCCCTCATGTTGTGGAGATTCTTTGTGGCGTATATTACAGGCATGGCGTCTGAATGACTGCTATTATTGTGGCAAATAGAGTTATTGTCGGTCAACGGAAATTCAACTTGGTGATTCCCATGGCACCAATATCAAAAAAAAATTTAGTCACTTTCACAATGCAACAGTTCAATAACAGCTAAAATCTGGATCGATTCTCAATAAGAAGAAGGTGAGCAATAAAACTGAATGAACAGAATACTCTCTTTGAATCCTCCTCTTTAATCCAACAAAAAAATAAATTACCCAGCTAATTATGTCCTTTGTTATCTCCTGTGCAATCTTAATTAGAAAAACAATATCTTACAGGGTTTAATCTTACAAAAATGATTATTATTTTTTTATAAAAAAAAAATACAAAACTAAATCTCAGCTTTAAAATACATCAACATTAATTTTTTTTTAGTTTAAATAAAATACATATAAGAGCACTAATTAAACTTTGTTTGCTTTTAATTATTTTAAAAGAAAACAAGCGTCATAAAAAAAATATTTTATACTAAAATCAACTTAGAATTAAAAATATAAGATTTTATAATAAATAAGTATGTGTGTTATTGCATGTGTTATTGCACATATAAAACTTGGTTTTTTTTTTCTAATTTACATGATAGAACCCTTGTATTGGATAAAGTATCCAGTTCAATTGCCCCTTCATGCCAAAAAAAAATAAAAGCATCTGTTTGCCATTTCTTTTTTTTTTCAAACTTTAAACCCCAACATTTAAAACTTCTCCCCCTGGCTGAACATTTGCCCTGAGATCAATTCCTTCAGTGTACCTCCTATCTTTTAGGTGGCTGGCCTAAGGCTTCGTGCATTATAAGATCCATAATCCCCATGCTCATCTTCCAATACAAAGGCATTCAGACCATTTTTCTTTTGTATAGTGAAGGGTCCCTCATATACTGGGAAAAATTTCTTATATTGATGCTGGGTTGGATTGCTGACATGAGGTTTTTGTACAAAAACCAAGTCACCTACCTCGAATCTACATGGTCGTGGATTTCCCCGCTTTATGCGTACTTCAGCCATATGTTTCAACTTTATTCGAGCCTTTCTTTTATCCATTTCTTTATCAATTCTGTCCCGATTTACAGGCAAGGGAGCCTTTATCAGCATTGGATAATTCTGTCCAAAATGTAATCTGATGGGGGCAAACCCTGTACATTCATTCTGTGTCCAATTTATGTAGTTAGTGATGTTTCCCATCTGATTCACCCATCCACGGTGATTTTCGCTGACATAAAGCTGAAATAAACGTTTTAACTCCCTCATGACTCTCTCACAGGGATTCGATTGAGGATTACGAATAGATGTTAATACATGCTGAATGCCCTGTTGCTGAATCCACTTTTTCCAGTGGTGAGATTTAAAGGGTGTCCATGATCTGTAAGTATCATCTGGGGCCTACCAATCTTAGGAAACTGATGCTCCTGTAAGATCCGGATAGTACTTTGTGTATCCACCTTTCTTAACGGATATGCAGTTACATACTTAGAAAATATGTCATACATTACGATTAAATATCGGTATCGTTCATAGGCAGGTAAAGGCCCATAAAAATCTATGGCCAACATTTCATTAGGGTTGTGTGCTAAAATAGGCTGCAAGATCCCAGTAAATCTCTTATTTACATATTTAGTTTGTGAACACACATGACATTTTCCCAAAACTGATACAACATTTGAATATAAACTTGGCCAGTAAAATACTTCCCTGAGCACATGTTCTACTTTATGTGGTCCATAGTGTCCATAAAGGCAATGTATATACTCTATAAGTTTGTTCCTGAGTGTTTGGGGTATAAGAATTCGCCATGAGTCTTGTTCTGAGGTGACTCTGTATTGCAATACACCATCTTTTATTCTATAGGCTTTGTATTATTCCAATGTTGCTGTGTCACTGGGGTCTGAAGTTCCTATTCCTTTCTTATATGTCATGATTTGTGCATACTCTGGGCTGGTCTCCTGTATTTCAGATAGCCTTAGTAAATGTTGCTCTATGGACTCATCTATGGTCAATGTGAATGCTGCAATACTTAGATTGTTGGGCTCAAGATGATGTGGGGTCAGATCTACGGGATGGTGACTCAAAAAATCCGCCACAATATTTTCCTTTCCTTTACAATATAGAACTTATATTGGAATTTCTGTAGCGTAAGACTCCAATGTATCAATCGATCATTCGATAAATAACTGCTATTAAGAAATTCCAAGCTCTTATGATCCATAATTACAACAATCTCTGACCCAAGCAGGAATTGTTTGAATTTACTGAAAGCCCAAACAATGGCCAAAGCTTCCTTTTCTGTTGTCATGTAATTATTTTCCGCCCCTTTTAGCTTGCGGCTACAAAAATACAACACTCTGTGACATTTTTGTTTGTCAATTTGAAATAACACGACTCCAAGCCCTTGCCCACTGCTGTCGGTCTGAACATAAAAAGTTTGTGAAAAGTCAGGGTAGGCTAGAACCACCTGTTCCAAGAACTTGTTTTTAATGTGTTGAAATTCCTGCTCCTGTTTGTACTCCCATACCCATTTTTGGTCTTTTGTCAATAACTGGACCAAATTTGCAGCATCTAATGCAAAATTTTCATAGAATTTATGATAAAAATTGCATAATATCAGAAAAGACCATACCTGACGCCTATTAGTGGGTGTGGGAAAATGTTGTATCGCTGTTAGTTTCTCAGGATGAGGTTTCATACCGTCTTTCCCAATTGAAAAGCCTAAAAATGTAACCTCCTGGACCAGGCAACTTTTTTGTAAATTGATGGTAATGTTTTTTCTGGTAACACTCCATTAAGAACATTTTCAAGTGTTCCATATGTTCTTCCATATTTATAGATGTGATGACTATGTCATCCATATATATCACAATCAGACTCTTGATTTTGTCTGATAACACTTGATCCAAACACTTTAGAAGTCCTGAACCACTATTGATTAATCCAAAAGGCATACGCTTAAACGCATACGTATGCCCTTCATAGCAGAAGGCAGTATATTTGCAGTCAAATAGATGTGGAGGGATCTGCCAATAACTGGATGTCAAGTCCAATGTAGAAAAAATGGTTTTCCCTTGAAATTTTGAGAGAAGTTCTGTTATTGTAGGTGGAATGTTTCTTTCAGGAACGGTAATGGCATTTAACTGCCGGGCATCCAAACATATTCTGATAGATCCATCTTTTATCTTTACCACTACTAATGGGTTAACATATGGAGATGTGTGCTTTTCAATAACTCCCCATTCAATCATTTGCTGTATTTAAAGATCTACTTCAGCCTTATATTGAAATGGAATGGGATATGAACGACTCTGGAAATGGCTTTCATCCTTAACTTGAAGGCGATGCACATACCCCTCAATGATCTTAGGCCTATTTGAAAAAACTGAATAGAACTACCTCAACAGTTCCATTAGAGGGTGTTGTTCTTCCATTCCTTTTAACATGAATTGCGACACTTTATTTTGCATTTCCACGGTATCCCTCACTTGCTGAACACACTGTACCTGAAGTGGCTTATAACTCTTTAGCCCTTCAAATGGCATCAAAACTTCTTGGCAAAGAAATAAACATTTGCCATAATCCAAAACACACTTATGCCTGTACAAAAAATCAGTCCCAATTATAACATCTTGTATGAGACCAGGCATTATCAAAAAGACATGGTCTAACTCTATGTTACCTAGATGCAAATGTAACCACACCTGTTTGGTTTCAATATTTGCCTTTTTGCCATTGGCCAGTGACACTTGCATTCTTTTTATTGGCAGTGTATACAAACATGGCTGATCTTTCTTTATTTTTACATAAAACTTACTAGAGAGCAATGACATTTGACTTCCTGAGTCAACCAATGCTTCTGTAATGATGTCTCCAGTCTTTATACTGTCAATTGGGCAAGTCTGCATAGCTCCATTCCATGCTGGTTCTTCTTAATCCACCATCACATTAGCTTGTCCTATGGCTTTCTTTACTTTTTTTAATTGGAGCTGATAATTGACTCTTTTGACCTTTTTCTATCGAAATTATCTGATCGCCCTGCATTGTTCTTTTCTCCACTTCTTCTCGGGCCTGATTATGTTCAATTTCATTTAACAGTTTGATCATTTCTTCAAAGTGAATGCTGCTACTACATAACATGATCTGATGTATATCCCTTGGCATATTGCCCAATACAATTTGGCATATCAGCCTCTCAGACAAACAGAAAGCCATCAATGACTTCAGCCTTGCTGCTTGTCTGCAGAACAACTGGGTGTAAGTTTCTCCATTATCCCTAATATATCTTTCTTGTGATATATTGATGAAGATATGATACTGCTTTTCTTCACTCCAGTGTGCAATAATTTGTGTCTGTACTCCCAAAAAGTCTGTGGTTTGATCTTTAAGATATGCCACCAATCCTCAACCATTCCTTGTAAATAGTGGCATGCCATTGCCACTTGTTCAGTCTCCTGCCAATTATGACATCGAAACATCTCTTGCAGGCTCTCCAAATGCTCTAATGGGCTTTCCCAAATATCAGCCATAAAAGATTTTATTTGCCAATCTATTTCGGCCATGATGCTAGCTAGTCTATCTTCAGCCTCTTCTCTAACTTTATTTAAATTCCCAATGCAACTTCTATCTATTTATGAAATTTATTTCTTTTTTTTTAATCTTCAATTGCTATTTATTATATATATATATATATATATTTAAAGCACAAAAGTTAAACTGTTTACTTTTTTTTTTAAACGTGAACCTAAACTCTTTGCTTGCTTTTTTTTTTATGAACGTAATAGCTAATTTTTAACTTTAAAAAAAAATCTTTTATATTTTGTTACTTCTAAAACGTGAACCGAAACTCTTTGTTTTTCTTTATTATTATTTTACGAACGTAGAACTAATATCTTTTTTTTAAATAAACAAACAAACAAAATAAATATATAACTTCTTAATATCTTTTTGTCTGACCCGTCCGTTCAGTAATAGCTCTAAAGAACAATGTTTAATTAAATATATATATTAATTATTCATATTGAAAAGATGAACCCCTTACTCCAAACTGCTTTCTACCATTTAGCACAAAATGATCCCTACCTACTGAATCTTGCCTCCAACACTGAAATATTCCTCAATTGTCCGAACAAAATCTCATGTGGAATTTAAAATTGAAATCCCCATGTTGGGTGCCAAAATTACTATAGCTATGTGCCGGACAAAAGATTTTTGTTTCGTACATCCTGACCATGAGGGCACCACTAGTCCGAAAACCGAAACTAGACATTTATTTTAAGGGTGGGCAGGATATACGAACATGAATGTGCCGGACTAAACCCAGGGAGAGCAAAAGCTAATGAATGTGGTTCAGACAATTGAGAAAACACTGAGACAAATGTCAGCGAAAATACTTATAAGAACTTTTTAAATTTATTAAACATAATAACAAAATAAACATGAAACTTGATATACATTTACTTAGCAGATCTTAACATTGAGTGTATGCGAGGAGAACTATGTTAAATACCCAGGCAGACAAGTTCATTTCTTATCTATGACACCATAATGGCTTATATCTTCTTGCTAGCATTTCACCCAACCAATTCCCTTTTTCCTATAGAGATTTAGTAAGATGGATGTTTGTGGAGAATAACGAAACAGCGCAGACGAGCTTTTTTTAGTCCAAAAAAGAAATGTTGGAACCAAGAATGTCATAATTCTGCAAAACGCTCATGGACAAGTACATTGAAATGAGCCAAGGTTAGTCTCACACAAGAAAGAAACATGAATTACACAATCTGAATTATAGCAAATAAATCTCTACCAAAAATAAATAAATCATATATCCTAGAAATCACTAGCCAAAGCCACGTTTGATTTAGTTTAACGCCAAAGCAAACAAACAAACAAAAATAAAAGAAAACTACTAAGGTCGGTCTGAGCATTTAACAAGGGTTAATCATAAAACTGAGAAATTATTAAGCATATAAAATATCACTCGCCCTACACTCTCGAACAAGCAACATTTTAAAACTGAAAATCTTGCTACTAAGATTGTAATGTAAAATAAACAAAAATACATTAATATTTAAATTGATAAATTACACATCATAAATATAATTTCTTTTTAAGATTAAGCTGAGATTTGCGAGAGACTTAATTAAAGATTTAGCCCTGATTTTGATATGAAAAGGTAAGTTATCTCGAGATAATATTAATTTCTGTTGTTCACACAAAGCTCGGTTTATAGAGTCCTCTACAACGAATGTCATTGACTACAGGTTCAGAAGTCTGGAGGCATTATCGGGATCCACTCTGGACTTGACAGTTAGGTCATGATGGAAGTCACAATTTGGAGCTCTGGAAGTTCATCTTTGGAAAAGCTCAGCCCCTCATGTTGTGGAGATTCTTCATGGCATATATTATAGGCATGGCATCTGAATGACTGCTTTTATCGTGGCAAATAGAGTTATTGTCAGTCAACAGAAATTCAACTTGATGACACCAATATCAAAAAAAATGTAGTCACTTTTACAATGCAACAGTTCAATAACAGCTAAAATCTGGATCGATCCTCAATAAGAAGGTGAGCAATAAATCTGAATGAACAGAATAGTCACTTCTTTGAATCCTCCTCTCTAATCCAACAAAAAAATAAATTACCCAGCTATTTATATCCTTCGTTATCTCCCGCGCAATCTTAATTAGAAAAACAATATTTTACAGGGTTTAATCTTACAAAAATGATTATTAATTTTTATATAAAAAAAAAATACAAAACTAAATCTCAGCTATAAAATACATCAACATTAAATTTTTTTTAGTTTAAATAAAATACATATAAGAGCACTAATTAAACTTTGTTTTCTTTTAATTATTTTAAAAGAAAACAAGCATCATAAAAAAAATATTTTATACTAAAATCAACTTAGAATTAAAAATATAAGATTTCAAAATAAATAAGTATGTGTGTTATTGCACATAGAAAACTTGGTTTTTTTTTTCTAATTTACATGATAGAACCCTTGAATCGGATAAAGTATCCAGTTCAATATATATATCTGTGAATGTAATTTTGCTCTCAAATGATTTCTTTATATCTAATCCTATCTCATATGCTTTTAACCTTTCTTTAATTTTGGTGCGGTCAGATATTTATTACTTGATTTTATATATATATGTTTATTTATTATTATTGTTGTTTTTCCAATCTCAAACAAACTGGTGAGCTTAATTTATATAAATCTTTTCTGTCTTTTAAGTAAACTTTCATGAATCAAGTTTATTAATGTTCCCTTAAAATATAATGTATTGTTAATTAATATGTTCGCCAGATTGTTTTATGAATCAACATTTTAGGTTCGTTTTTAATATAAAATTTGATTTGTTTAACTCCGTAAATCTAGAACTTAAGCTAGTTAACACTTTGAAATTTTTTAAAATGTTTTGTTTTTATTCAATTCTGAAAGTGTGACCCATTAATTATTTTCTATAACTTCCAGCCTTCTTATATTTTCCATACTCTTAAAATCTCAAATCTTGTATTTAAATATTTCAGTTATTGTAAAATCAATGAAGGTGAGATTGATTTATTTTAACTAGAAGAAGAAAAGATGGGGAAAAATCTTAATGTTTCTCTGACTAAATCAAATCTTAACGTGTATTTTATTAATTTGAAATCTAAATCTTAATGTTTCTTTTGCTATATAAAATCTTAACATATATTTTATTAAATGAAATATTATATATATATATATATATATATATATATATATATATATTTATATATATATATATATATATATATTATAAATTGCATGGCATATTATAATATTCAAACAAGGGTCATTTATTTTTAAGGCAGTAAAAATTATCTCATGTCATTAGAGACATTCATTCGTACTGTGTTTCTGTCATATAGCCTATCTTCGTTCTATATATATGTACTTCTTAATCTGGGGATTATGATGAGTTTGAATCCATAGATTTCTTCTCAAGTCTTCGTATAAAAATGCCTCTGGTGGTGATCCCGTAAGTTTGGCACACGCTATGCATATTCTTTCTTCGTATCAAAAGCCTCTGGTGGTGATCCCACAAGTTTGGCACATGCTATGCATATACACTTCATAGATAAAAGGCCTCTCACATTGCTTATACCAGCAAAAGTCTGGGCCACACCATGCCTATCCACTTTTCTCTAAGCACTACCCAAGAAGAAACTGTGAGATTTCATTTTTCATCCAGAAGCACAACCTTTTTTTTCTTAGTTATTTTAGGCTGTTATGTCAGCATCGCAAACTTCTTTGTATTATTATTATTATTTCTTTTGCTTCATGACCCAGTTTTAATGCTCTAATATTAAAATTAAGCTTTGCTTAAAAGATATATATAAATGTCAATTACTTCTATTTTATTAATTAAGTTTATTTCAATCATATACAATCTCACCATCATAATATATATATCTATTTAAGAATATCTACATGCCTTGGGGAAAATAAAGTGTTCGCCTTACAATCGTTAAAATAATTTGTCATTAAATATTTTGTCATTTAGATTCAAATATAATCAAATGTTTTCAAATGTATTTTATTTATTTTCATGACTGTAATGGCATGAAAATAATTTATCTCATATCTGTAATGAATCCCAGAATGCTCACTAAAATAATGCTAGTCACCATGTTTCAGAACCGTAATCCAAAGCATTAATAGCAATATTATGTAATTCCTTTTAGTAACTGATTGGCATCTTAATATTAGACCCACCAAAGATGTGTGTTTATTTGTAATATATTATTTAGCTAATAAAGAGCATATGAAATATAATAGTGTGAAAGACACTATCTAATTATCTACTGCTTGCTCATTCATGCACATACTAATATAATTAATTTATAAATGTATATAACTATTTTTTCATTACATTAAACTATTTTTATTGTCTAACTTATTTGAGTAGTTCGAATTCCATTTCCTCCACTTCCACATATTACAGCCATGCTTAAGTATATTATAATATAGTCATAGTTAATAGATGTCTCATTGTTTTGCTCAGCTTCGCTAGTTGGCCGGATTAAGATTAATTTTCATGGGCCATCACTATTATGTTATTCATTAGGTGTTTGATCTGGGGCTTAGAAAGTGGGTTCGAATTCAGGCTGGTCCCTGATCTAAATCATGTGTTTGAAGTACATTTTGTGAGTCCCAGATCAGGTTAGATGGATAAACAAGATTTGACCAGCACATAGCAAATAGTTTGAAATCATGAACTGAAGGTGGAAATTAAAGTTAGAGATAGTGAATGCTTGCTCTGACGTTTCTGTAAACAACAAATGCTTGATGGTGTTTTTGGTAGAATGCCATGTATTGTCATAAATACAAGTGTTAGAAAGTTTTAACTTGTGTTTTTTTGTTATTCATAAATGTATCTTTAAGGTCTTTCTTGCAATGATATATATTGCAAAGGCTTCTACTATGTGCTGATGCTGAACTGAGATCAGACCCAGGTAGCTATGTGGCTTGCTATGCTGACTTTGAAGACATTACATGTCTAAATGATTCACGCTTGCAAGCTGAATAGAAACTGTTTCATAAACACTCAGAGTTAGGTTTATATCTATATTCTTATTCCTGTCCTTCACTGACGACAGCAAATAGCTTAAAATCCTGATCTGAAGGTGGAAATTAAAGTTAGAGATAGTGAATGCTTGCTCTGACATTTATGTAAACAAAAAATTATGCTTGATGGTGTTTTTGGTAGAATGCCATCTATTGTCATAAATACAAGCATTAGCAAGTTTTAACTTGTGTTTTTTTTGTTTTTCATAAATGTACCTTTGAGGACTTTTTTGCAATGATATATATTGCAGAGGCTTCTACTATCTGGTGATGCTGAACTGAGATCAGACCCATGTAGCTATCTAGCTTGCTATGCTGAGTTTGAAGACATTATGTGTCTACAACATTCACGCTTGCAAGCTGAATAGAAACTGTTTCATAAATGCTCAGAGTTTGTGTTTAGATCTATTTTCTAATTCCTTTCTTTCACTGATGATAGCAAATAGCTTGAAATCATGATCTGAAGGAGAAAATTAAAGTTAGAGATAGTGAATGCTTGCTCTGATGTTTATGTAAACAAAAAATTTAGCTTGATGGTATCTTTGGTAGAACGCCACCTATTGTCATAAATACAAGCATTAGCAAGTTTTAATTGTGTTTTTTTGTTTTTCATAAATGTACCTTTGAGGTCTTTCTTGCAATGATATATATTGCAAAGGCTTCTACTATGTGGTGATGCTGAACTGAGATCAGACCCATGTAGCAATGTGGCTTGCTATGCTGAGTTTGAAGACATTACATGTCTAAATGATTCACGCTTGCAAGCTGAATAGAAACTGTTTCATAAATGCTCAGAGTTTGTGTTTAGATCTATTTTTTAATTCCTGTCTTTCACTGATGATAGCAAATAGCTTGAAATTATGATCTGAAGGTGGAAATTAAAGTTAGAGATAGTGAATGCTTGCTCTGACATTTATGTAAACAAAAAATTTAGCTTGGTGTCTTTGGTAGAACGCCACCTATTGTCATAAATACACGCATTAGCAAGTTTTAATTGTTTTTTTTGTTTTTCTTAAATGTACATTTGAGGTCTTTCTTGCAATGATATATATTGCAAAGGCTTCTACTATGTGGTGATGCTGAACTGAGATCAGACCCATGTAGCTATGTGGCTTGCTATGCTGAGTTTGAAGACATTACGTGTCTAAATGATTCACAGTTGCAAGCTGAATAGAAACTGTTTCATAAACACTCAGAGTTTGTGTTTAGATCTATTTTCTTATTCCTGTCCTTCACTGATGATTGCAAATAGTTTGAAATCATGATCTGAAGGTGGAAATTAAAGTTAGAGATAGTGAATGCTTACTCTGATGTTTATGTAAACAAAAAACTACACTTCATGATGTTTTTGGTAGAACACCATCTATTGTCGTAAATACAAGCATTAGCAACTTTTATCTTGTTTTTTTTTTCATAAATGTACCTTTGAGGTCTTTCTTGCAATGATATATATTGCAGAAACTTCTACTATGTGGTGATGCTGAACTGATATCAGACCCTTGTAGCTATCTGGCTTGCTATGCTGAGTTCGAAGACATTAACGTGTCTAAAAAATTCACGCTTGCAAACTGAATAGAAACTGTTTCATAAACACTCACAGTTTGTGTTTAGATTCATTTTCTTATTCCTGTCCTTCACTGATGATAGCAAATAGCTTGAAATCATGATCTGAAAGTGGAAATTAAAGTTAGAGATAGTGAATGCTTGCTTTGACGTTTATGTAAACAAAACACTATGCTTGATGGTGTTTTTGGTAGAATGTCATCTATTGTCACAAATACAAGCATTAGCAAGTTTTAACTTGTGTTTTTTTGTTTTTCATATATATATATTGTAATTATATGTTTTAGCTTAATGATAGCAAGTTTTATTCAGTGGTCCAGTATCTATAATTTTAAATTTTAATTAGCAATAATTTATAAAATATTGAAAATCAGTGTGTAAATATCAGTTATATTTATTGAAATGCTTATTGAATTATAGATTCTCCAATTAAAGCTCACCTGTAAATATATTGAAAGTGATGATGATTTGGACTGATAGTAATGCACTGGAAAATCTGATAGAGAGGATATGAATCATAAACCTTTTATCACAAGTTCCAGTGGCAACTATTTCAAATTATATTTTAATAGTATAAAGCCAATTTAGAAAGATGAAAATTATTAACACTTTATTATTATTATTATTATTATTATTATTATTATTATTATTATTATTATTATTATTATTATTATTATTATTATTATTATTATTATTATTATTATTATTATTATTATTATTATTATTATTATTATTATTATTATTATTATTATTATTATTATTATTATTATTATTATTATTATTATTATTATTATTATTATTATTATTATTATTATTATTATTATTATTATTATTATTATTATTATTATTATTATTATTATTATTATTATTAAACAATAATTAAAAATAGAAAACAAAATCAATTTATAATTCTTTTAAATTTTCTTGATAAACAATCTTCAAATATATTATATTTTAATTTAAATTGAAAGGTAGTAGTCTAGATTTTTCTTCACTAGAAGGAGGTAAATATTAATTTATTTACATTTGACAGTGATTGGATCATTTAGGACCAATCATGCATTGTAACACAAATAATAAATACTATAACAAGTTTGTAAGCAGGAGTACTACAAAGAGAAGAAAATCAGAACAAGACTAACTCTCCACGTATGAAATAAAATAAAAGGAATAAGCTGAAAAATAATAACCTTGAAAATCAATTTGGACAAAATCTCATGATTATATGGATTTAAACAGAATAGAGTACAAACTCACTAACTCTGTAATATTTCAACACTGTTTTTCACTGATCATATGATTCTTAATTTTGCATGCTGGAGAAACTAGACTGACCATTATTGGAATAAATATTTGCCTCAACATGTACTATTTGGAACGAAAAACAATATCAGAAAACGTAAGCAATTATTTTTGTTTTCTTTATCTTAATCAATTGTCAGAATTAATAATAACATAAAAAAAATTTACATTGAAGAGAAAAAGTTTAAAGTATTTTGATTTTCATGCCGCTCCGAAGCATTAGGCAGAAATATACATTCATTTATATTTTATCATCTAAATAAAATAATTTGAAATCACTTTGCAGGAAAGTTTCAAAAGAGACAATAAACAAAGTAAATGCCATTTTAAATCATATAAAATTTATGCAATTTAAGAAAAAAAATGAATGATTTCATTTCTCGTTTTCATTAGGGGAAAACAGTCATCTGCCAGATTGTTTTTGTGCAAATTTGCTGCCTTATAAAAAATGGAAAGTTACAGATTACTTAAAACACCTAGAATATTGTATTTATAATTGAAAAACTTATTGTTAGTATAACTAAAGACATCCAATTGGCTGATAGAAAGGAAGTGAAATAAGTATTTCTTTATTTTATCTTTATTGAATAACTTGCAAAATAATAATATTTTCAGCTGCTTTAAAACCACCCAAATCATTTAAAATTATGACAGATATTTTCACATGGATGGAAAAGCAAAATAACAAATCAATAAATAATTTTAAATCTATTTAATTGTCTTACCCTCAAATTGTTAAATATTGTTTCACTATGATGAGATCAATATCAATGAATCTAGGATTTTAAAAGAACGCATTTGTAGATCATAATAAACCTATTTTAGTGGTATTACCTTTAAAAAAGTGTTTTAAATATTGGCTCATTATGCTTACATTAGTACATAAACTAATAAAGGATTTTTGTTGCCTTTAAAAAGGTGTTTTAAATATTGCCTTGTTATGCTTACATTAGTATGTAAACTAACAAAGGATTCTTGTTGCCTTTAGAAAAGTGTTTTGAATATTGTCTGAATACACTACTATGAAACAGGATAATCAACATATATATATTTACTTAGTAATATTTGCTTATAATATCCATCTTCTTGTCATTTTTGCTCACAAGATTGGATCAACTTTGTATGACTAAGATAAAATCTAATGGGAGAAAATTTTCATTTATTTTGTTATTACGATGTTCAAGATTGTAATATGTTTTTTTTTCTTTTCCTTTCATGTATTTTCAAGGATTATTTTTTTATAAGTATTTATCATTGCATAAAATATAGTTAGTAAGGATGTTGAGATATATAAAAAATATATACATGCATTACATATATTTTTGCTATTTTCATAATTAAGGGAAAACATATTATTAAAGATCATTTATTGGGGAAGAGGGAGAAATATTTATCTCACACTGATAAAATAAATGTTAATATTATATTGAAAGTGGAATAAACAGACCCGAACTTGTCAAAATTATACACATCATGACACAATTGTTCTATTATATGAAATAATTTTAATAAACATTTTCCATTTCTTAAAGTTGCCTGTGAATGACAACATCCACTTTAAATACAAAATGTAGGTTAGTCTTTGTTGTTTACATGTGCATGGCTTGCTATAACAAAAGTATAATAATTATTTTAAAATAATTAAGGGTCATTTTACTGATATATTGGTGGTTTGTTTATCAAACATTAACAGTTTCTGCATTGTGAAATGGAATATTTATGTTTCCACTTTTATTATTAGTGTTGTTTTACCTTGCTATTGTATAGAACAGAATTTGTCACAGCTTTTAGCTGATGAGTTTGTGCTACATATAATAGCATCAAATATAATATTAATATTGTGCATGGGATGATGGATATTTTCACAATTGCTGATTAAATGAGAGAATGATATTGTTGAGGTTGGTGAATTGTTAGTGCTTAGAGCATAGTTAATCCCAAGAGAGGATGATCCCATAGTCATAATTTTATTTTTCCGTGAAAAGGCACTGCCCACACTTTATACCGATGAAGGTATTAGAATTGGCCATTTTATTATACAACTATCATGTTGTTTTTCTTATGAAACTATTACGTTGCTTTGTAGAGCCTCCCTTTATTGTTAGATCCCTTGTGAAGTTAGAGAGTTAGTTTTCCACCGTGTATGGTGAAGCTTAGTATTTCAAAATCAAATAGCAAGGATAAAATAAAGTTAAATTACAGGACACTGGTCTATCTATTATAACGATCCAGAGAAGGCTTAATGTAAACTGCACTACAAAAACGCCATTTGGGCATTTGAACCAAGAAAAATGTATATAGTAGGCAGATATGTAAGTTAAAAAAAATTTATATTGGTTGATTCCGATTATTAGCCCACTGTCACTAGCTCAGTGGAATAGCAGAGATTTATATTTTATAATAAATTCTTATCTAAGATACATTTCAATATTAAAAAAGAAATAAAATAAGTCACTGCCAGAAATTAACACACAAACATTTATTTATATATATATAATTTAGCATTATTTTAGAATAATTTTTACTTTGGATTTTAACTTCATTTTAGAATTTAAATTTACATTTTAATTTTTATAATATTATAAGTGTACATTTTAATTTTTATAAGTTCGCAAAGATGGATTTATGAAAGTTTGTTTTATAATGTTGAGTATAGATCGGTTACATAGATTACATGGTTAAAAACATTTCAAAATAAACATAACTGATCAAAATACAAAGTCATTGATAACGTCAATTGCAGAGGGAATACAAGAAACCCATTGGCATTCATCATAAGATACCGTATTGACATCGATGACTTATATATTCTAATCGAATATGAAAACCACAAACATCAGTAACCACTAACGAATCCATGCAAGTGTCTATACCTAATTTTATTTTAATGCATTTTATTTAGAGTGTCAAGTATGAATAGACTACATTGATTTGCATTTGAAAAGAAAATATTCTATCCTTATTTAACCTTAGGCTAAAAGTTCACAGCTAAACCAACATCAATCCACCTGATATATCGATGTGTTCAATGTAATATGAATACAACAGCACTAATAGGTTAAGAGAAGAAATTGCCTCTCATCAGATATGAATACTACATCTATCTGACAATAATAGCAATAAAAAAATTCCATAGGAAGAAACTGCAGTCTCTGTGTTATAATTCCCTTCATAGGCAAAATGAGTGTGTGCGGCATATAAAGCAATTCTGCCCATAGCGAATCTCGTACTACATCTACTAATTACACCAATATATAGAATCCACTGACCCAATTCAACTACGGAATGAATAACCTAAGATTACCCTCCCCTAATATAACTTTACAAATCTATATAGCCATTCACGCCTGACTTAAGTTTAACATTTATATAATTTAATTTAACGAAAAACAGTAATCATAATAAAAACTTAAAAAGAACAAAAAAAATGGAAATGATTTTACAAAAGAAATACATCAAATAAAATTATAACTAATTAATAAATAATTTAGTTTCGGTTAGATAGGAAATACTATTGCAATTATTTTAAATATGGAATAAGTTTTAGAATTAAAGTTATTATTGTTTAGTATACTGGAGTTTTATGAAATATATTTAAAGCTTAGAGTTCAAAAAGTTCTTACAATTTTAAAATGTTCTTTTTTATCCATTGCTTGCCATTTGAACATGAATTACCACACCATTCTAAAGAGATTGGTATTCTGTTGGCCACTTTATTTTACTTATCTGGAGGTCTTTTACTTTATCTGGTCCTTAATGTAGAAAACGATGTCATTTCTTTTTTTAAAAACAAAACTGAAGGGATTGAAGAGTGTGTCTTTTCAATCCCTTCTCCCATAACTCCGCACTAATACATATCACCACTGCTGTCATATTTCCCCTCTCTAATTTTCTTCACTCACTTTTTATAATAGCCTTTCAGATCCAGTGGATGTTATATCACGATGATGTGATGGTCTTTTCGCTGAGGTCTGATTTCATTGTTTTTCTCTCCTATCTGACCTTTGCTTATACATTTTAAATGCCCAAGGCTAGTTTACATTTGACTAATTAAAAAAATCATTTCCGTTTTATGATTCCAAAATTAAAGATATATTTTTATCTCTAAATCTTTTTAAGTTTTTGCTTTTAAACTACTTTTCTATTTTTAATAAAGTTTTATTTTAATAATTTTTTTTTCATCTGTTGATTAATTAATGTGTTTTCCAAAATTAAATATATATTTTTATCTCTAAATCTTTTTAAGTTTTTGCTTTTAAAATACTTTTCTATTTTTAATAAAGTTTTATTTTAATAATTTTTTTTTCATCTGTTGATTAATTAATGTGTTTTCCAAAATTAAATATATATTTTTATCTCTAAATCTTTTTAAGTTTTTGCTTTTAAAATACTTTTCTATTTTTAATAAAGTTTTATTTTAATAATTTTTTTTTCATCTGTGCGATTTTAATATATATTTGAGTTTAGATGATATTTAATTTCAATTTTTAATTCTTAAACAAAAGAAGTTTTTAATGCAAATTTTTCTTTTTTTGAGTTTAAGAAAAAAAATAATGTAATGACGTATGTGCCCGTTACATATCAGTAAACTTGCTTAAAAAAAAAATAAACAAAACAAAAAAATATATTTTTCTTAGGGTTAGTAATTACGGTACACGATTAACGAAAATTTACGAAACATTCGGTTAGTATAAAGACTATATACAAAAAAAATGTTTACTATCATTTTCCTAAGGACCATCCACGTTTACACCTTCTCCCCACAAGAGTTCTATTTTTTTTATACATTTTATATTTAAACACACGGCATGATAAGCAAGTTATTTATTTAGGAAGGTTGCATTGAAGTAAATACATTTTCAAAGATAATGGGTTTATACATGTATATTTGCAGCACAATTATAAATACCACCAACTTATTTATGTCTGATTGAAATGCTTAAATAGGGTTACTATGAAGTAAATTCCCAAACAGTACTCATTGTAAGGTACCACATTTACAATCATAAACTTATGTCGCTGTGCGCTACTATCCACATTAAAAGAAAGAAACATAATAATTGCAATCTTTTGAGTTTTTTTAACAAAAAATTAGTTTTAAAATTATTTATACTTTCTTGTGTTTAATATATGTGCTATTTCTTTCTGGCAGTGCTTTTATAAGATTTAAAGTATACGACTTTATGTAAACACAAGAATATTTCATTTAAAAAAAAGAAATTTACTCAGGACCCTCATGGTTTATTAAACATTGGCCCAAGTTGGGTGGCCAGTTATAACAATTCGGAGAAAGCTTAACGTAAATTGCACTACAAGGGTGCCATCTAGGCATTTGAACCTAGAAAAATTTATATAATAGGCAGATACGTAAGTTAAAAAAAAATTTATATTGGTTGATTCCGGTTGTTAGCCCATTGTCACTAGCTCAGTGGAATAGCAGAGATTTATATTTTATAATAAATTCTTATCTAAGGTACATTTCAATATAAAAAAAAAAATAAAATAAGTCACTGCCAGAAATTAACACACAAACATTTATTTACATACATATATATAAAATTTAGCATTATTTTAGAATAACTTTTACTTTGGATTTTAACTTGATTTTAGAATTTAAATTTACATTTTAATTTTTATAATATTATAAGTTTACATTTTAGTTTTTTAAGTGCGCACAGATGGATTTATGAAAGTTTGTTTTATAATGTTGAGTATAGATTGGTTACATAAATTACACGGTTAAAAACATTTCAAAATAAACATAACCAATCAAAATACAAAGTCATTGATAACGTCAATTGCAGAGGGAATATAAGAAACCCATTGGCATTCATCGTAAGATGCCACATTGACATCGATGACTTATATATTCTAATCAAATATGAAAACCACAAACATCAGTAAACGCTAATGAATCCATGCAAGTGTCTATACCCAACTTAATTTTAATGCATTTTATTTAGAGTGTCGAGTATGAATAGACTACATAGATTTGCATTTGAAAAAAAAAATTCTATCCTTATTTAACCTTAGGCCAAAAGGTTGCAGCTAAACCAATGTCAATCCACCTGATATATCGATGTGTTCAATGTAATACGAATACGACATCACCAATAGCTTAAGAGAAGAAATTGCCTCTCTCAGATAAGAATACTACATCTTTCTGATGATAAGAGCAATAAAAAAACTCCACAGGAAGGAACTGCAGTCTTTGTTATAATTTCCTCCGTAGGCAAAATGAGAGTGTGTGGCATATAAAGCAATTATGTCCATAGTGAATCTCATACTACATCTATTAATTACACCAATATGTCCAATCCACTGACTCAATTCAACTATGGAATGAATAACCTAAGATTACCCTCCCCTAATATGACTTTACAAATCTATATAGCCATTCATGACCGACTTAAGTTTAACATTTATATAATTTAATTTAACAAAAAACAGAAATCATAATAAAAACTTAAAAGAACAAAAAAAATGGAAATGATTTTACAAAAGAAATACATCAAATAAAATTATAACTAATTAATAAATAATTTAGTTTGGGTCAGATAGGAAATATTATTGCAATTATTTTAAATACGGAATAAGTTTTAGAATTAAAGTTCTTATTGTTTAGTATACTGGAGTTTTATGAAATATATTTAAAGCTTAGATTCAAAAAGATTTTACGATTTTAAAACATTGCTTTTTATCCATTGCTTGCCATTTGAACGTGAATTCCCATGCCGTCCTAAAGAGATTGGTATTCTGTTGGCCATTTTATTTTATTTATCTGGAGGTCTTTTACTTTAGCTGGTCCTTAATGTAGAAAATGATGTCATTTCTTTTTTTAAAACAAAACTGAAGGGATGGAAGAGTGCATCTTTTCAATCCCTTCTCCCACAATCCGCACTAATACATATCACCGCTGCTGTCATACCTCCCCTCTCTAATTTTCTTCACTCACTTTTTATAGTAGCCTTTCAGATCCAGTGGACGTTATGTCACGACGATGTGATGGTCTTTTCGCTGAAGTCCGATTCCATTGTTTTTCTCTTTTATCTGACCTTTGCTTATACATTTTAAATGCCCAAGGCTAGTTTACATTTGAATAATTAAAACAATCATTTCCATTTTATGATTCCAAAATTAAAGATATATTTTTATCTCTAAATCTTTTTAAGTTTTTGCTTTTAAAATACTTTTTTATTTTTAATAAAGTTTTATTTTAATAATTTTTTATTTCATCTGTTGATTAATTAATGTGTTTTCCAAAATTAAAGATATATTTTTATCTCTAAATCTTTTTAAGTTTTTCCTTTTAAAATACATTTCTATTTTTAATAAAGTTTTATTTTAATATTTTTTTTTCATCTGTGCAATTTTAATATATATCTGAGTTTAGATGATATTTAATTTCAATTTTTAATTCTTAAACAAAAGAAGTTTTTATGCGAACTTTTCTTTTTTCATGTTTAATAAAAAAAATAATGTAACAACATATGTGCCCGTTACACTATAATGTTTGTCTAATTGGAATAGTGTCTTTATAATGCTGTGTAATCATCATCAGTTTATAAACAAATTGACCAAACATACTAGTGTTTGTAGAACTGCTGCATAAAAGAAGGGATGTACATGGACAATGTGGATTTATCTTTAACAAGTGGTGATTTGCGGAGGGATTGGTAAGATCAATTAAATATTCAATGTTTAGGTTGTGGACATAGGAAATATTTTAGTGTCATATGTGCATTTAACTTATGATGTCTGTCCCACATCAATATAATAAATCTTTTATAGTAAATGATAATAAATTGCTAATTGTACTACATATGTTTATTGCCCTTATCATATACAAATACATTAAATAGTTATAGTTTAATATAATAAATTATGACTCAATTAGTAGATTTAAAAGATTGTGTATCCCAAAGATCTAGATACATTTTGTTTTGTCATTTAAATGCTAGGTTAGCTTAAATAAGGTAACTATCTTATTCTATAAGGTAGAATAATAGTTGAAATATAGCCCATAATAATAGTGATACTATGAATATCTTTATATTAGTTTGTCATTAGTACATGTATAGTTAAGGGGATACCAATTAATCCCCATCCCTGATTTTAATTAATGGAATTATCTTATTTCATGCAATGTGTCTGAAATAAAGTGTAAATAATGTAAATAAATTTTGTTGCATTAAACCTTTACTTAGTTGTCAGTTGTCTTATTGCTAATTAACACACACACATTATTATTGTTATTGCTATCAACATATCCTATGAGTATAAGGAAATTGTCATTGATCAATATTGTATAAGTCACCATATGTTGGTAGATTGGAATAATTTTGCTAAGCCCTATCATTTATAAGTATATCTAGGGCCTCATTACTTAATCAAAATATTATTAACCTAAAGTATGTATTATTTTAAGTGATGTATTAAAAGATTAAACACTTAATAATGGTTTAATCAATTTATTTGAACCCACAGACCTAACATTCACTGATATTGATCACATTGGTATTACTTATTTGAGAGAAAGAAGTTAGTAAATTATTGTTTAGCTATTGAAAAATATTCCTGCTTATGGAAGCTTAAAGTTTATCATAGTTAAGGAATTTATAAAGTTTCTCTGAAATTACTAAATGTTTGTTAATTCAACTTTGTACCAAAAACCATTTTGTGCATTATATTTGGGTAGTGGCAAAATCTCTCTCACTGACCCAAGTATATTTCATATAACAATCTATAAGTAATATGAACCCTGCAAAGAATAAATTATATTAATTTGTAATGTAGAATCTGAGTTTATGGTAAATTTTATATTAGTTGTTTATTATAGTTGGATTGGAGTTATGTTACATTCACCGTTTTGTAAAAGTCAACCAAGCTTTAAAGTATCAATTGCCTCTTTATCCGAAATGTATAGCTTGTTTTGACTTTATAGTAAATATTCTGGTTTTGCTAAGCTTAAAATGCGTATTTGATTTAGTTGTTTCATTATCATTTACTTCAATATCAAATTTAGAGTTCTGGACATCATCTTTCATCATCATCATTTTCTCATCTGTCATTTCAATTTTCCTTTACTCTCCTTTCACCCTAATTTTTTGTCCTAATTAACTCACTATTTATTAGCTCTTATTCCATTATCATCTTAATCATTCATTAACTCTTATTCTACCATCATCTTAATCATTCATTATTTTGATATATATTCATTCCTTTTCTCTTCATTCTCAGTCTTATTTCATTTTATTATTTACCCTCTATTTATTTTCATCATCCATTCCATCATCTACATCCTAATTTACTTATTGCCTAATTTGCATTTTAATTTCATATTCATTCCATTGATCTAATCATTATTTATTTATTGGTTTGATAAAGATTAAGTATTTCACAACCTTTTGTTTGTTTGCTTGTTTGTGGATTTTGAGGCTGGTTTGACCAGAAGTTATTAATCACCTTGTAATCTTCTCTAATTATAGTTTCATGTGAGCTTAATCAATAAGGAAATCTTCTCTTTGGCTTAACACATATTTTTAGGTGCATATTCTAGATTCGATTAGATTGAGTATTGAAATAAAGAAATTAAAAGAAGGTATATTCTAGATTAATAATAGAAAAGAGTTACATTGAAATTGAGTGCCTAAAAACGTGCAGTGTGATTCATTTATGATTACAGTGATCGACAAAGAAGGTCACATGGGGATTATGGTGCCAGAAATGTGTGGAGCCTGATTAGTAAAATGGGGAGAGTATGATGGGCTTACATGGTATAAGAAGGTTACAATTGGGATTATGGCGCCCAAGTGTGTAGGCTGATTGGTTAATTGGAGGTTGCAGGATATAATATAGTATGTAAGACAGGTTGAATGTTGGTTGCTAGAGATAGCATGTTAAAATAGGAGATTATTTCACTCAGAAACATGTGAGCCCAAGTATTAAAGTATTGATTATTGTTTGAGATGTTGTAGTCATTCTAAAAGAATGATTGTTAAGGTATAAGCAGTGTGACCAAGTTGTGAATGATGTTTCTGAATTTAGGAAATTATACTAACTTAAGATTATGTGGATGATCATGACTAAAATAAGCTTTAGAAATGATGATAAATAAATTACATGGTATACTTTGAATAATACTATTAGATAATAAAATATCCTCAATAACAATATATTATATGGTGGTGTTATTGGCATAATATGACATGTTTAGAGTTATACATTGATGTAGGCATAGGAACTTAAAATAGTGAGGTAGAGTAGATATTGTCTAGCATAGGGTCAAGTGTTTTCTTTTTCTTCTCATGAACACTTATGCGGAATTGTGGGTCGATGGAAAAAAAGTAGTGTTGAAATGTATACAGGGTTAATTCAATGTAATTCAAACTAAGTAGTATAGTTATAAATATTATTATAAAAAAATATTTACCAAAATGAGTGACTTAGAATATAGTCCCATTCCAATAGATGCTTTTACCCCAGAAGTACCAATAATAAGAGATTCAGATATTTTTTACTTTGAATCTCAAGAAACCAAGCAGTCTGAAGAGGAAATCCCTACTGGTGGTACTAATCTTGAACCAACTGATACAAATATAATGTATCAGCCCCTAATGGAATTTATGAAGAAATTGATAGAAAGTAATATGAATAAAATGAAAGAAGATATTGAGAGTAATATCAGAAGATTAAAAGATTAAATGGAAAATAATAGGAAAGAAAATAGTGAGAGCCTAAGAGAGTTGAAAAGGGAAATGAAAGAAAATAATGAGAGTATGATTAGAGAGTTGGAGAATAAAATGGAAAATAATATGAGGATTAAAGAAGAAAATGGAAGAAAAATAATAAGAGTATAACAATGTTAGAAAATAAGCTGTAAGGATTTGAAAAGAGATTTGAGGAAAAGATAGAAGAATCAAGGGAAATTTTAGAAAAAGAGATAATTAAAAACGAGGATGTTAAGAGTTCACTGGAAAAATCCATAAAAGAGCAGTTGGAAGATTTTAGAAAAACTGATATAGATGAACTCCAGAATAAGTTTGCAAGTTTAGAATTGAGTTGTGATCACAATAATGTGCAAGCCAAGAAAGATATGAATAATTTGTGTCATGATTTAGAAGCTAGCAGAGATGATAACAAAGAAAGATTTACTCTATTACAGAATGAAGTTAAATGAGTAAAGATAAGCATTGAGGAAGAGATTGCACATCAACAAATTCAGTTTAAATTAGAAATGAGACATGAAATTGAGGATTATAGAAGCAAATCTCGAGTTTAAAAATAAAATAGTTAGCTCTGTGGAAGAATTGCAGAAGGAACTTAGTGAAAATTTAATAAAGGAAGCTATTTATTCAGATCGTGTTAAAAAAACAAAAGATGGAATTTGATAAACATTTCAAAGAGTTTAAAAAGGAACAAGAAAAGTATGTAGTAGAGCTATTAGAGAAGAGTAATAGGGAATGCCAAATATTAAGTACAGGTATTAGAATAGAAAATATCAAAGGCAAGCCAACTGTCATGTCCAGAGAGCTAGATGACAAAACTGAGGTTACTTTGGTTAGTTCAACAGAAACCTGCATGAAACAAGAAATTCCTACTATTAATGATAATAATATGTTACTCAAAGAGAGAGGGCCTGTTGTTATCCCCTTTTCAGAGATAAACCAGACAAAACAAACCATAGAAGCAAACCTGAGCAATGCCAGGTCTATGGATTTATGGTTTATCCATATCAAACCTTCCAAAGGAGAGCCTACAGAAAATCCTCTCGAGTACTACATAGTCTAGAGTTCTTCTCTTTGTGTAGGTTGGCCGAAAACAAGAAATTGGCTATATCATGCAATCATCTGTATGCTTTGGCCAGACATTGGTGGCAGTTTCTTTTTGATAAACCAACCACATATGGGGACTTTAAACATATAATACTTATGTTTTTTTGGGGTGATGATAAGCAGGATAATATCCGCTATCAAATCTCCCAGGAAAAATATAGTCCACATAAAGGAAGTTATTCATAATTTTTCAAAGGGCAAGTGGTGAAATTAACAATTCTGACAGTATTTCCTCTGTCAGAGCATCAGATAGTGAGGATTCTCCACCACAATCTACCAAGATCAATAGAGCAAATCTTAATTGCTGCTGATTGGTATACAATTGAGGAGGTGTCAGAAATCCTCAATGCTCTTCAAATTTTTGTATATCTTGGGGAAAATCATCCCAGAGTTAATAAAGAAAAACCTAGTTATCTTTTAATGAATATAAATGTAAGGGAAACCCCAAGGGTTCAGAAACCTTTTGAAAGAAGATATATTCCTCCCATGTTGAGGCCTTCTCCATATTCTAATGCAAATAAGCATTTAAGTAGGTCAAAAAGCAGACCAGTTATTTTAAACAATAAACCTTCAACTAGTGGTAAATCCACTATAATTAAGAAAGTTTGGGGTAAAGCCCAAAATAAATTGGAAGTTTTAAAACTGAATGAGTTCTTGTACAATAGTTCCTTCTTACAAGGACCTTTTGCTAACAAAAGGAGGGACAATGTGATGTGGATCTTAAACACCCTTGGTCTAGATATTGATTATCTAGAACCTAGCACCCCAAATAAACCACCGATTATGTATAACTGCCCATTATTAAATTGGTTATTGAGGGGATAAGTATAGATGCACTAATTGATTCAGGCAGCCATGCATCCATTTTGTCTGAAGTTACATATGATAAAATTTCCAACTTATCATCTGGTGTTCCCTCATTACTCATAAAACAGATCCAAGTAACATTAGCCAATGGCAAAAGAAGCAAGCTTTGTAATAAACAGGTCTGGATAGGTTTTAAAATTAACCAAATTGAGTTTGAGTATGTGTTTCTTGTTATGCCTGGATTGATTCATGAAGCCATCATAGGCTCAGACTTTATGATTAATAATAATTGTATAATTGATTATCAACAGAATTTATTTACCTGTAAAAATCAGGTTTTTCAGTTGGAATATGGATCGCACAATTTCCCCAGTCAATTACTGTGCATCCATGACCCATCAATTGATGTTAGTATAAAAGCTAAAATCAGGCACCTTAGCTCTTTAAATTTAGGAATAATGAAAAATTTATATCAATTGATGTACAAATACAAAAACATTTTCTTTAAAAGTCCCAGGTATAATAGAAGGATATACTCATAGGATTAAGTTGAGGAGCACTGAGCCTTTCCAACAGAAAATGTACCCCATTCCCTACCAATATCAAACTGATGTACAAAGTCAAATTAACCAGATGTTGGAATGGTGAATTATTAGGAAGTTCCCTTCTGCTTATGTTAACCCTCTTGTTATTATTAGAAAGAAAGATAGCACTATTCGAGTTTGCCTGGATGCTCAAATGTTAAACCAGATGACTGTCCCTGAGCATGATATTCCTTCACCAGTACATGAGCTCTTGGTTAAATTTAAAGGGAGGTCAATTTTCTCCACATTTGATCTTACAGCCAGTTATTGGCAAGTACCACTTTATGAGGATGTCCAAAAATATACAGCTTTCCATTTCCATGGCCCAATATATTTTTACAAGGATGCCCTTTGGTATTATTAATAGTGGTGCTGGTCTGATCAGATGCCTAGACATGATTTTTTCGAAAAAATTAAAAGAGAAAAACATCATGTATGTGGATGACATTGTCATTTCAAGTAATTTGGCAGAGCACATGGAACACTTGCAAATGTTTTTCCAAGATGTTCCTCCAATAATTTAAAGATTAACTTAGAGAAATGCAGTATTGCAGCAGAAGAAATCGTTTTCTTGGGACATTTACTCAATGCTCATGGGATCAAGCTCCATCCAGAAAAGATTGCTGCTATACAGGATTTCCCCATTCCTAAAACTAAAAAACAACTTCACTCTTTTCTTAGTCTATGCAACTATTATCACAAATTTTATGAGGACTTTGCCGGTGATACTATACAATTATACAACCTGTTAAGAAAATCTGAGAGGTGAGGTTGGATTACTCACCATACAAAAGAGTTTAACACAGTTAAGGCTACTTTCCTCAAGAAGGTCATCTTATTACCCTGATTTCATAAAGAAATTTTATGTATAAACAGCCAGTAATTACTATGGTCTAGGAGTAGTATTATATCAACTTAATGATAATCAGGAGCCTCAAGTTCTCTACTTTTTAAGTAGACGGTTGAAAGGGGTTGAATTGAACAACTCCATCAGGGAAAAGGAAGCACTAGCAGTTGTTTGGGCATTTCAAAAACTGTGCTAATTCTTGATAAGCTCTGAAGTGCTTGTTTTATTAGACCATAGAAGTTTAGAATTATTAAACCTTAGTTATCTCAATAATGAGAGACTTATTAGGTGGAGCTTATATCTACAACAATTCAACTATAGCATTGTATATGTTGAAGGTAGAAAGTATATTTCAGCTGATATTCTGAGCCACCACCCTGTCTGCATTGTACCCCAACATCCAAATACTCAACATATTATTGTAATTAATTTAAACTAAATTGTGGATGAATCCATAGTACAAGACTATGATAATTTTGCCGCTATTCAGAATCAAGATGCAAAATTAAACAATATTATTTCTACTTTGGAAAATTCTTATCTTGGGAATAATAATAATGATAAGAATATTCAAAAAATAATTATAAGTTATAAATTTAATCATGGGATCATGATGTACAAAGGATGATAAATCATGGTGAGTCATTGTACCGTCATGTGTTGTAAATAAATTAATTGACTATGCCCATGGTAAATATGGACACTTTGGTGCTCCAATGATCTACCATGTATTAAAACCTTATTTTTTTAGTCTCATATGTATAGAAACACTTTGAAAAAGATAAAAACATGTAGTATTTGTATGAAATCAAAATAATGTACCAAATCATTTGCCGTTACTTTACAATCAATAATTCCCAGTAAACCAAATGAATTATTTGTGCTTGATTTTTACAGACCTCTCCGACCATTTAACCAGCAAAAATTTATATTAGTTGCATATGTTGTGTTCTCTAAATTAGTTTCTACATATCCCATACCCAGAATAGATACTAAAAGTACTATAAGGTACTTAACTGATTGCCAGTTTTTATTAGTTGGTAAACCTGATATAATCTTGACCGATCATGGCACTGCCTTTATATCAAAAAAATGGAGCCACTGGGTTCAAATGCAAGGTATTATACATATTATGAGTTCAATAAGAAACCCTCAGTCAAATCCTTGTGACCGGGTGATGTGTGAGATCAGTAGACGAGTCTATGTGCAAAGTGCTTCATAATGGAGGAGATTGATAAAGACATTGACATAGGGCACATAATATGCTCATAAAAATGGGTCAAAAACAGGTGAAACAATCCAAAACTAAGCCACATCCATTTAAGGTCAGAGACCTTGTACTATTGCCTACCCCTCATGTTAGTAATGTACAGAAAAATCAGTGTAAGAAATTTCTTAATTTATATGAAGGTCCTTTTCGAATAATGGCCCAGGTCGGGGTAAATGCTTTCATGCTCTGATTCCCTGAGGGCCCAAAAGGAACATACAATGCCTGCAGTTTAATACCATACCCATCAACAAATTAATACATGGAAAAAAATGTGTATATCTACAAAGTGCAAATCAAGTTATTAATTTTTTTTAAAAAAATGCTTACTAAGAATAAAGAGATAAATGAAAGTAACATATATTTTCCTTACTTTAAATTTAGTGATTGAAAATATAGGTTGCCATGTGTTGAGTTCAATCGCATGTGGGATTCGAGCAAACAAATAAATAATTATCTTGACAATACATTATGAATAAGTATATGATAATAATTACATAGTAACAAAGCAAGAAAATATCTTATATTTGAACTTGGAAACTGAATTTATGAAAAAGAAATGCACTTGTTTCAAATAATTAACAAAATGTTTTTGTCTCAAGAATGAGTCACATAATAACTCAGAGTTAATGTAATGTAATAATACATTACATGGGAGTGTAAGATCCTTGGATTAATTTGAATATAATCATATCAAAATCTAATATATATATATTATGATGAGCATGATAATAGCTCTTACTTTAGAACCGCATATACATTTTTGAGTGAAGATTCAGTTTCTATTTTTAATGCTTGGAACTCACTCTGTAAGCTTTTATTATCATGAACAATTATTTTTTGTAACTCTCTACACTCTTCTCTGGACTCTTCAAATTTAGCCATTATCCCTTGAATCTCTTTCCTCGACTCATCACTAAACTCATCAAACATTACTTTCAGGAAAATAACTTTAATCCTAGATTCTTCTCTATAATTTTTTAACTCTTCAGTAAACTTGGTCTCTAACTCTACACTAATTTTATCAGAATAAGCTTTTAATTCATCAGTATTAGCTTTTGTTTCAGCTTTCAATTTTTGGAAATTAGCTTCCAATTTATCAGACAATTTAGCCTCCAATTTTTGGCAATTAGCTTTCAATTCTTGGGAATTAGCTTCCAATTTATCAAACAATTTAGCCCCCAATTTTTGGGAATTAGCTTCCAATTTAACCTCCAACCTAGCTTCCCTTTTATCAGCATCAGTTTTTATTTTATCAGTGTCAGTTTTTAGGTCAGCTTTAAATTTATCCATAAACTTTATGAAGTCTTGCAAACTAATGCCAGCCCCCCTTGATACTTAATTTGCATTATCCATATTTATCTAAATCTAATATATATTCTTATATGATAACTATTACCATCCAAGGCTTACTACCACTTGCCATTATCCCATAACAGCATTAACCATCCAAGTAAAATATAAACATGTCAATCTTAATTATAATTATAACTATTCAATGATCCAAATTTTAATTTCATGAAATTATGACCTTTTTGATTTATAGAAAATGGCGATTGACACTATGGCCAAATGTAACATAATACTAGACACCAACTATCATCAATTAACTGAGCTCTTATGATGGCACATCAATTATAATAGTATGACTCTTAGTCCATAATAATTTTAAAACAGTTTTGACTACAAACAAAGTCTAATAAAATAAATCATGGCTGGACACAGCCATTGAGCCTCTAAGTTGTTTGTGCCAATTATAATAGTATGCGAAATATACATATAAAGAAAGGTCTTAACAATTGAAATGGCCCCAATTATTGGAATGTCAATTATAATGGTACATATTATGGCATGCCTACATGTATAAAGAGAAAAGAAATTGCCTCAAAAATGAATATAAAAAAAGTTACTAATTTCAGCCATTGAATATGAATTACAATAAAAAAAACCCATCGTAAATAATAATTTAAAGTGAGAATTCTACTCACGCTCTCCTCAACAGTTCTTCAGATTTGCTCATATAAAAGAATTTGAGTTGTAGGAATAAGAGGATCCTTTTTATTCCTGCATAAATACTATATCTTGGATTGAAGAGGAAAATATTCATTTATTTAACACTCTCAAAAGGCACATGCTCAATTAGCTTGAAAGGCTGATATTTGAATGTAATAAATCATGTTATAATGTCTACCTTTATTTAAACAAATTACTAATTTATAAAGCTATGCATAATAAATGATCTACACTGTAAAAAATATATTACTCATGAGTGAATGTACTCTAATCATTACTTTTATTGTTACTTTGGTTAGCTATACAAAATAAACCTAAATACTACAGAGCATTGACTAAGGCATGTCAACTGATTAATTCTCAGGGTTAACTTAACTAAAAATTTGATTAGTTACTAAATATAAATTGGAACAAAGGGAATTTTATTGGGTAGTTGTAACTTATACCACATATGGCCATCGGGTGATGCTGCAGTGCCATTAGCAAGCAGCAAGAAGCCTGCAAGTGATAAAAAATAAAAAAACACTGAAATCATTACAAAATGCCTGAGGTAATCAAACAAATACATCAAAAGTACAAATTATAAAAAAACAAGAAAATGCTATAAAATTCAAATTAAAAAAAACAGAAATCGGTGAAAATATGAACCCCCCCCCCAATCAAGAATTCGTCACTTTTGAGGCAATGTATATCAAACCAATACATCGAAAGTACAAATTACAAAAAAACCAAGGAACAATAAATAAAAAAGCCTGAAATAAGGCAAATGTAAAAATGACACCCCCCAATGAAGAATTTCTAACCAAAAGTAGCTGAAATGGACAAATTGAAATGACTAAATCACACAAATCCTTCTAAAATACAAATTAAAAAAAACCAAGAAAAGGATATAAAATTCGAATTACCACAAAAACAATAAAACTATATCTAAAAAATGAACAATGGCTGATGGGTCTTCATTAAAAATGCATGTGAGTTACCAAACTAGAATTTCATCAATATTTAGCTTGCAAATATGCATCATCATCGATGGCACAAAAATAAAAAAATCCCCTTAAATCATCGATGGAACAATAAATTTAAAAAAAGCCCTGAAATAAGGCAAACGAAATGACCCCCCCCCCAATGAAGAATTTCTAACCAAAATTAGCTGAAATGGACAAATTGAAATGACTAAATTGCACAAATCCTTCTAAAATACAAATTAAAAAAAAACAAGAAAAAGCTATGAAATTCAAATTACAGCCAAACCAGTAAAACTATAATGTAAATGTCTAAAAAACTAATGAACCTCATTAAGTGATAATGGGGGATGGTGTAGTTTTCAAAAAAATATACTAAATTTCATCAGTTTAATTAAAGAAATAAAAGACTTTCAACGTTTTCAAATATGCCTTTGCCATCACATTTCAAAGCAGGAATTTATGTATGCTAAAAAGCAATAAGAACATTACACTAATTGTCTCCCAAAAATTCATCATATTAATTTTTCTCTGCTTTCAAATTATAGAAAAGCATCAAATATAAGTACTTTTCAAAAAGATTCTAAAGCAGTGATTAATATATGTTAAAAATCAATAATAAATGTAATTATATTCTGCTTTGAAATTATGGAAAAGCACTTAAATATTTTAAAAATAGATTTATAAAAACCTTAAAGAAAAATTCTTACCCAATTTTTGTCAAGATTGATTTGTAGCAGGTTGTGTTATTATTTTCAGCCTTCTTGTAGCACATAGTAATAACTTTCAAATTGTGCCACCTCATGGAGAAAATTATGAAGAGAAGTATTTTTTTCAAACGTGTTGCACAGATAAAAAACAGTGGTTATTTTGTTTTAAAAAATAAAACAAAGATGGCACAAAATTAAATCCATACATATATACCAATTAAATATTTCAAAAGAGAAACTAATTGCAGTTCAATACATTACACATCACAGTTTAATTCAGCAAAAAAAAATAGACAAAAAGAAACTAAATTCTTTAAACATTCACACTGATAGGATAGTAATACATCTTAGTATACAATTGAATAAATCTTCTTCACGGTGCAGTCATTGCCACATAAATTCTATTAAGTATTACTCCAGATGAAATCAACAAGTCCCCCTCTTTTTTGTGCCATTTTATTAGCTGACAAAGTCTTTCTACATTTTGTGTTTGCACGCCAGTAGAAGGATCCACAAAATTGTATGTGTGTTTGACTTTAGACTTTCTACATTTTGTATTTGCATGCCAGTAAAAAGATCCACAAAATTGTATGTGTGTTTGACTTTAAAATGTTCATAACCTGCACCATTCGAATAAAAACTTCTATATGCCTTCCAACAGTCGGTATATATGGTGGATCCTGGTGCTATATTTTGTTTAATGGTATCTAGGAGAACAGATGCTGTTTGATCTGGAATAGCAATGATGAAGCACTGTTTTGCTTCTCTACATAAACCACCAAATAGCCATTGTTGTGGAAGAATTCTTTCCTGTTGGTTTTGTTGTTTAGTGAAAAGAGTTTCATCTACTTCTACAGATTTCTCTGCCCCTCCAATTTTGCAGGATGGCTGAGATAACATGCTTTTTAGGTAGTCTTTCCTCAAATATTGCTTCCATGCAATGACAGCCTTCTTGCTTATATCCAAATCATTTATTCCTGATTCTATGGTCAATTGGTCTTTACTCCAATAATAAATGATTCAGATGGTTGTGCCAAATGACAATCTGCAGCCCTCAAACCATGATCCTCTCTGAAGTGGTATGCATTTTTGACATGAACTAATGTTGCACTGTCATTCTGCATTTGGTCACAGATAAAGCTTCATTTTATGACCATTGTCACAAACTTTTTGAGAGGGCAGAACACTGTGACTTTGCAAGAACTCCTACTTCCTCAAGTTCTGTCTTTGGAAAATCTCAAACTTTTATCATTTTATAAGATGGTAAGACAGTATTATCACACTATTAGTGGTAAGACCCTAGACACTGCATTATTATAATTACATTTCAGCATGTGAGTTTTTGAAATGTTGTGCATGTTTAAGATTGTATTCACATCTCTGTAAAAAAATAATCCATATTAACACCGACAAAAAAAAGATCCAAACAACTTCTATTTGCAGCAGTACAAATTACTAAATATGTCATAATAAAACTAAACAGATATTTCAAGATTATTTTAGTTACATATTGATTAAATTTGTCAGCTTGAGAAATTATATTTTTTAGGTGGTCTATTGCATCACACTTCATTTTAAACATACAAACTGTGACATGTGCTGCCATAAAAAAGGCTGCTGTTAATTTGTGCCATCTTTGTTTTATTTTTTAAAACCAAATAATTACTGTTTTTCATCTGTGCAACATGATTGAAAAAAAAGACTTCTCTTTATAATTGCATGGAAATCCTGCTGTTAATTTATGCCATTTTTTGTTTTATTTTTCTTAAACCAAATAACGATCATTATTAAATCTGTTTTGGAAAAAGGTATTATTACTTACATGTGCTGCAAGAAGGCTGAAAATAATAATGCAACCTGCTACAAATCAGCCTTGACAAAAATTGGGTAAGAATTTTTTTTTAAGATATCTATAAATCTATTTTTAAAATATTTAAGTGCTTTTCCATAATTTCAAGGCAGAATATAATTACTTTGATAAATATAAGTTCCTGTGTACATGTATTCTTGCTTTTTAATATATATTAATAACTGCTTTAGAATCTTTTTGAAAAGTACTTATATTTGATGCTTTTTCATAATTTGAAAGCAGAGAAAAATTAATTTGATAAATTTTTGGAAGACAATTAGAGTCTCTCTGGTGTAATGTTCTTATTGCTTTTTAGCATACATAAATTCCTGCTTTGGAATGTGATGGAAAAGGCATGTTTGAACATATTGAAAGTCTTTTATTTTTTTAATTAAACTGACGAAATTTAGTATATTTTTTTGAAAACTATGCCATCCCCCATTATCAGTAAATGAGGTTCATTACTTTTTTAGACATTTGCAATATAGTTTTACAGTTTTTGCTGTAATTCGAATTTCATAGCCTTTTCTTGTTTTTTTTTAATTTGTACTTTAGAAGAATTTGTGTAATTTAGTCATTTCAATTTGTCCATTTCAGTTAATTTTGGATAGAAATTCTTTATTGGGGGTGTCATTTTTACATTTGCCTTATTTCAGGGCTTTTTTATTTATTGTTCCATCGATGATTTGAGGGGATTTTTTTATTTTTTGTACCATCAATGATGATGCATATTTGCAAATTTTGCAAGCTAAATATTGATGAAATTCTAGTTTGGTAACTCACATGCATTTTTAATGAAGACCCATCTGCCATAATGAAGACCCATCCACCATTGTTAATTTTTTAGACATAGTTTTATGGTTTTTGTGGTAATTTTAATTTCATAGCCTTTTCTTGTTTTTTTTTAATTTGTATTTTAGAAGAATTTGTGCGATTTAATCATTTCAATTTGTCCATTTCAGCTAATTTTGGTTAGAAATTCTTTATTGGGTGGGTGTCATTTTTACATTTGCCTTATTTCAGGGCTTTTTTTTAGTTATTGTTCTTTGGCTTTTTTATAATTTGTACTTTCAATGTATTTGTTTGATATACATTGCCTCAAAAGTAACGAATTCTTGATTTGGGGGGGGGGTAGTCATATTTTCACCGATTTCTGTTTTTTTTTTTAATTTGAATTTTATAGCATTTTCTTAGGGTTTTTTTATAATTTGTACTTTTGATGTATTTGTTTGATTGCCTCAGGCATTTTTTTATGATTTCAGTGTTTTTATTTTTATTTTTTATCACTTGCAGGCTTCTTGCCACTTGTTGATGGTACTGCAGCATCACCTGGTGGCCACATGTGGCATAAGTTACAACTATCTTTTATTTAATCCAAAATGTATATGCACAAGTAAGATTACATGTAATTTCATATTTCCACTAATATACAAGATTATCATTTAATCGAATGGATAAATTTGTCAACCAATCAATAATTGATGTACTAAAAAGAGAAAAAAAAACAGATATTAATAAATTTTAAATAAAAACTCAAAGTCATTTATTTATATAAAACAAATGATATAAGCTTTATTCCAAGATTGTGATTTTATATTTTTATAATATATATATATATATATTGTACCGATCAAAACATGTTTATTCATCTAACATGAGCTGGAACTCACAAAATGTACTTCAAACCCAGTCACACCCAAGATTTAGGTCAGGGACCATCCTGAATTCGAACCCACTCTCTAAGCCCCAGATCTAACACCTAATGAATAACATATTAGGATGTTTAACTGAGATTTAAAGTTTATATCTGTGCTAGAAATAATCTCTAGTTATGAAAATGATTAGTAATAATCATTAGTGTATTTATCTGAAATGGATGGCGTCAAAGTTGTGAGTGGAGGAAGTTTAACAATGGTAAATAAAAATGTAACAATTTACTATAGATAAATACTTTGCATAGAATAAAGATGTATATGAGAGATTGTGACCTGGGCCAACTGATGAGTGCTGGTTCAGCATGAAATGCCTCTTGGGGGTCATTTGTCTTTTATTATATCTTTATTTATATGAATTTGAAAAGAATAGGGAAGTGTGGAAGTGTTTACTATATCTATAAACATAATAGGAATGGCACATGAAAATTAATTTTAATCCGGCCCACTAGCAAAGTGGAGAAAAACAATGAGACATCTATTAACTATGACTAAATGAAAATATATATATAAGCATGGCTAAATACATTTGGAAGTGGAGAAAAGAGGAATTCAAACTACTCAAATAAGTTAGTCAATAGAAATATACTTTAATATAATGACAAATTGTTATACATACATTTATAAATTAAGTATATACATTAGTGTGTGTGTGAATGAGCAAGCGGTCTATCAAAGGGTAGATGATTACATAGTGTCATTCATGCTATTATTTCTCATATGCTCTTTATTAGCTGAATGATAAATTATAAATAAGCACACATCTTTGATGGGTCCAATATTAAGATGCCAATCGATTACTAGAAAGAATTTACATAGAATTGCTATTAATGCTTTGGGCTACACTTCTGAAACATGGTGACTAACATTATTACTTTGGGGAGCATTCTAAGATTCATTATAGATGTATTACAAACTATTTTCATGCCAGTATGGCTGTGAAAATAAATAAATTACATTTGAAAGCATATTTGATTATAAAACAAAAATACTTAATGAAAATTTTGTTAATTAGTACTGGTAAGAAGAACATTTTATTTTCCCAAGGCATATAGATACTCTTAAATACAGAAATAAGTTACAATGGTGGGATTATATAAGATTGAAATAAATTTAATTAATAAAACTAGTAATAGTTGGCATTTATATATATTTTGAGCAGAGCACATTTTTTAATATTATTACAGCACTAAAATTAGGTAATAAGCAAAATAAATAATAATGTTATGTTTGGGTGGTACTGACATAATAGCCAAAAAATAACTAAGAGGAAATAGTCATGCTTCTGGACAAGAATGATGTCTAAGCCCCTCTTCTTGGGTAGTGCTTAGAAAAAAGTGAATAGGCATGCCATGGACATTGCCGACATGCAGGTCTTTTGTACGAAGAAAGTGGATAGGCATAGTGTGTGCCAGGCTTAGGGGAATCACCACCAGAGGCCTTTTTATACGAAATAAATGGTTCTGGAAAGGTCAACTATCCTCAGAACAAGGCTTGAGAAATAAATCTATGGGTTTGAACTTATCACAACCCCCAGATTAGAAGATTAGAAGCACATAATATATGTACAAAGATAGGCTGAATGTCAGTAACACAGTAATGATAAATATCACTTATGACATTGAATAAATTTTACTGCTTTAAAATCTTATTTGAATGCCATAATTTATATAAATATGCTATGCTATGACATATATAGACACAAGATTTTACTTAATAACTAAAATAGTAAAATATTAAAGTTTACCCCACTTTTTTTCTGATATTTAAAATAATTCAATCCCACCTTCATGGTTTTTATAGTAACTGGAATATTTGAATACAATATTTGAAATTTTAAGAGTATGGAAAATAAAAGACTGGCATGTTATAGAAAATAATTAATGGGTCACTCTTTCAGAATTTAATAGAAAACATTTTAAAAGATTTCAAAGCGTTAATTAGCTTGAATGGTGGATTTACCCTTGGTCGAATTACTTTATTCTATTCGGAGTTGAACAAATAATTTTATAAGAAACCAACATAAAATGTTGATTCATAAAAACAAACTGGCAAACATATATCATATAATATATTTTGAGGGAACGTTAAAACCTTAATTAATGGAGATTTAATTGAAAGACAAAAAGGATTTTAGAAATTACATTTGCCAGGTTGCTGGAAATTGGCATATTAATAATAAGCAAGTAGATATATAAATCAAATAATAAATATATATAAATAAATGACCGCACCAAAGTTAAGGAAAGTTAAGAGAATATGAGAGAGAATTAAATTTACAGAAATGACTTAAGAGAAAATTACATATTAAACAAAAACAAAGTTAAATAATACATTAGAAAAAAATCTTGATAGATGAGTTAGGCTAGATTTATTTGGAGTTGATGGCTTGAAAATCACCTTGCAATTTTAAGAGTCCAATTTACTATGGCATGTGCATGGCAATTGAAATGCAAGTTCTTTGGTGGCAGCAAGCTTCTATTAGCATTTCTGAAGTTCTTAGGTTGGGCTTTTACTTCACTCTTGGGCAGCAAAATGGTATGGCCATGGAAGATGATGACCTAACAGGGCCGAGAAGGGTGGTGGATTTACTACTACATTATTTTAAGTTTCAAGTGACATTTAATATGTTTACAATACAGTTCGCTCAATAGTAGCTAATCTATCTGTGATATAAAATCCAGCCATTTTATATCCTGCTCAGGTATTTCAGGAATGCTTTTAATTACTTAGTTCTAGCCTTAAAATCTAATCTCTGATCTAACAGAAATTTTACATTTCTTTATCCATTGTTTTGAAAGATGTAACATTAGATAATGTCCAAAAATAAATTCAAATCTATTTCCAGATTAGAAATAGATTTGACAAAAATGTTGATAAAAAAAATCTTTAATCTTAATCCCATTTTAAGTAAAAACTTTAATTAAAAACACCTTCCTCAGATTAAAACAATAGTGTTTACAATCATTTAATTATTTCTGGACAATCAACAGTTGCATCTTCCATCTTGGACTTTATAAAATATAGTTTAATGGGGGGGGGGGAAGTACTTTAAAACGAAAAAGTTGTATAAATGATATATAATAATTTTTAAAAAATGTTATTGAAACATTTAAATTTTATAACTTAGGTGCACATCTCAAATATATACTGTACAGGATAGAAAATCCATCCTTATTTTTTTTAAGTTCTAATGTGATATAAAAAATGTCTTTGATATAGTTTTACTTAAGGGTTTGTAAATAAGTTGTTAGTGTTATTGTTAGTAAGTGTTTATTTAGTTCAGGTTTATATATTTATTATGATATATGCTTCGTTTTGGGATCAATTATTGAAATGGCAATATATATATACATAATTATGAGTATGTATATTGAAATCATCATTGGCAGTAGTATATTTAAATTGCTAAGTATGATTATATTGTACTTTTATTTATTTTTAAAAAAGATAAAAAAAATGTAGTAATATTATATTGGTTGTTTAGTTATTTATTTGATTTGTAAGTTACAATATAAAATTTTCAATATCATATATATATAATTACGAGTGTATATTTATAAACAAATATTAGGTATGATTTTTTTTAAATTGCTAATACTAATTTAATTGTATTTTTTTTTAATTGTTTTAAAGTGTTATATTTTTGTTTTGATTATTTATCTGTTTATTTACTTAATAAATTGTTAAAATAAATTTGATGATATAATATTTATTTTGTTATAAAAGAAAATATTTTAAAAATATTTAAACAATAGCTTCCAGATTTTAAAAAAATCAGCGCGTGATTTTACAAAAGGCAAGATATCGTTATCATTGTTAAAACTACTACTAAAAAAGAAAGAAGTAATATTTTTCATCGTTGTCATTTCCCAATATTATTATTTAAAAAAAACTTGATTATCACATTTATTGGTGAAGGTTAAATATTCAATATGATTGGCTATGGATAACTTATCATTTTGGGAAATTGTTTTTTCCCCCTGTTACTAATCTATTGCCATTCAAGTCTAGTAAAACATAAATATGAAGTAAAACCGGCGTTCCTAAATAAATATAGCTATGTTGGAATATAGAAAAAATTCTGTTATACTTTTAAATTTCTTCCCAATTATAACTAATCAACTTAATTGAATACAGAATTTAATATCAAGGAAATGGCTGGAAAAGAATCTTAAATTTAATATGTACATATCTACTGGATGAATAAATAATTAAAAATGCTGGAAATAATTGACTGCTTAAAAAAAATGGAACACTAAAGTCAACAAAGAGTAATACAAGATTTATTTATTTTTTATTCTCTATATTTTTTTTTACATTTAAATGTAGTTTTATAAATAGTAAGAGAGATATTTGAAAACTCACTTATAAATTTCTTTTGAATCTAAAATTTTAAGAATGATGAAAATCGATTTTAATATATATATTTCTTTATTTATTTTAAAGATGTTTTATAGCTTAAACTAAGGAAATAATAATAATAATAATAATAATAATAATAATAATAATAATAATAATAATAATAATAATAATAATAATAATAATAATAATAATATATAACACAAATATTTTTATACATTTTTTATTTGATTCGCATTTGAATACAAGTCTACTCAATAATAAATGACATTTGTCAATTTAAATCGGAAAGCAATAAATTATAGTTAAATACATAGGAATTATATAAATATACAAATTTTGTAGCTGTCTTTATAACTTATATCATTATTTAATGATTATCTCAATTATTCAATTATTATTCTCAGAGTCTAGTTACATTTTACCTATATCCACTGATTATTATATGTTAAAACAATTAATATTCCCTACTTGTATGCATTATATCTTAGTGCTAATATTTCATATGCTAGCCATTATCATTATTTGTATTTAAGTCAGTTAAATTTTAAATTTAGTTATTGGTACAGACATTACTTATTGTTTATTGAAATTAAAATTATAATTAGAACTTTAGTCAACTATTGTGAAGTTTTTATCTTGATATTTTAATTGTAGAATAGCCTTTAGTATGTCAGGCCTTATTTATTATAGTTTTATTGTGTTACATGGAGTTGATAAATTCCCCATCTCTACTGTACTGTCCATGAGTAGATAGTACTTATATTTCCAGTGATTGTAATCACATATTTCTAGATACCTATTGTTGTTGCTTTTGGTGAGCCTTTCCATATATTTTTCTGATGTACTGTAGACAAAGGTCCAGACATGTATTTTGCCTCAAATGAAGGTGTTATTTTGGAATCCACAATACTTTTTGATATATTTGTGCTAGTTGCATTATGGATTTTTTGGGAGATCTATTTATTACTCATGAGGATTAATTTAAACTAAATTTTCCACCATAATAGGTGAGGTAGCTTATATTTTTATAGTATGCAATATCAAGGTAAGTTTGTTTGAAGGATGTAATTCCTTTAGGATGCACTTAGTTATGTTAGTGCTTTAAAGTATAAGAATGTCTGTATTTCATTCACAAACTAACCAACAATATTTTGTAATTGCAAATGGTTAAATTTATAAGCATATGGCTAATTGTTATAATTCACACATGTTAAGTATATGCTATGATCATCTAGAACTTCACTAAGGGAAGTTTAAATCACTTAGTTATTTTTAAATGTTTATTTAGATGATTTACATTATGCAGATATTGAATTTATAACTTATGTGTGTATAAATGATTTTTGATAAATGGCTCATTCATTGAATCTATTTAATATTTTCTAATTCAATCATTTATTTCTTTTCTACTTTAAAGTAATATTTATTAAAAAAAAGTTATATAAGTCCATCTATAATCCAAATTACGAGATTTATGAGATATTTACAATTCGTTTATCTATTGGTATATTTGTGTAACTTCATAACAGCTTATATAGTTCCTATGCATATATAAATTATATATCATAAGTGTTATTGTTAAACCTTATATTTGAATTGCATAAAAAAATTGAGTATTTAAAAAAACAAAGTCATTATTATGTTGTAGAGATATATATGTGTATTTATGCCATTATAAAAATCTAAGATTCCAATTTTGAAATAAAGTTATGTCATTTGTTATATAAAGAATGATTTTGAGTTTTATTTGAGATTTATTAATTTTCTTTTTCTGTATTTTTAGTACCAGTTCTATAAGCCAGCAAATATAAAAGTATTACATTTTTTAATAATTTTAATTGAATAAATATATTTTGAGATTCAATAAAATTCCTTTTGTTCCAAATTATATTTTGTATATAATAAATTGTAAATTAAATTAACACTGAGAAATAATTAACAATGTATTCTAGTCAATGCTCTCTATTATTATGTTTGTTTATATAGTTATCCATGGTAACAGTATATTTTAATACATTCAACTTTGAGGCAATTTAGTTTCTCTTAATATTATAAAATATGTTATTGAATAGGTTGTTACATTTCTTATATGTGTCACATTTATACTGAGTTTAATGATGGAAGATATGTTATTTCTTTTTGCATGGGACATACATTTTATTATAATTAACAAGTGAATATAAGTTGGTTAATTCATGATTCAAAATATATATCATATTCTATTTTCTATTACAATTGACAGAACCTTTCTTTAACTATTTATTGATATCATCTTTTTACTTTCCATTATAATTAGTGCCTAAAACGTGAGGCTATCATCATTTTATCATTTTTATTTTCCATTACAATACATAATATATTGAAACAGTAAGATTCGTATTCGAATCTTAAGTTTCACCTTTTTCTGTCGTCTCTCACTGACCGGTCTATCCCACCCAAATTTAAACTTTTTGGAATCGAATTGTGTGTGTAACAATATTAAAAATGTATAAATATATGTAGAATTCAACATAAACACACACACATTTCGATCTCAAATTAAAGGCAATAAATACGGATAAAGTAATATAATTTAGATTTCTTTAGCTAAATAAATTTTGTGTAATATTAATCATTTATTTTGAATTTATAAAGTTCGTATTTATTGCTTAGTTTAAATTTCGTTAAATAATAATTCTAACAAAATCTGATGCAATAATTAATTAAAGTTAAAATAATTTTATTCCCTTTTGTCTTTGAAAATTTAAAAGCATCGGTCAGTGATAGATAATAAATTAATTATAGAAAAATTCCAAAAAAATGTAATTAACGAATGTAAAAGAAAAAACAAAACAAACAATAGTGTAAACAATAGCACAGCAGATTTCTTTCTAATTAAAACCAGCAAAAGCATTGATTATCCTGAGGGCAAGATAAATAAAACCTAAAAATATCTCAACAGAAAAATTAAAAGATCAAGATAAGAAAAAGGAGGCCATCTTAGACTTGCTGGAGACTTTGACTTGAATTTTAGCTTTGCTCTCGAGTGGAGAGTCTAAAATATCTTAAAATAAATTGATATTGCCAAGGTATGACCGAGTAAGCACCGAGATTATTCTCCATCGGAAGATGCCCCCCCCCATATGCCGAACTTCACATTGCCCATTGTAAAAACACCATAATGATCTGCTACCTGAAATAGACAAGAAAGCCGCTGCTGTTAAAATCAATAAAATGCCAAAGACAAGAAAGAAAACTGCTAATCACGAACAATCTACTATTAAACAAATGGAAGAAAACATCTTATAAAACAGGTACCTGTGTGTGTATTCCAAATTATAGAGTACTCTAGTAATAATAAGCTATAGCTCATCTCCTACTATTTGTCTAACTTCTAAAATGTTAAAATTGTAATTTTGTGAAACTAAAATTTGAGAATTAATGTAATCTGTAAATTTCTCGCATAATCTGGCTTACCTCCCTCTATCCTTCTTAGGTGTGTATTTCTCAAATCTACACTTTATTTATAATTATCATTGAAATATTACCTTCTCATAATTGTCTTAGTTTTAAAGCTAAATCTATAATCGCTTGAACAGTGAATGCATGTCAAATTGTCATTAATATTTGCTTTATAAATAACTTAAATTTCATATAAATACGACACGCATTCAAAGAATCAGTTATTGTAATGCAGGGTCTACTACTTCGTAATAGCTGGCATACTCGCTGTAATAATTCCCCTTTTAGATATTTTTTTATTATTAACTTTTAATGAATAATTACGGAAATTTCATTTCTTTGAGAGTCACCAATTTTCTTTTAGTCAACGTTGATAATGGGGGGGGCCGAGTTTGAAATCTAGTTAAATATTACCATAATCTTTTAGATCTTATACATGTGTTACGTTTTGAAGCCACGATGACTCATTCCACGCCGTGAATACTCCGGATTCTATAGGGTTGAATTAACCCCAGTCGTCCTACACAAGTGGACATGATAATGTTCCCGTAGGGCTTGACGACCATCACGCAGCCAGCTGGCAAATTGCGACACGGACCGCTTGTCCCTGGTTATGCTCATGTGACACCTTACCTCTTCGGGTCGAGGCAGAGACCAACCCGAAACCCTTATAAACTTATTCATGGCATTGCAGTTTCAGTGCTGCCATTTTATATCGCCCTTCTAAAGCGTACCACGTGTTCCTTTATTTAGTTTATCATTCTCTATATCACTCCGCCTCGGCATTATCTTCATCATCTACTCTCAAATAAATGTTTGCCCTTAGTCGTAAAATAAATATTTTTATTAAATAAATGTATGTCCGCCGCTACTGATGACTCTTGCATTGCAAAGTATAAATTCCCTACAGCACGCATTAGAAATACTCACTCGAGAACCTTAGGTAGCTAGATTACGCCTTCATATAAATGAATGCTCTTTATAAATAAATGTATTTTTATATATAATAAAATTGCCAATTAGCTATTGAAACTCTGAATATAAAATATGATTAATAACATTAATAATGTTTTTTTTATTAAATACGTAAATAAATAATTTTAACTATACGTCTGTAGTTAAGTTTTCATTTATTCGATGCCCATTATATATATTTCCTCGATTATATATGTTAATTAATATTCGTTTGATTGTTGGCCAACTCGGAAACAAAACCATGAATCTCGTGCATCTCCCTGACCACCGTGCCTAAAGAAGTGTTTACTTATGTCGCATCAGAGGCGTTATTCCGTAGATTGTATTGTGGAACCGATAAACTATGTTCGAACTCGGTACCATGGGTGGCTTCGCTACTCGATGGTGCTGCTGTTCTGTGTGGTGGTCGAATTCTGCACTATGTTAACGAGATACACGTGTTTTGACTGTTACATAGTTAAATTTTTTTTTTAGCGTTTGGCGCTTTCCAACGTGAGGCTTCGAGTATAAAACCCATAGATACCCTGAGCAAAAATAACGCATATAAATTTCTTTTAGCGTTCGTTGCTCGAGTTGGCTAATTGTTTATATATATATAAGATTTTGTTTTGGATAAAAATAAAAATAAAAAAAATAAATCGAGTGAAATAATGTGGGTCGAGTGAGTGAAAGGACAGCAGGCATAATAACAAATTTAAGGAAAGCAGGGATGTGTGTGTAAGTTAAGAAGGAACGGAAATACTCGGATCTAATGAAATATCTTTTTATATATATGTCAAAAAAAAAAAGTAATCAGTAGTTAAATGAGAAAGAAAGTAGTATTGAATTTTTTTTTTAAAAAACTTTATATATAAGACAGCAGAAGCTTATTATATATTTTAACAATAAATATTTTGTTAAAGTACAAATATATATATCATAGACAGCAGTAGCTTATACGCGTAACTAATAGTTCGCTATAATATATATGTTAAGTATATTAAAGGCAGCAATATAGAGATAGGGCAATGAAAGAGTATTATAGGGCCAAGATACCGGTGGGGAATAGTTAAATGCTACTAGTGTAAAATAAATAAATAAATAGTAAGAAAATGGATAAGAAAATGGAAACAGAAAATACTGAGACAGAGCAGCTAGATTTATCTGAAGCTTTGGAGTCGACACCCGAGCAAAGGGAAGCTCCGCAACAATACAGAGGATTAATGGACTTAAATTTCAAGTTCATGGAGGAAATACTCAGACAGAGTATGCAAGAAATGAAGGAAATGTATGAGGAGGAGATGAGAAAAAGAAGAGATGAAGAATCAAAACAGAGACAGGAAGAAGAAAAGGTGAGAGTTAGAGAGTATCAGGAAATTCGAAAATTTGTCTTGAGAGAGTCAGAAATGATAGCAAACGAATATAGAATAACCCAAGTCAATAAAGAGGGGGGAAATATAAGGACAAAGGAGGTTAGACCTCAAAGCTACTTAGGAAAGATTATTCAGATAAAAATCTTTAGAGGAGAGACAGGAGAAAATCCTCAAGCCCACTTAGAGAGCTTACAAAGTTTCTTTCAAGTGCATAAGGCAGAAGCAGGTGAACAGATAGCTATTGCCAGTTACCATTTACAGGGCTATGCCAAAGACTGGTGGGATATGGTGAAATGGAAACCTAAAACTATAGAGAAGTACACAGATGCGTTAATGAAACAATATTGGAGCGACAAGCATCAAATTGATATCTACAACATGCTCTGTCATGAAAAATATGGAGCAGTACCCCGAGAAACACATGCTCAGTTTTTCCTCCGCCAAGCAAACCGATTTAAATCTCTCACGACGTTCGCATTGGCAGATAGACATATCATTGGAACGATTCAACAAAATATGCCAGTAACTACTCAAAAGCTGATGATCATAAGTGGTATCAAAGACATTGAAGAGATGGGAGAATTTCTTGCGGTTTTAGATGACAGCCATTGGTCTGAAAGTCTAGTAGATCACGAATGGAAGCAGGAGACCAGACAACAGCAATCAGCGACTACTAGCAATCATAGTGAGAAAGACAGAAACCAAATGGCAACTCGATCAAGCGGGACGTCAGTAAAAGATTACCAGTACCAGCATTCATCTTGCCAGCAGCTGAAAGTAGTGGAGATGACTAACCTAACATCAGTCATCCAGGAAGAGGATCCCACTTGGGGACTTCAGATTGGCCCTTGCCCAATTATTAATACAAGAATCGGGGCCTCAGTTGCACAAATTCTTCTTGACACAGGCAGCCAGATTTCCTGTGTTTCTAGAGAGTGGTTAACAAATTATGAAAAACATGGACTCATACCCAGGCTTCCCGCTCGCCCAATCCAAATGAAGCTGGCTGATGGGAGGACGACCAGAACTGAAAACTATCAAGTCTGGTTGGAAATATCGATAGGAGAAGCCAATGCAGGACACGCCTTCTTAGTGATAAGAGGACTAATTCAGGACGTGATAATTGGGTCCGACTTCTTAACCCAACATGAATGTATCCTGGACTATAAAAAAAAGATACTAACTTTCCAGCAAGAGCAGGTTAGTTTTGATACAAGTAAACAAACTGAAGAAATCCAATTAAGATGTCTGGAGGCCATTCCTGATGAGGATATCCAAGAAAAAATTATGGGATCATCGTTAGACAAGGTAGAGGACCAATTCCAGTTACAAAAATTACTTACGGAAAATCGTACCATATTTTCTCAGGTCCCAGGTGAAATTAGTGATTACGTCCATCGGATACGAGTAAAAGAAGAGACGCATTTCCAGACCCGCACCTACCCTATCCCATTTCAGTATCAAGAAGAAGTGAATGCTCAAATTAAGCAGATGATTGACTGGGGTGTAATTGAAAAGGGGTCATCACCCTATAATAATCCGTTAGTCGTAGTCAAAAAGAAAGATGGAACCATACGATTGTGTCTCGATGCTAGGACATTAAACAACATTACTATACCTGAGCGGGACATCCCACCACCCATCCAAGAAACATTCCTCAAGTTGACTGCTAAGAATATTTTCTCTACCCTTGACCTAACTGCCAGTTACTGGCAAATGGCTCTCCACCCCCAGGATCGAAAATATACCGCGTTCAGATACAATGGGCAAACCCACATGTTTAAGAGAGTACCGTTTGGGCTGATAAATAGCGGGGCTGGCCTCATGAGGTGTTTGGACCAAGTATTGTCAGAAAGTTTAAAAAAAAAATTGGTATGTTATGTAGACGATGTAGTAGTTGCGTCTAGAGACATTGCAGAACATCTGGAGGATTTAAAACAATTTTTCGATGAGTGCACCCAGAAAAATATAACTGTTAATTTAAAAAAAAGTTTTTTCGCATTGAGGGAAATTTCCTTTTTAGGCCATATTGTAAATGGTCAAGGAATTAGGGCTCACCCTGACAAGGTCACAGCTATTGAAAATTTCCCTAGGCCCATGAACCGAAAACAAGTTCGATCATTTCTGGGCCTTTGCAATTACTATCACAAGTTTTACCCTTATTTTGCCAAAGATACCTCATCACTAGTAGAATTGATAAGACCTCACCACCGATGGGAATGGACGAAGACCCATGAAGAAGACTTCAGTCGAGTAAAGAGAAGATTTTTAGAGACTGTGATGTTACACTACCCAGATTTTACCCGTCCCTTTTATTTGCAGACTGATAGCAGTCAGAAGGGATTGGGCGTGGTTCTATTTCAAGTCAACCCAGAAGGCCAACACCAAATACTATATTTTAGCAGCCGTACTCTGAAAGGAGCCGAAAAGAACTACACAGTGACGGAACAAGAGACACTAGCTATCGTGTGGTCATGCAATAAATTCAAGCAGATGTTGCTGGGTTCAGAAGTGATTATCATTACTGACCACCGGTGTCTCGAATTCCTAAATAAAAGTTACCTGAACAATGACCGCCTCATCAGATGGAGTCTTTCACTTCAAAGATTTCATTATAAAGTCATCTACTGCCCTGGGCCTGAAAATACAGTGGCCGATATATTAAGTCGACATCCTATAGAACTGGAGCCACACAACCCCATAATAAGTGATCAGCCATTGGTAATTGCAGCAACGGTACTGGACCAGGAGATGGAACACAAGTTAAGGAACCTTTAACATTGGCAGTAGCAGCAGTCGCTATATAAAAAGCTTATCCAAATTGTACAACAGCAAGGAAATCCAATACAAGGCTGCTCAACACCTCGAGGAAAGAAGCTATACTGGATAAGAAATGGGTTGCTGCAGCAGCAGATTGTGGGAGATAATATTTACTGGAAAATCTTGGTACCACCTGACCTCAGAAACCGTCTCATCATGTATATGCATGGTTTAGTAGGGCACTATGGCCCTAGAAAAACTGAAGAAGCTATAAGATGACAATTTCACTGGCCAAAGCTATATGAAGATGTGATGGATACTCTCAAGAAATGTGCTATTTGTGCAAGAGATAAACCACCAAATAGAAACTTTAGTGGAGTAGGTGCCTCTATCATTCCGTCCACACCAAATGAAATACTTGCGATCGATCACTATGGCCCATTGCCATCCTACCGTAGATTCTGTTACTTACTTGTAACTTATGATCTGTTCTCAAAATATGCTTGGGCCTATCCTGTGATGCGAGCAGATTCCCGTTGCGCAATTCGAGTGCTACAAAAGTGTCAGTTCGTCAAAATTGGAAAACCGATCACCATCCTCTTGGACCACGGATCGGCCTTTACATTCTCAAAAATGGAAGACTTGGTTGAGGCAGCAGAACGTTAAACATATTCTGACCTCAATTCGAAATCCTCAGTCTAACCCATGTGAACGGGTTATGAGGGAAATAAACCGACTATTTAGGACCCATGTTCACCAAAATCACAGAAGCTGGGTAAATCAAACTGAAAAGATTTTTCAATATATCAATGGAACCATCAATGAGGCCACTGGCATGGCACCAACACGTTTGCATTTTGGTAAAGCGGACTCAGTACTGATCAAGACGCCATTACCCATGGATGAACGTGAAATCAATATTGAAACTGACAGATGCAAGGCACACTGCCGCCTTACAGAAAGGGCAGAATGGAAATTACGAGCAGATCGGAGAAGCCAACATTTCCAGGTCGGGAACTATGTTTGGGTACGGAACTCTCAACAAAGTAACCGAGATAAAAGAGTATATAAAAAGTTCTTTCCTTTGTACCGGGGACCCTTTATAATTGATCGCACATGTGGCCCAAATGCATATTTATTAAAAGATGGAGATACCATAAAAGGGACATACAATGCCCGTAATCTCAAACCATGTAGGTATTATCCACCTGACCCGGGGTTGTAAAAATATTAGACCATTAGGACGGATTAACGTATATGAAAATATTAAAATGAACTTGATATAATGAACTTGGTTGAATGGATTGTATATTGGTCAAATAGGGCTTTATATAGAAATTTTGTTATGTATATTTAATTATTATTGTTCTTAAAAATTTTTTTATATATATTATGTTAATTAATATTAATCTAAGAATTTTTTTTATTTATATATAATCAGTTTAACTAATAGTATTATAATGATTGCTAACCAGACAGGGCCAAATTAGGTCATTTTAAAATTAAAGTTTAAATTCTAGATCCGGGTATATAAATTGTTCGTTACTTCATGTAATCTCTGCTTTCTATATTTATATGTATCTGTAAAAAAAATTAATAATAATAATAATTCTTTCGTATTTAAATTATGTAATGTAAATTTTTTTTACCTTTCTTGCCTCCTTTGTTCTTCCTTAATTGTTCACGAAAAGTACGGGAAAATGAAACAGTAAGATTCGTATTCGAATCTTAAGTTTCACCTTTTTCTGTCGTCTCTCACTGACCGGTCTATCCCACCCAAATTTAAACTTTTTGGAATCGAATTGTTGTGTAACAATATTAAAAATGTATAAATATATGTAGAATTCAACATAAACACACACACATTTCGATTTCAAATTAAAAGCAATAAATACGGATAAAGTAATATAATTTAGATTTCTTTAGCTAAATAAATTTTGTGTAATATTAATCATTTATTTTGAATTTATAAAGTTCGTATTTATTGCTTAGTTTAAATTTCGTTAAATAATAATTCTAACAAAATCTGATGCAATAATTAATTAAAGTTAAAATAATTTTATTTCCTTTTGTCTTTGAAAATTTAAAAGCATCGGTCAGTGATAGATAATAAATTAATTATAGAAAAATTCCAAAAAAATGTAATTAACGAATGTAAAAGAAAAAAACAAAACAAACAATAGCACAGCAGATTTCTTTTTACAATAGCACAGCAGATTTCTTTCTAATTAAAACCAGCAAAAGCATTGATTATCCTGAGGGCAAGATAAATAAAACCTAAAAATATCTCAACAGAAAAATTAAAAGATCAAGATAAGAAAAAGGAGGCCATCTTAGACTTGCTGGAGACTTTGACTTGAATTTTAGCTTTGCTCTCGAGTGGAGAGTCTAAAATATCTTAAAATAAATTGATATTGCCAAGGTATGACCGAGTAAGCACCAAGATTATTCTCCATCGGAAAATGCCCCCCCCCCGTATGCCGAACTTCACATTGCCCATTGTAAAAACACCATAATGATCTGCTACCTGAAATAGACAAGAAAGCCGCTGCTGTTAAAATCAATAAAATGCCAAAGACAAGAAAGAAAACTGCTAATCACGAACAATCTACTATTAAACAAATGGAAGAAAACATCTTATAAAACAGGTACCTGTGTGTATTCCAAATTATAGAGTACTCTAGTAATAATAAGCTATAGCTCATCTCCTACTATTTGTATAACTTCTAAAATGTTAAAATTGTAAATTTGTGAAATTAAAATTTGAGAATTAATGTAATCTGTAAATTTCTCGCATAATCTGGCTTACCTCCCTCTATCCTTCTTAGGTGTGTATTTCTCAAATCTACATTTTATTTATAATTATCATTGAAATATCACCTTCTCATAATTGTCTTAGTTTGAAAGCTAAATCTATAATCGCTTGAACAGTGAATGCGTGTCAAATTGTCATTTGCTTTATAAATAACTTAAATTTCATATAAATACGACACGCATTCAAAGAATCAGTTATTGTAATGCAGGGTCTACTACTTCGTAATAGCTGACATACTCGCTGTAATAATTCCCCTTTTAGATATTTTTATTATTAACTTTTAATGAATAGTTATGGAAATTTCATTTCTTTGAGAGTCACCAATTTTCTTTTAGTCAACGTTGATAATGGGGGGGCCAAGTTTGAAATCTAGTTAAATATTACTATAATCTTTTAGATCTTATACATGTGTTACGTTTTGAAGCCACGATGCCTCATTCCATGCCGTGAATACTCCGGATTCTATAGGGTTGAATTAACCCCAGTCGTCCTACACAAGTGGACATAATAATGTTCCCGTAGGGCTTGACGACTGTCACGCAGCCAGCTGGCAAATTGCGACACGGACCGCTTGTCCCTGGTTATGCTCATGTGACACCTTACCTCTTCGGGTCGAGGCAGAGACCAACCCGAAACCCTTATAACTTATTCACGGCATTGCAGTTTCAGTGCTGCCATTTTATATCACCCTTCTAAAGCGTACCACGTGTTCCTTTATTTAGTTTATCATTCTCTATGTCACTCTGCCTCGGCATTATCTTCATCATCTACTCTCAAATAAATGTTTGCCCTTAGTCGTAAAATAAATATTTTTATTAAATAAATGTATGTCCGCCGCTACTGATGACTCTTGCATTGCAAAGTATAAATTCCCTACAGCACGCATTGGAAATACTCACTCGAGAACCTTAGGTAGCTGGATTACGCCTTCATATAAATGAATGCTCTTTATAAATAAATGTATTTTTATATATAATAAAATTGCCAATTAGCTATTGAAACTCTGAATATAAAATATGATTAATAACATTAATAATGTTTTTTTATTAAATACGTAAATAAATAATTTTAACTATACATCTGCAGTTAAGTTTTCATTTATTCGATGCCCATTATATATATTTCCTTGATTATATATGTTAATTAATATTCATTTGATTGTTGGCCAACTCGGAAACAAAACCATGAATCTCGTGCATCTCCCTGACCACCGTGCCTAAAGAAGTGTTTACTTATGTCGCATCAGAGGCGTTATTCCATAGATTGTATTGTGGAACCGATAAACTATGTTCGAACTCGGTACCATGGGTGGCTTCGCTACTCGATGGTGCTGCTGTTCTGTGTGGTGGTCGAATTCTGCACTATGTTAACGAGATACACGTGTTTTGACTGTTACAATATATATACAACAAAAGTAGTGGGATGGTAAATAGGGTTTAAACACAGGTTAGTAGATGAAACTATGAAGTTCAATCATAAGCTAAAATTGACTGCTTCAATATATATAAAGTTAGGAATACATATGTATAATTTATGTTTATTTTCTATTTATGTTGTACATTTTATTTTATATTAATTGTTTTATTTAAGTTTGATTATTTCAGTTTTTTTAATATATATATATTTATATGTTTTTAGTTTTTTATTGTTTAAATTTTTTATGGTGTTATTATATAGTTATGTTTTTTATTTATGTTGTTCATTATATTATAGCTCTGAAGAAGACTGCAGGTCAGTCGAAAGATCAGTCAAAACATAGGTAAATGTACAAATAAAGAGTTTTGCTAAAAAGTGTTTGAAGTGATTTGGATAAATTGAATTTATAGGATATTATGGAAAAAATAAAGAAAACTGTGATTTTGTTAATTTAGGTTATAGATGTATTTCTTTAAAGTTGGATCAACAAACAAAATGATACAGAAGATAATATCAAGAGCTTCTTCACAATATGCTGTAAGGATTTATTCACTTTATTTTAAACCACATCTTTTATTAGGAACATCAACTACATGGGCTTCTTATTAAATTAAGGCATCAACTATTTGAGTTTTTTTACTAATATAAGGTTTACCCTAGTTTGAAAAGTTCAACATTTATTCCATATTTTTATTAACTTAGGATTTATTAAATCTAGCACAATATATATATATATTATAATAGTAACTTACAGTTGTTATTATTAGTCTAGCATGTTTTATCTCTTGTGAAATTATTTATAAATATAAATTTTTATTTGACTATTTTATTATGTAACATATATGTACTATTTATATATACATTTAAGTTTTAAATAATATATACCTTAAGCTTTTGAGTAAAATGCCAGATTTGAAGTTAAGAATAAATACTTATATATTTTTTTATTTTATTATTAAATCTTAATGTCAGTGGAACAATTGATAGTTGAATTAAACATGAACTTATATAACACACGAGCAGATTCGTTCGTGCTCTAAAAAAAAAAAAAAAAAAACGAAAGAAAAAGAAAATCTTTTCTCTTTAAAAATAGCATTTTTCTTCTATCAATACTACTATTTAGCGATTGGAATTTAAATATTAACTTTTTCAAATTAAAATAATTTGTGGATTCAAAGTCTGCAAGGAAAATATATTTAATTTTCTACTTAATCTTAAAGGAATAGCAATATAAAGGAAAAGAACGTCTGTTTAAGTTTTGAAACTACGTTGTTTTAACTCTTCCATTATTCTTCGGATATATATAAATTTAAGATAATTATATATATTAAGGATAAAACAATGTGCACTGAGTAGTACACTCATTATATCGTAAAAGGTTTCGAAACCAACCTTGCATGCTATTTTAAAATATTTTGAAATATTGAATATATAGAACGTCTAGTGATAATAGAGAAATGAAGATTAAGAACATCTACATTCGACGAATATTTATTTTATTTCACATTAATCCGGTCATTGGATGTTATTAACAGTTTATCGTTTAAGGATAAATGGAATCATCATTGTACAAATGGATTGGTGATATGCTTCGTAAGAGATCTTCATTGGGATGATGAACTATAGACTTCAATATCTACTCTCAACTCTCTTATAACTAAGTTTCTTTTATTATTTATTTACATATATTATAATAATGCTTATATTATTTTAATATGTTTATTATTATTATTATTATCTTTATTTCAAATTTGGCATCACATCATATATATCTTAAAAGGAAAATTATATTTATTATTAAATATAATTAATTGAAAGCTTAACATAATTCATTAAATTAGATGAGGGATATAAAAAATAGTTATTATTTGACAGATATCTTAAACAGGATTGTATTGTGTTTACTACGTAATATTGTAAACGTTTAATGTATTTTTATTTATTAAAAATACATATAATATATAAGTTATACAATGGCAAATAATACTTATATATGGGTAATTGTGAAGCATATAAATAAGAACGGTAAATAAATTAATAAGTTACATAAATTATTAATTTTTGAACCCAGATATTGTTTTTATATATCTGTTAATTTAAGCTATTTTCTTTAATTTTTGAAAGTTTATTATAGTATTGAGTTTTATCATAGGGTATTAAATAAAAAAATATCATTTATTAATATTCTTTTAAAATGATAAAATTCATCCGTATTTATTTATTAATATTTTATTATCTATTCTATTATATTTTTTATTGTTTATTAAATATTGATTTGTTAACGTGATCTCTTTGTCTAATCATTATTGAATTATATTATATATGTGCTAGTATTATAAATGTCATATGAATAATAGTTATAATTAATGCTTATATAGAGGCATATGAAATAACTTGTTTTTGAAATTATTCCTGAAAAGAGCTGATTGCAAATTCTCCGTGAGTTTAAATATCGTGGCATAATGGTGACTGAAAGAGGGATGAAAGATGGATGTCCTAGTCTAAATTGTATTTAAACTTATTTAAAGATTAATGAGCTAGCATAATAGAGGTATATATAATCATGGACTTGGTATTTCATCGATTCATTTCTAGCATTCTACTTGAAGACCCAAAGTCCGATTGTAGTGAAATGCGTATCCTCTTTCTAAGGAATTTAATCATCTCTTTATATTTAACAAGACCAACTTAGATTTTAAATATAATCCATTCTGTTATATTTGGCGAACCTAACTATGAAGCATTAAGTTAATGATTTCTAAACATTAAATATAATTGATTATATTACAATTAATACATCAACTGGGATGATTAAATGCCGTTCCGTTATATTTGATGCCTCAACTAAGGCTATCAAATAGGCTGTCCCGTTATAATATATATATCACTTCATCTGAGATCTTATGTATAAGTATATATATATATAACAAGACAATTTCTAAATACAAGTGTGGGAATATTAATATATATAACTTCTATATTTAATACTATAAATTGACCCAATCATTTCAAAATACATCTAGTGATAATGCAATTAAAATAAGTGAAGAATTAAGATAATTATTAAATAATGATATAATTTGTAAATACGATTCTATAAAAGTTTATATATTTATATACAACTCCTATGCAATTAAGTGTAATTTATTGCTTTCCAGTCTAAATTGGTACATGACATTCATTAATCAATATATATGTATGTAAACGCGAATCAAATACTATATTAATATATATATATATATATTGTAACCAAAAAAGAGAGGAGGGGGGAAGGAGGGCAGAGGAAGTATGGTAAAGAAAGAAAAAGAAAAGGAAAAGAAGAGAGAAAACGAAATGAGAGTGAGGAGAAGAGAGAACAAAAGAAATAAAATTAATTTGATACGGATGAAATGATACATAATGGATAGAGATGGAAGGTGAAGAAGAGATGAAATGAAATGATTTGAAGTGGATTAGAAAAAGAGAGAGAGAGAGGATGGATGGAAAGTGAAATGAAAAGAAAATGAGAGACTCCTAACGACTTGGCTCAGTGGGGTTACAATAAATTTAAAGAAAAGAGATGATCCAGAGATATATAATTAGATAGAGATCAAATCCAATACTGATGAACTATAACTACTATGGCCTATTGATAATCTACTATTCAATCATACAAAAGATTATTTTAAATCATTAATTAATAGTCATTAGAATAATCCTATCAACAAATCACACACACACTGAATAAGAATAATGATACCTTGATTGTGAAAGATTATCTAACTAATTATATCTAACAAGGCAACAAGAGTAAATAACCTCAGGGATTCTAAACTAAAATTCTTGTGCAAAATTAAAGTTTAAGTTGCTTATAAAATAATTGCTGGGTGAATAAAATAAATGAGTGATATCTTGGCTGACCATAGAATAACAATATTATGTTCAATCTTAGGATAATAAACAAAATAAATATTAATTCACAAATTTAATGAATCAATTTAAATTTAAACTAATAATGGCCTATTATCCAAGACATTACTCGAGCAAAGAAAAGGACAAGGGTACTTTTTATGCCTTTCCCATACTCACAAACAACCTACTCAAGACCTCAAATACAGATGGATTAAAATTCTTTGAACATATAAATTAAGGTAATGATAGACAATGTGCAATTAATATAAGATAATGTGCAGCTTTTAAAATAATGGTAACTAAAAATATTCTTCTGAAGTACTAATATTCTTAATCTCATATTGCATAGTCTCTAATCTGAGAAGATATACTGATAATCTAAAATAAATAAATTTTTAATTAAACATATAACTAAGTATCTGATATAATGCAATTATCTGTATTTGTGATTTAATCTAAAAATCACTTACTTCATCATAGCTTTATAATTTTAAAAACAATATCAAATATATTTAATTAACTTTATGATATATTTGTGAATTTTTAAATTAAAGATTTAATAACTTTGGAAACTTAAAATTTTGTGAACTTAGAACCCAAGACAATAATATTTTCGTATAAAAGTAAAACAAACAAGACAAAACTTTTGAAATAATAATAAGTTGGTTTATTTATAACAATAATAAAGTGTTACAACTTAAATGTAATATAAACATTGCCAATAGCACTGGAACTTATTACAAGCATTTTGACTTTTTAATAACTTTACTTAATTTATAAGAATACATAACTTCTTTAACTACTATTTTTTTAATTATCCATTTTAAAATTTTTTTTACCTTGTTTATTCTGATAAATAAATCAATCAAATAAAAGTTATACATAATAGCAGGCAAAGGTTATTCAATACTGAATTTTAATCTCTTTTAAACAATTAGAGAATTTATAAACTTTGGACTTCTAATTTTTAATTAAAATAATTCATAATACTACGGTATCTTATAGTAATCAGAATGACACACACACAATTAGGTTTGTATCCTAAACCCTAAGCTTATTATAATCCTGAGCTTAACAAATGCTAAGCTAATAAGCATATTTAGCATATATTTGAAAAATAAAATATCATCACTAGTTACAATGATATAATTAATATTATAGCTAGTGGTATATTTAAATCAGACTAAGCTTATTTTAAAATTAAATTAAATATATGGGGTATTCACTCATCAGAGATCAGTTATCCTCTTTTAAATAAATTTAGTCCACATAAAATTATTCCCTCAATGTTTTTTTTTTAAAATTAATGATGTAACAGACTTACAAATCCAGCAGCGAAACTCTGGATGAAAATATTAATTTAGTATGTGTGAATTGCCACCTATACTATATGCATATATTTAATATTGTTTAAAAAAATAAATAGAACTTATTGTTGTTAGCTTGTGAATGATAAAACTACCATATCAACACAATTCAAACATTGATATACCCATGAGCATTAAAAATAACTATTACTACCTGGAAAAACAAAGTTCCTCAAACACACATATCTTGTCATCACTAATCTAAAACAAATGCAACATCACCTACTGTGGTGGAATTAGCATTAAGTCATCATGAATGATAGGCTAACATATAAGTATATATAAGTTCCTCAGAGCTGGAAAATAATATGGTGGTTTTCAAAAATACCTAACTTTGAGGCAAAAACTAAGATATCTGGGACTTGTCTACAGTATATCTGGGAACAGGAAAAACACATCAGAAAAGCACGATCCTCTCTCATGGGATTTCCAATGTTTATAAATGTGATCATCATCATTGAAAAATACAAGACAATAACCCCTTTTTGGTGACAAGCACTATAAAATCATGGAAATACAATACAATACAATAAGGATGGAGAACCTTGTCTACTCCATAAAACATACTCAAAATTATTAACTAAGCCTAACTCTATGAGGCTAACAAATACTAACTAATAGCAAGATATATACTTCACCTGAATTAACTAAGTTATTCCTAAGGTGTTTAAAAATACAAAACATATATCCAATGTAAGAACCAACAAAGCAAAAACTGTGTCAAAACGACTACTATGAGAAATACTTTAAAATTAAATGCATATAAAATTCTAGGCAAGGCACAATGCACACATAATAAAATATTCAATACTAAAATATAATAATTAGTGGACTTTTGATTGCAAATTAGATGTGAGAATATTAATTCTCAATGCATATAAAAAATATTTGTAATTACTATAACACTCATAAAACAAATGAATGGAAATGCTCTGATAAACTTCTTTAGCTGGTTTAAAATAAAACTGAGTGAAACCAACCGTGATATTTAAATCTCCGTAAATGAAATTATTAAATAGAAACTAGCTGGTATAATGCTTAATAAATAAACTAAATTAACCTAGGAATGACAAATGTTTTGCTCATTCTAATAAACCCATAAGTTTTAAAATTATAATCCTAATTTACCTGATATATTTATGCAAAAAGTGTTGCACAAAATATATATAGCATAAATATATTTATGGTTTCATTTTTTTTAAACCAATAAAATAAATAATAAAAAATGATAATACAGTAACTCAAGTTCATATTTCAGCTCCGTAATGGTTTTCCATTTAAAATATGTAGATAAATTCTTCAAGCTAATTTATTTATCCGAGTTCGAAGCTTCAATCAAAACACTTATAAAACATGGCAATGATTTTCAAATGAAAATGTTCAATAGTTCCTTAAGAATACTTTCATTTTTTTTAAAACAATTTTAAACATTTAAATAATAAGACTAAATCGGCATAAAAAAAAAAATTCTTCAGCTGAGCACATTTTTTTATATTTATAATCCCGGGTTCAAATTCAGAATAATATATCAATTTAGTTAACTTTCACTGTTCTCTATTAGATAAAATATTTTTTTAAAATAAGTTGTTTTTTTAAACATCATTTTTTTTAAATATTTCAAAATATATTTTTTTAAACACATCTCCTTTTACTTTTAAAAATAAGAGTAGACTTTGTTTATAATTCAAGACGTTCCTGGGTTTATGAACTAAGATCACCCATCCTAAAATTACTTATAATTAATGACAAACATAGAAATTCATTATATATTTGATAGACATGAATTCATCATTAATATTTATAGATTTTTTTAAAGTTTTACTTCTAAATAAATTCTTTTTCATACTCCTGGGCACAAATGAGAATTATAATTTTAAAATACACTTGGGTCTCTTTTTATGCTGACTTATTTAACATGATTTTGAAGTTATGCGATTCGTGTTTCACTGGAAGTCGAACTCCGATAATGCGCTATTACTTTAAATAATAAATTTTGCACACTTACGTTATATTGAAAGTACTAGCACATTATTGGAATTCGACTTTCATCTTAGTAATTTTAATATTTTCAGTGCTTTATAATAGTAAGATTTTATGCAATAATGAAATTAAAATCATGATTTCCACATTTTATGTATACACACATTAAATTTTACAAGATTATAATGTAAATTTGTTCAAACATTGTGTGTGTTAATTTTGCATTTTAAATCACATTCTGTTTTTGCTTTTTAAAAAAGAACGTAATCAATTATTATTTTCTTATTAATGACACTAATAATTAATGTGCTCTTAAATTCCAACGAGAGCTAAATGGTTGTATGTCTGGATATCGCGAGCTTCATAAACAATTAATAAAATCATCGTTTCAAAGATTAGTTACTAATTACGTTGTCACCAGAAAACCATTGACACAGCATGAGTGTGAAGTTGGCGCTAGTTGTTTGCAAATGAACATGTGTTTCAGAAAATAGCTATAATAATTAAAACGTGTATAAAAAAATGTAAATTACTGTACTGTAAATTATGCATAAAAATATATTATTTTGAATAAAATTAAATATTATAGTTAAAAAAAGTTTGTCTTGTATCAATTTTTTTCAAATTTGAAATTTTTTATTAGTCATATTTTATTTTCTTATTTTTTTTTTGCACAGATTTTAAAGTAATTTTACATTGGTGCTTTGCTTTTATGCGAATTTTGAAAAAATCACAGACCGCATCCCCCCCTTTTTCAATGTAAGTTACGTCTATTTTTGCGTGATTTCGTTTGCGCGTGTTTTCTGAGGAACCTATTTATCGCATAAAACGAGACCCAGGTGTACATATTTTCCTCATAAACATTATTCTGTTAAGAGCATATTTACATGTATATATTGTACCGGTCAAAATTGTGTATTCATTCAACAAGACCAATAATCCAAGCAAAAGTACCTTGAATCCAACCATGCACAAGATACATATGTCAGGACAAGGATGAATCCTAACCTATTTGCCTAAATTATTGCCTCTCTGACTAATGGATAACGTTTGTGATGACACTAGCAGTGCTTTGTTTTATTCTGTCCTAGCTGGAGGTCATGGTTCACATAGAGACTCAAAATAATAAAGGGTTTATATGAAAAATCAATGATTTAATGGCTTCTGACGATTGCAGAATGGTACAGATATGATTTGATCAATTACTAAGGTTTTGAACTGTAATAATGATAATTCTTTATGGCAACATTACACATAAGTGAATTAAAATCAAAGAAATATTTAAATAAGTAGAGTAATTAACTTTAGAGATTGGGGGTGATGACAAACAAAGCTTATTTAAAATAACAATATTATAGGAATTTATTGAGGAATTTAGTACAAAATAAGTTAAGTCTTTGTTTTTACAACTTGGTTATTTTCTTTAATTCGTTTTGATGCGGCATTGACAAACAATGTAAAAGTTTGTTAATTGGACGGCCAAAAACCAATCAGCAATAAAATATTATTAGCCCTCTTTAAGATATTACAAATAAATCTGTTTTATATATATATTACAAGACATGAAAGATGGGCATTTAAAACATTATTACATTTAAAATCATTTGTATGTAATGAGTGTGGGAAGCAAAATAGTTCTTAAATAAATAATTGATAATTATACAGTCAGATTTAATTAATTATGAAATTTGTTTGTGAAGGACATGCCATCATGGCAGAGAGTGTTTCAGGTTTGCTAAATAAAGATATAAAATGATGAAGAAGGCAGTATGCTATTATAGATTACAACAAAAATAAATGAGGTCTGTTGTGAACCTCTGAGTGGCTTTACTAAAAGAAATTCCTGATAGGTACAGGTAGATCAGAGAAATGTTGGCCCTCCAGCCAAAGCATGTCTCTGAATAATAATAAATGTGATGTGCTAGAATTCCCATACACATCTTAATGGCTATGCCTTAAAATGGATTTCTTGGTATGAACTATGTCTACTTTGAGGGAGAGTAAAAGGTTGGACTGGTCAGTCAAATTTCCAAAGGTCCTAAGAGGTAATTAGCAAAGCAAAATAATAAATGAATAGTTGTAGCTATAAGTACATAATGCTTTGGACATATATAGATAAACAATGAATCACTAACAAAATGAATAACTTAATTTCTAATTAAACTATCTCCCTGCCATAATGGAAAGTCCCAGAAACCTTAGGCCTTTACTAAATGGATCATAATTTACAATACAAAAGGATTGCAAGAATTAAAACTAAAATATAAATTGCTTTCCACACTTCCAAATATTTCATTTATTAATAAGTTATTAAATAGCTCATCGTTGAAGATTGCAAAATAAATCAGTCTTTTAATTAACATAAACAAACTGGGTATTAAATATTAGATTCACTTCTGGTGAATTTTAAACATATATCATAATAAATTGTAAATCATAATTTTAATATTTTCTGACAAATAAAATATGTGTATGAAATATATACTGATAAAATTCTATGATAAATGTGCTGTCAATGATTTTCTTTCAAGATATACATTTTACAGAAATTGTAATAGGTTTAGCTAATCGATTTAATTACGAGAGCAATTTTAAATTGGAGGTAATAATAAGATTTTTAAAATAATTTTAATCATAAATAAATTTAAAATGAATTTATAATATAAAAAGTACAAAACTAAACAAGCTTTTCTATTAATTAATTTATGGGAAGTAAGTATCCTGTAATGATTTTGACTGGAAAATTAAGAGGGAGAGAATTTAAAGTTAATAGCTCATTGAATTTCGTACTTGGAAATTTCAGTAAATCAAATATTCTAAATAAACCAACAAAATTAATTTAATTTTCCGCATCAAAATAATGTAAGATTTTATAAGAATTGATATTTTAAATTTAATAAAATTAAAAGACGCATTTTAAACCAAGCCATATAAACATCGTACAGATATATAAAATATACATTAGTATTGATTTGGAAAACAAGTAAAATGGAATCAATGGCTTGCAGTGAATTGGACGTTACCTCAGAATCAATCAGTAGGTATTCCATGGCTGTAAACAGGCATTTATACAGTCAGATTATTTGCAGGCTTCCTCAACACAGACAGTCTCTGGCTAGATGTTTAAGCACTGGAAAGGCATGGATGAGTTGGTGGAACAGACCTCTAAGAAGCAAACGACCAATCTTTTCACCCCATCATTTCTTCAGGCACGATGTATATATAGATTAATCACTTCTCCCCAGTTAACTCAATAATAATTCATCCTTATCAAATTTTCCACTATTTATGTGTTCTGATCTTTATCTATAGGATTGAATCTACAGTGACAACTGCCAATTGCAATCCCACTAACTGTTTCTCTCAGGTGGGTGCCTGCTTTGGAGGGAAGTCTATAATCCTGCATTAAACATGCCCCAAGGGTTTATTTGCTAATTAAAAAAAACAACAACAAGCATATTAAGTTTATCAGTCATTGTACTAACAAAATCTATTTAATTAAGGCTTAGATTAACAAAAATGTAGATTTTATTCAGAAAAATTTTAGGAATTTGGTACAATGACTTTCAAACTGATATTTGACATAAACGTAAATAGAAATTTTCAAAATATTTCTTACAAATATTATATTGTTTAAATAATTGATTCTCAAATGTACATTGATTAAAAGATAAATATAAAATGTTACCAACTGATTAATTGAAGAAAAATGAACTTTAATAAAGAATTTGAAATATTTGTAACATTTTATAGATATCTAGGATTAAATTCAATTTAATAAAATAAATACAATATACATTTTTACAAATATAGAATAAATAAACTAATATAAAAAGGTTAGTTTTAATTATAAAATAAGATTAATGAAATATAAAAGATCGATTAAAATATACCACCACCTATTATGAGATGGGTGTCAGTTAATAAAGATTTTTCAAACCCAGACTAGTGCTGATGACATTGGCACTAGGTGAAGCAAGAATATGTACTATATTTCCAGCTTCAATATCATGTATTAATAACGAAGTATTAAATTTAAAGTCATTTCTAATTTATGAGACGCTGATGCATTGTCATTATAATATTTTAAAATTTTGACTGTCTTTTAATTTCTTCTTCACGTATATTTTTAATTTAATAGGATATATAATAATTATCCTACAGATATGATAATCTATTGCAAGAACATGTTTAGCAATATATATAATTAATAATTTAGTTTTTAATATTTTCATTTTTAAATAAAGAAAAATGAATAAGTAAAACGTAGATTGGATAAGGAACGCTAACTTTCCTTCAAACATTGTTTACTATAATCTTATGCTTCAACAGGAATTAAAATTGTCAGAAAACGGATTACCTTTTTAAATCTAGCCTTCCATCACTGCAAGATGGTTTTCAATAATTGTTTTAAACATACTTTTACTTTTAAAAATAAAATATTTAAATAAATTATAACTTTTATTAAAGAAAAATTCCAAGATCCAGCCACAGGTAGAAATAAAAATTAGATCAGAAAAACCCTTGAATGACACCTGGATCCCTGTTTTATATAATAACCTTTTGTACACCCCTTTCATATGTCAATTCATTTGAAAACCAATAAAAATTATTTTTATTAATCTTTATGATTTTTGACAATTCAGTTGTGGAATCGATTTACTGATGTAATCGCTCTTATTATATTAAAACATGTTATTTGCAGCTGCAAAGTCAAAAATCCATTGTTAACAAATATGTAATATTTTTAATGATATTTTATAAACACAATAGTAATAAGTATAAAATTTAAAGCTATACCTCTCTATTAAATTTTTAAATATTTCATTTTAATAATTTTTACTCATTCATTTGCTTTATTATTTTTTAAATCAATATTAGAAATAAATTATTTCTTTATTTTATATTTATGTCATTCTTACATGCACTGACATATTCACACATATGTGATTACCTCACACCAATTGTTTAAAAGTTATTTTTAAAACTACAACAATAAAATGTTCATGAATATTTAATTCAAAATAATTTTATAAGTGGAACGCTACACTAACTTACATCTAATAAATATTATACCGTTTTAAAAAAATAATTTACAGATTATTTTTAAATAGTATTATTTAATACTATTTATTTATCTAACTACTATAATTTAGACATTAAAATATGAATTACACAATAGTTATATTAAAATACATTTAATATTATTTATCAATTCCCAGCTATTTCTGATATTTCTTTTACTTCAAATTATTATCTAGCCTCCCTTATCAAACTAACTTACACTATTGAAACATTTAAACACAATTCCATAATATATAATAATTATTAAAATCAATACAAGATTATCCTATTTTATTTATTAACTAAGTTAACTTAAATTTTTATCATTATAATTTTTTAAAATTCTAAAATTTTTAAACAAAAGGTTAAGCTAAGATAACCTTGATCACCTATTGGAACTAAGTGAGACTTCAATTAAGTACAATATATTGTAATGGGAACATATGCCATTACAGTATTTTTTCTAAAAATTAGACATGAAAAATAAAAGTTCGCAAATAAAAATTGAAAGTTAAAAATCATCTAAACTCTAATATATAAAATCGCACAGATGAAAAATTATTAGAAGAAAACTTTTTTTTAAAAAAAAAAAAAATTTTAAAACTAAATTTTCAACAAAATCTTTAAAAAAATATATCGTTAAGTTTGTACAATAAATTAATTAATGCTATTGTAAAATGGAAATGATTATTTTAATTAGTTAAAAGTAAGCTAATTCTTGGGCATTTCAAAATGTATAGGTAAAGGTCAGATAGGAGAAAAAACAATAGAAACTAATAGCCAATAAAAGAAATCCCTCATGAAATGGACCTCAATAAAAAGATCATCATCATCATGACATAATGTCCACTGGATACAAAAGTTTACAATAAAAGGAAAAGTTTGGAAATAAAAAATGATTATTATATTTTAGAAAAGATAGAGATGTGACAGCAGAAGTGTGCTATATGTGTTAGTGTGGAGAGAGTTGAAGGAGAAGGGATTGAAAAGATGCACTCTTCAATCCCTTCAGTTTTGCTAAAAAAAAAGAAGAAAGAAATCACCAATCATTTTCTATATTGCAGACCACAGAACATCAGGGGAATTAACGCTGGATCCCAAATGGCAAGCAATGGATAAAAATGAACTTTTAAAACCGTAAGAACTTTATGAACATTTTCAAAACAATAACTCTATTAAGTATAAAACGTTTCCAGTATTTTAAATAATTGCAATAGAAATTCCTATCTGACCAAACATAATCAGTTATTAATTATTTTATTGAATGTATTATTTTTTTAAAAAAAATCATTTACATTTTTTTTTTTTTTTTAAGTTTTATTATGATTTTTGTTTTTTCGTTAAACTAAATTTAATAAATATTAAATGTAAGTCAAGCATCAATGGCTGCTTAGATTCATAAAGTTATGTTAGTTTAATGGAGGGTATTCTTAGGTTATTTGTTTCATAGTTGGATTGGGTCAGTGGATTGGATATATTGGTGTAATTAGTAACTGTAGTATGAGGTCCACTACAGGCAGGATCGCATTATATGACGCACACCCTTTTTTCCCTATGGAATGGGATAGTAAGATGGAAAGCACAATCCCATCCTATGGACTTTTTTTATTGCTCTTCTCGTCAGACAGATGTAGTATTCCTGTTTAGACAAGAGTCAATGTTTTCTATAACCATGCTGTTCAGATGTACATTCTTGACAGTATGGTATTTGTGCTGTCGTATTCATGCTACATTGACTACATTGGTGTATCAGATAGAATGACATTAGTTTGTGAACTTTTGGCCTAAGGTTAAATCAGGGATAGAATATTTTCTTTTCAAATGCAATTTATGTAGTCTATTCATAGTCGACACTCTAATAAAATATTAAACTCATCTGTGTGAACTTATAAAGTTAAAACGTAAATTAATTTCTAAAATCAAAGTTAAAATGTAAGTTAAATGTTAAAGTAAATGTTAGACTAAAATAATTTTAAATTACATATATGTTTAATAAATGTTTGTGTGTGTTATTACTGGCAGTGGCTTCTTTTTTTTTATATATTGAAAATATTTTTAAATAAGAATTATATTTTATAAATCTCTGCTACTCCATGAGTTAGTGGAAATGGTCTGATGGTCTGAATAAAACATGTAAAATGTGAGTCTTAACTTACATATCTGCCTACTATATAAATTTTCTAAGTTCAAATAACCTAGTGGCACCCTGTATGGCAGATACGGTAAGACTCAACTTCCACATCATTCTTTCCGACCATTATAATTGGCCACCCAATGTGAGCCAATGTTTAATAAACCACGAATACCCTGAGTACATTTTTTTTAATGAAATATTTTTATCTACCGTATACTTTAAATCTTATAAAAGCACTGCCAGAAAGAAATAGCACATATATTAAAAATGAGTCAGGAAAGATATTAATAATTTTAAAACTGTAATTTTTTTTTAAAAAAGTCAAAAGGTTGCAATTAATATGTTTTTTTTGTGTGTATAGGTGTGCACAGCCACATAAGTTTATGATGGTAAATGTGGTACCTTACGATGAGTGCCCTTTGGGATTTTACTTCAGTGTAACCCTATTTAAGCATTTCAATCAGTCATAAATAAGTTGGTGGTATATATAATTGTGCTGCAAATATACACATATAAACCTAATATCTATTAAAACATATTTACTTCAATGCAACCTCCTTAAATAAATAATTTGCTTAATCGTGCCATTTGTTAGAAACGAAATATAAAGAAAATAGAACTCTTGGAGGGAGAAGGTGTAAATGTAGTGGTTCATAGGAAAACAATAGTCAACAGTTTCTTTTTTTATATAGTCATTTTTGTAAAATTACTAACCGAATGTTTTTGTAAATGTCTTCCTTAATCGTGTACCATAATTATTAACCCTAAGTAAAATAATTTTTTTCTTAATTTTTTTAAGCAAGTTTTCTGATATGTAACAGGCACATACACCGTTACATTATTTTTTCTAAAAATTAGACATGAAAAATAAAAGTTCACAAATAAAAACTTCTTTTTTAAGAATTAAAAATTGAAAGTTAAAAATCATCTAAACTCTAACATATAAAATCGCACAGATGAAAAATTATTAGAAGAAAACTTTATTTAAAAAAAAAAGTTTTAAAACTACATTTTCAACAAAAACTTTAAAAAAATATATCATTAAGTTTGTACAATAAATTAATTAATGCTATTGTAAAATGGAAATGATTATTTTAATTAGTTAAAAGTAAGCTAACACTTGGGCATTTCAAAATGTATAGGTAAAGGTCAGATAGAAAAAAAATAATAGAAACTAACAGCCAATAAAAGAAATTCCTCATGAAATGAACCTCAACGATAAGATCATCATCACCATGACGTAATGTCCACTGGATCCAAAAGTTTACAATAAAAAAAAGTTTGGAAATAAAAAATGATTATTATATTTTAGAAAAGATAGAGATGTGACAGCAGAGGTGTGCTATATGTGTTAGAGTGGAGAGAGTTGAAGGAGAAGGCATTGAAAAGATGCACTTTTCAATTCTTTCAGTTTTGCTAAAGAAAAGGAAGAAATGACCAATCATTTTGTATATTGTGGACCACAGGACATTGGGGAATTAATGCTGGATCCCAAATGGCAAGCAACGAATAAAGATGAACTTTTAAAACTGTAAGAACTTTATGAACATTTTCAAAACAATAACTCTATTAAGTATAAAACTTTCCCAGTATTTCAAATAATTGCAATAGAAATTCCTATCTGACCAAATGTAATCAGTTATTAATTATTTTATTGAATGTATTATTTTTTTTAAATCATTTCCATTTTTTTTTTTTTAAGTTTTATTATGATTTTTCTTTTTTTGTTGAACTAAATTTAATAAATGTTAAATGTAAGTCGGGTGGGAATGGCTGCATAGATTTGTAAAGTTATGTTAGTTTAAGGGAGGGTAATCTTAGATTATTTGTTTCATAGTTGGATAGGTCAGTGGATTGGATATATTGGTGTAATTAGTAAGTGTAGTATGAGGTCTGCTATGGGCAGGATTGCATTATATGTGGCACAACCCCTTTTCGCCTATGGAATGGGATACTAAGATGGAAAATGCAGTTTCTTCCTATGGAGTTTTTTTTTATTGCTCTTCTTGTCAGACATATGTAGTATTCCTGTCTGGACGAGAGTCAATGTCTTCTATAACTATGCTGTTCAGATGTACATTCCTGACAGTATGGTATTTGTGCTGTCATATTCATGCTGCATTGAATACATTGATGTATCATATAGATTGACGTTAGTTTAACTGTGAACTTTTGGCCTAAGTTTAAATCAGGGATAGAATATTTTATTTTCAAATGCAATCTATGTAGTCTATTCACACTCAACACTAATAAAATATTAAACTCATCTGTGTGAACTTATAAACTTAAAACGTAAATTAAATTCTAAAATCAAAGTTAAAATGTAAGTTAAATGTTAAAGTAAAAGTTAAACTAAAATAATTTTAAATTCCATATATGTTTAAAAAATGTTTGTGTGTGTTATTATTGGCAGTGGCTTCTTTTATTTTTTTATATTGAAAATATTTTTAAATAAGAATTATATTTTATAAATCTCTGGTACTCCATGAGCTAGTGGCAATGGGCTGATGGTCTGAATAAAACATGTGAAATGTGAGTCTTAACTTATGTATCTGCCTACTATATAAATTTTCTAGGTTCAAGTAACCTAGTGGTGCCCTGTAGTGCAGATATGGCAAGACTCATTTTTTCCGACAGTATTATATATATATATATTGTAACGATATATAAATATGTTGTTACATTAATTTAAAATAAAAACTTAAAAGTTCGCAAATAAAAGTAAAAAACTAAATGCTAAAATTAAAATGTTTGTTAAACATATATACATTCGCACAGATGCCAAACTTTAAAAATATTTTTTAAAAAAACAAAAACAAATAAATAAGTATTTGAATGTACTTTTTTATATAAAAAAATACAAGATTTAAAAATAAAAACAGATATTAATTAATTCTTGTAATCTGTAAATGGAAATGATTGTTTATAAATTGTTTGAAAAGCAAGCTAGCCATGGGCTCTTGTATAATTAAAATGATCTGATGAAAGATAGATAAGAAAATAAAGAGAAATTAGCTTGACCAATGGAAGCACTAAGCCTTGGCTCGGACCCTAGTGAAAGTGATGGATTAGTGATGTTTTGTTGATTGAATCAGTTTTTTCTGACAGTTCCAGCATTTTGTGTTTGAGTGATGTGGTAGGACGCATATACCACACTCTATATATATATAAAAGTGAAAAGACTGTGATACCTTGAGCCAGCTATTGCCATCTCCAGAGCATTATCTTCCAGTGGAGGCATCGCAGGAGTTAAAAGCAGAAACCTGGACTCTTCTACCATGAGCTATAAACTTTACAAATTAACAACAACAAAAAAAAGTAATTAAGAACTTTTGTCATTGTTTTTTTTAAAGATTCAGCTAATTAAATTTTAAAATGAACTCTTATTTGATTTTCAAATTAATAATTGATTGTTTAAATTTATATAGTTAACTTTTGCTAAAATCATTTCCATTTTATTATTATTTTTTTGGAATAATATTTATTGTAGAAATTATTAAATGCATTACATTTAAGTTGGGTATAGACATTGCTTAGATTCATTAGCGGTTGATTATGTTGTGGTTTTCACAGTCGATTCGAACATATAAGTCAACAATGTCACTGCTGTGTCTTATGATGAACACCAAAGGGTCTCCTGTATTCCCTCAGCAATTGACCTTATCGATTGACTTTGTATTTTGATCAGTTGTGTTTAATTTGGAATGTTTTTGACCATGGAATCTGTGCAGCCAATCTATACTCGACATTATAAAACAAATTGTATAAAAATAATCTGTGCAAATGTATTTAAATGTCAAATTTAAGTCAGGCATGAATGGCTATATAGTTTTGTAAAGTTATATTAAGGGAGGGTAATCTTAGGTTATTTATTTCATAGTTGAATTAGTTCAATGGATTGGATATATTTGTGTAATTGTAGATGTAGTATGAGATCCGTTATGGGCAGGATTATAGATATACACCACACACCTTCTGTTTGCCTATGGATGGGTTTGTAAGATGGCAAAGGACCGCAGTCCATTCCTATGGAGTTTTATGTTTATTGTTCTACTCGCCAACAGATGTGACATTCCTGTTGGTGGAGAGACAATGTCTTCTCTAATTCTACTTGCTGTTCAGATGTACATTCCTGATATAGTATTTTGTGTTGTCGTATTTTCATGCTATATTGAATACATAAATGTATCAGATGGATTGGCGCCGGTTTGATTGCGAAATTTGTTGCCTAAGGTCAAATCAGGGAAGAATATTTTCTTTTCAAATGCAGATCTATGTAGTCTATTCATACTCGACTATCTAAATAAAATATTAAACTCATTGAAACTTAGTTAAATGTAAAATTAAAAGTTAATATAAAAATCTAAAATGTTGAATTTATTCCTCAAAATTTAAATGTTATTTTATATGTGCGTAAATAAATATTTTTATGTGTTAATTTTTGGCAGTGGCTTTTATTTATTTATATTTAAGATATAAATTAACATATAGATTTTTATCTCTGCATCTCCACTGAGCTAGTGACTTGGGCTAACGATCTGAATATTTAATTAAAGTGGAATCTTAACAGTGCGTATCTGCCTACTCTATAAATTTTTCTAGGTTTAAATGCCTAGATGGCACCTTGTAGAGCAGATATCGTAGTTTACAGTTAGATTCGATCTTCACTTTCATTTCGATCGTTATAACTGGCGAACCAACTTGGGCCGATCTTTAATAAACATGAGTGCTCTGAGAATTTTAAAAGTGAATCATGCTCATAATATTTTTCCTGAAATTAGTAAAATATATTTGTTGTATTGATGTGGAGTTACAGTTTGAATTTTTGGTCTTAAAGGTACTGCCAGTAAGAAAAATTGCGCATATGTAAATATAAATGCGAGGAATAAAACGTAATAATAAATATAAATCATATTTTTTTTTTTTTAAAAAAAGTCTTGTTAAATTAAAATCTAATCGTTCAACTTGCCTAAGTAATAGTTAAAGGAAGGAGAAATGAAACTTGGAAGGGAGGGACAGAAATTTGCTGGTAATAGGGAATCATCAGTCAATTTTTTTTAATCATTATATTTGTGTGTAATTACTGTTTTGTCTTGTAAAAAAAAAGTTTTGTCCTTTTGAAATTTTCATATATAATCAATTTGTGTAACGTAATTATTAACACTAAGTAAATTCTTTTTTTTTTAATGTTTTTGTTTTTTGAGGAAGTTTACTGATATGTCATCATCATCATCGTCATCAACCATTATCAATCCACTGCAGGATGAAGGTCTCTCCAAGTTTAATCCATCTCCAATCTTTAGCTTCTCTTCTCCACAACACCTTTGCACATTTTCTTATTTCATCCATCCATCTCACATGTGGTCTCTTTCTAGGTCTTTTACAATCTCTTGGAATCCAGTTTAAAATTTCAATTGTCCATCTATTATCATCTCTTCTAGCAATATGTCCAGCCCAACTCCATTTCAATCTTTTAATTTTTTCAATAAGGACAGTAACACCTGTTTGTTGTCTTACCCATACATTGCATTTTCGATCTCTTCTTGTTACTCCCAACATACATCTCTCCATACTCCTTTCAGTGGTCTGAAGTCTCTGTATTGCTCTTCTATTAAGTGTCCAAGTCTCAGATCCATAAATAAGAACTGGTAAAACACATTTGTTAAAAACCATCCTCTTCAAACACATAGGCATATTTCCTTTTAGTATCAAGTTATTTCTACCAAAAGCACTCCAACCAAGTTTAATTCTATGATTAATTTTTTCCATTATGTTTCCGCCTGTATTAATAATCTGACCAAGGTATTTGTAACTGTTAACTTCTAATTCTTCATAATCAATCTTTATTTTCATATTTTGAGCAAATCGATTAAACATTACTTTAGTCTTTTTAACATTTATCTTTAATCCTACTTTTCTACTTTCATCTGCTAACTCCTGCAACATTTCCTGCAGCTCTGAAGCATTATTTGCAAAAACAACTACATCATCTGCGAAATCTAAATGACTTAAATACTCTCCATTTACTTTCACTCCTTTAGTTTCCCATTTTAATCCACAAAATACTTTTTGCAGCACTGCTGTAAAGAGTTTTGGAGATATGGAGTAACCTTGTCTTACACCTTTCTCAATGTTGATTTTTCCAGTATCATTATGTAATCTAATTGTTGCTGTTGCATTTTTATAAATATTTTTTAAAATATGACAATATCCTGGATCTATACCTTGATGATCCTATGCTTTAATCACTGAAGAAATGTGTATAGAATCGAATGCCTTTTCATAATCTACAAATCCAAAACATAATGACAACTCATATTCGTTTGTCCTTTCTATGACTTCTCTCAATACCTGGATATGATCTATTGTACTAAAACCACTTTTAAATCCAGCTTGTTCTCTTGGTTGGTGGAAATCCAAAGTTCTCTGTAGACAAGTTATAATTATCTTGGTAAAAATTTTATATAAAACTGATAATTTTTTTAAAAAAGTTTAATTAAAGTAAATAAGGATATTTACTGTAGAATATTATGTTAAAATTGTAAAATGGTCAACTAAAGATGTATTATAATATTGTATGGTTGGGAAAACTGGCCATAATAAATACTGCATTAACAAGTCTTGTAAATAAATGATTAAAGTAAATTTAAAAAGTCGTAATTTAAAGTTAAATAAATAGATTATTTAATAATAATAATTATGTTTAATAATTCTATTTAAAATATTTAATTAAAGGTGATAATATGGGAGACAAGTGCATATTCGATTTTATAATATTATATATATATATATTGAAGTGGAATCTGAGATTCAGATTGTGCTTCACAGCCCACCTCAAATCTTCCACTACCAACCCAAATTCAAACCCTTTTTTGCATATACATTCCACTCACTAACACATTTTGTTCCTTTTCTTGATATATAAATTAACATAATTCTAACGAAGATATATGCATAAATATCTTAATTTAAACACACACACGCAAATTTAAAGGGGGAATATGTATATGCAATAGGTAACGGAGGATTAATCGTAACAAACTTATTAAATCAAAATATATATTTTCTGTATTTTTATTTATTTATTATAGTTATAGTAAATATTAATTAATTGCAGCTCAGATATATGTATATAGATATTGTAGAGATAAACCTACTGAACAAATATTTACTAGAAAAGTTTGATATATGTCAATCTATAAAATTTTGTCTTTTAAATTATTTTTGCTATTAAACTCTACTTTTCTTTTTAAATCCAATATGGAAGATGCGATTGTAATAATTAGTCAAAATTAATTAAAGGTGAGAAACTTAATCTTGTATAATCTTTTAAAATAACTTTAATTAAAAGTTTCTCTAAAATCAAAATTAAAAACCAAACTAATTGATTTACTTTTGTCACAAACATTTTTTTATCAAATTAATTTCGTTTGAATACTTATAGTAATAATAAAAAGTCAGATGTCACATGACTTATATATAGCTTGCACTTACAAATATGTAAAATTAAGAGCATGCTAATGAACTCTAAACAAGCTTTTTTATATTTTATTTATGATAAATGCTTCTAAAAGAGAAGGCATTTAAATGATTCTTATCTTGGATTGTCCCCATCCCCAGACCGGTTTAAACTTATTGGTCTCTTCAGTGAGGAGTTGGGACATTAGATTTAAAAAACCAACTCAAGCTAAGCATTTATCTAAAAGTTATTTGTCAAAAAGAAGATCTGAAACTTTTAGACATCTACATGTCTTTAAAGTCAGCTCTCCAACTGAAAAAACCATATGGGACTGAACTTAATTTAGATACTCCATATATTAGTAGGCTTAGCCATTTAATTTAGCCAACACCCCAACAGCAAAATAATAATAGTAGTAATAAAAAGTCAGATGTCACATGACTTATATATAGCTTGTACTTACAAATATGTAAAATTAAGAGCATGCTAATGAACTCTAAACAAGCTTTTTTTTTATTTATGATAAATGCATCTTCCAGCACAATGGGTAAAGCTTATGTAAAAATTCTTTTGAAAATTAGATTAGATAAAATAATTAGCAGTGAACAATCATGAAAGCATTCCACAAATACCGGGGAATCATATAAAAGTGAGCTAATTTTGACCAGAAGGGAACAGAAAAACAGTCAATAAAAGCAGTTGCCAAATAAATCCACATTCGTTTAATTTCAATGTGTCATGAGTAAATCTACTTCGCCTTTCTCACTGTTCGAGATGGCCTTCCCTAAAATCTTTGCCTAGAATCCCAATACTCATAAACTGTAACTATATGCCTGCTTATTGAATAATGAACTTACTGTCTGCCTGAATAACTATACTTGTCAAACTAAATCTAGTTCTCTGAAGGAAATCTGAATATCACCAAAAGAACAGCCAACTTTGTACAGAGGTAACAATTTCAAGTGCTGCTAGACTCTTAAATTTACCTTGAATAATTTTTAAATCTCACTTATCTGTTTTTTTAAACATTTTGCAAATCCTTCCTTGTAAAATTTAATATTAATTATAAATTAATTTGTAAATTCTTACCTTGTTAATCAAAGGTACTTTGTTCTCTGTATATAACTTAGCAGTAATCTCTCCTACATTAAACCTTTTCTGAACAATTATTATTTCTTAATTCCATGTCTATGTGGCAATATTTTGTTTTTGTTATTATATTTTATATTTTGTATGCTAAATTATATGTCGATAATTCCCCCCAGCTTTGCAAATGCCTACACTATTTCTTTTAAAACCCTTTTCTTACTTTTCAGATGGTGATTAATCTAGTTTTAATAAAAGTAAAAAAAAAATTGTTTATTCTTATTATAGCAGATATCTGCGAGTCTGGGAAAGTAAAATAAAAATTAGACAATTATTGTACAATATTATTTTCGAAAAACTAAGCAAATATCTGTTTTCTTAAAAATGTTTTTTTATTAATTAAATAATAGTGCCAACTTCTAAAAACTTTAAATATATTTATATGAATTAAATCAATATTATTTTCTTGAAATCACTAACCACCACTGAATTTATATATATTTAATAATATGTAAGGTATTTATGAAAGCTCTTAAAATCAAACATTTGTATTAGTTATACATTGTGGGAAGTTTATGTGTAATATAAAGTAATAATAGAATGGGGGTAATCTTCTAGTTCTATGAGCTTTAATCCATGTAGCAAATCAAATCATACTAATACACTGGATCTTTATCAATAAAGATAGGTGATAATTCTTTATTACTGAGTTTTAAGTTTATATGTTTATATTAATTCAGGTGTTACATGTATACTGGCCTTTTGTTATATATATATGAGTCATTCCCGGATGGATTAAAAAACCTGAATCATGTCTATTTTTACTTCCAATACCAAGGACAGGGTTTGTAAACCCCTTGGGACTCCTTCGGCACTAGATATTATTGCATAGGGTTCACTCTGGCAAAAGTCCAGCCTATGGCAGTTCAATAAAGTGCATTCTTCATTGTTTGTGACCCAACATTGCCAACGTTTGCCGAGAGTTGCCTTTTTAGCCATAAATTGAAGCACCTTCTTGGATCTCAGAACAGATCCCTTCATTGCTATCATACATGTTCTGCTCTCCCATATTTCATTCTCATTAAAGCCTATCAATACTCCTAAATCATACTATTATGATTATACTAAATGGATTGTCATTTTTATATTCTCATTCATACTTTCATATGTGCTATTTTAGCCACAATTATTGTTTCCTAAATTAGCTTCCCACATACATGCTTATTTCTCAAATGTGAATACTATTTTATTAATTAAATATAATTACGGTTTGCCATCAAACTCAATAAACTTATGTATTGGTTCAAGGGCTGTTGTTTTATTAATGGTGGATTTAAAGAACTTTAAGTAACTGTAATCCAGCGCTATTAAAAATCTAGGTATCCCATGTAATCTGTTAATTATTGACATATAAATAGCCACATTAGAACAAAGCTATAAATTATTTGTTACTGCAGTGTAAATTGAATAAATACACTCATTTTATAGTATTGTAAGAGAGGTTAAAGTCATCTAAGAGAGATAAATATCCATTTTAATTTGTATTTTGACACAAATAATGTAATCAATTATATATATATCTCAAGTTAACTTAATAAATCCCAAATGGAAGTGAAAATCGAATCTAACCACATTCTGCACTACACAGGCGCCATCTAGGCATTTGAGCCTAGAAAAATTTATAAAGTAGGCAGATATGCGCTGTTAAGATTCCACTTTATTTAAATATTCAGATCGTTAGCCCAAGTCACTAGCTCAGTGAAACAGTAGAGATTATAAAATCTAACTTTCTATCTTAAATATAAAAAAATAAAAGCCACTGCCAGAAATTAACACATAAAAATATTTATTTACGCACATATAAAATCATTCTAATTTGAGGAATAAGTTTAACATTTTAGATTTTTATATTAATCTTTAAATTTACATTTAAATAGATTGCAATAATGAGTTTAATATTTATTTAGAGGGTCGAGTATGAATACACTATATAGATTGTATTTGAAAAAAAAAATGTTCTATCCCTTATTTCACCTTAGTCCAATAAGTTCACTGTCAAATCAGCGCCAATCCATCTGATACATTTATGTATTCAATGTAGCATGAAAATATGACAACACAAAATACTATACTGTCAGGAATGTACATCTGAACAATAAGTAGAGTTAGAGAAGACATTGTCTCTCCACCAACAAGAATGCTACCTCTGATGGCGAGTAGAACAATAAACAAAAAACTCCATAGTAATGAACTGCGGTCCTTTGCTGACTTACAAACCCATCCATAGGCAAACAGAAGATGTGTGGCATATATATGCAATCCTGCCCATAGCGGATCTCATACTACATCTACTAATTAACACAAATATATCCAATCCATTGAGCCAATTCAACTATGAAACGAACAACCAAAGATTACCCTCCCTTAAACTATATATAACTTTACAAATCTATACAGCCATTCACGCCCAACTTAAATTTAACATTTATTATGTTCGCATAGATGAATTTTATAAAATTTGTTTTAAAATGTTGAGTATAGATCTGCTGCACAGATTCCATGGTTAAAAACATTCCAAAATAAACATAACCGATCAAAATACAAAGTCATTGATAATGTCAATTGCATAGGGAATACAAAAAAAACCCAATAGCGTTCATCATAAGATGCCACAGTGACATGATGACTTATATATTCCAATTGACTATGAAACAGCAACATAATTAACCGCTAATGAATCTATGCAACGTCTATACCAACTTTATATTTCATGCATTTAAATACAAATAAAAAATAATAAAATGGAAATGATGTTTATCAATGCAAAACATATAAAATTAAACATTTTCAATTGATTTTAAACTTAAAAGTCAGATATAAGTTCATAAGCTTGAACAAAAGTTCTTAATTATTTTTAAATTTTAGAGTTCATGTCAATAGCTTACAGTAGATTAATCACTGCTCTTGATGTAAATTTCCACGGAGTCTTTATTTGAAAACCCGGTCAGATGTTCCGGAAGTAGCATTAGCTGGTTCATTTTGGTATCACAGTCAGTTCATTTTTAAAATAGAGAGAGTGTGATATGTGTGTCCTATCACGACCCTCAAAAACAAGCTGGAAAAACTGTCAGGAAAACTGTATTTCTCCTTTTAAAGTGTCCACCCAGATTCAATCAACAAAATATCACTAATCCATCCTTTTCATTCGGGTCCAAGCTGAGGCTTGGTGTTTCCATTGGTCAAGCTAATTTCTCTTTATTCTCTTATCTATCTTTTCATCTGACCCTTTAATTACACAGCTTTTGGATAATTAATAAACAATCATTTCCATTTACAGATTACAGGAATTAATTAATACCTGTTTTTATTTTAACTTACATTATTTCTTTATTAAAATATTTCTATATTTACATCTTTTATTTTTTTTATCAAAAAAGTACGTTCAAATACTTTTTTTATTTATAAAAATTTTTTTTAAAAGTTTTGCATCTGTGCGAGTATAATATATAAGTTATACGTTTAACAAACATTTTAATTTTAGCATTTAGTTTTTTTTTTTAATACATTTATTTTTATTTGCGAACTTTAAGATTTTATTTTAAATTAATGTAACTACATATTTATATATCATTACATATCAGTAAACTTCCTCAAAAAAATAAAAACATTAAAAAAAAAAAAGAATTTACTTAGTGTTAGTAATTACGTTACACAAATTTGTTATATATGAAATTTCAAAAGGACAAAACTTTTTTTTTTAAAAGACAAAACAGTAATTACAAATATAATGATTAAAAAATGTTGACTGATGATTCCTTACTACCAGCCAAATTTCTGCCCCCTCCCTTCCAAGTTTCTTTTCTTCTACTTTTAAGTATTCTTTAGGCAAGTTAGATGATTAGATTTTAAACAAGACTTTTTTTTAAAAAAAAAAAATTATGATTTATATTAATTAATTACATTTTATTTATTACTTTTTATTCTTCGTATTTATCTTTAAATATGCACAATTTTTCTTACTGGCAGTACCTTTAAGACAAAATTTCAAACTATAACTCCATGTCAATACAACAAATATATTTATACTAATTTCAGAAAAAATATTACAGGCATGATTCACTTTTAAAATTCTCAGGGCACTCGTGTTTATTAAAGATCGGCCCAAGTTGGGTAGCCAGTTGTAATAATCGAAATGAAAGTGAAGATCAAATCTAACCACAATCTGCACTACACGGTCACCATCTAGGCATTTGAGCCTAGAAAAATTTATAAAGTATGCAGATATGCTCTGTTAAGATTCCACTTTATTTAAATATTCAGATCGTTAGCCCAAGTCACTAGCTCAGTGGAACAGCAGAGATTATAAAATATAACTTTATATCTTAAATATAAAAAAATAAAAGCCACTGCCAGAAATTAACACATAAAAATATTTATTTACGCACATATAAAATCATTCTAATTCGAGGAATAAGTTTAACATTTTAGATTTTTATATTAATCTTTAAATTTACATTTAAATAGATTGCAATAATGAGTTTAATATTTATTTAGAAGGTTGAGTATGAATATACTATATAGATTGTATTTGAAAAAAAAAAGTTCTATCCCTTATTTCACCTTAGACCAAAACGTTCGCAGTCAAATCAGCGCCAATCCATCTGATACATTTATGTATTCAATGTAGCATAAAAATACAACAACACAAAATACTATACTGTCAGGAATGTACATCTGAACAGTAAGTAGAGTTAGAGAAGACATTGTCTCTCCACCAACAGGAATTCTACCTCTGTTGGCGAGTAGAACAATAAACAAAAAACTCCATAGGAATGAACTGCGGTCCTTTGCCGACTTACAAACCCATCCATAGGCAAACAGAAGGTGTGTGGCATATATATGCAATCCTGCCCATAGCAGATCTCATACTACATCTACTAATTAACACAAATATATCCAATCCATTGAGCCAATTCAACTATGAAACAAACAACCTAAGATTACCCTCCCTTAAACTATATATAACTTTACAAATCTATACAGCCATTCACACCCGACTTAAATTTAACATTTATTATGTTTGCACAGATGAATTTTATAAAATTTGTTTTAAAATGTTGAGTATAGATCGGCTGCACAGATTCCATGGTTAAAAACATTCCAAAATAAACATAACCAATCAAAATACAAAGTTATCGATAATGTCAATTGCATAGGGAATACAAAAAAAACCCAATAGGATTCTTCATAAGATGCCACAGTGACATGATGACTTATATATTCCAATCGACTATGAAACAGCAACAATTAACCGATAACGAATCTATGCAACGTCTATACCCAACTTTAAATTCCATGCATTTAAATGATTTATATGATAAGTATTAATACAAACAAAAAATAATAAAATGGAAATGATTTTTATCAATGCAAAACATATAAATTTAAACATTTTCAATTGATTTTAAACTTAAAAGTCAGATATGAGTTCATAAGTTTGAACGAAAGTTCTTAATTATTTTTAAATTTTAGAGTTCATGTCAATAGCTTACAGTAGATGAATCACTGCTCTTAATGTAAATTTCCATGGAGTCTTTATTTGAAAACCTGGTCAGATATTCCGTAGGTAGCAATAGCTGGTTCATTTTGGTATCACAGTCAGTTTATTTTTAAAATAGAGAGAGAGAGTGATATGTGTGTCCTATCACGACCCTCAAAAACAAGCTGGAAAAGCTGTCAGGAAAACTGTATTTCTTCTTTTATAGTGTCCACCCAGATTCAACCAACAAAATGTCACTAATCCATCCTTTTCATTTGGGTCCAGGCTGAAGCTTGGTGCTTCCATTGGTCAAGCTAATTTCTCTTTATTCTCTTATCTAACTTTTCAACTGACCCTTTAATTACACAGCTTTTGGATAATTAATAAACAATCATTTCCATTTACAGATTACAGGAATTAATTAATTCCTGTTTTTATTTTAACTTACGTTATTTCTTTATTAAAATATTTCTATATTTAAATCTTTTATTTTTTTATCAAAAAAGTATGTTCAAATACTTTTTTTTATTTCTAAAAAAAAATTTTTTTAAGTTTTGCATTTGTGCGAGTATAATATATACGTTATATGTTTAACAAACATTTTAATTTTAGCGTTTAGTTGTTTTTTTTTTAATACATTTATTTTTATTTGCGAACTTTATGATTTTATTTTAAATTAATGTAATGACATATTTACATATCGTTACAATATATATATATATTAAAGTCATTGTTTCATTTATTGAGTAGTAATAATTTTTGATGTTATATAAAATGTTTACTTTACTATATGATCGAATCTCGCTAACAATAATATTCTATACATGATTAAATTCAAATTAGAGTCTTTTTGTGTCACGGCTTTGCGATGCCGGTGGTGAAAAATAAATTAAATCGGGTATCATCAGAATTGTTGCTCATAAGTTGGTAGATCTGGATAACAGGCAAATAGGGCCAAGTTCATGAGTGTTCCTGACTTATGTATCTTGCATATGATTGGACTCAAGGTACTTTTGCCTAGATGCTAGATCTTGTTATATGAACAGACAAAACCGACCGGTACAATATTATTACAATCATTATTTTACCTTGGCATAAATAAACAAATATATATATTAAAAATTGACTTTTCATTATTATTAACAGATTTTAACATTCAAAAACAAACTTATAGGTTAGTTTTAAATATCACAATTATATACACATTTATAAAACTAAAATTCAAAGTGTTATAAAAAAATAATATATGTATAAAACAAAAAATAGGATAAATTTTAATTATCATTCCATTTCTTTTAAGGTCTTTTCATTTTCCAGTATTTCAGGCATTTTCTTTTATTTTATTCATCCCAGAGTAGCTTAAAATAACTTTAAAATATGTATACATATTATCAATGAATTGATAGATTTTTTTTCTTGTTGTTAGAACAATTGATTCCAGTCATTTTCTTGATATTCAATTATATAAATAATTAAATTTAACTATTACTTCAGATCATTAAAGAACCTTGAAGTTAAAACAAAATATATAAATAGCTATTTTCTGAAATCTATTTATGAATGCAGGTTTAGTTTCAGGTTGCACATTTTACTAGATTCCAATAGTGAAATCAGTTAGACAAAAGAGGCAGGAATTGCCTCAGATAATAAAAATGTACTCAGCCCACCATTTTTATTGTTAAATCTTGATCCAGGAATTATTATAGCAAGATCTACAAAAAGAATTTGGAAATAGACAGAAAAAAGGGTAAAAGCCTGAAATCTGGGCAAAGCGGCTTGGAGCGTTGATGCTAGACAAAATCAATGAAATATAATGTTACCGGGCCACCGCAACTTTTTATTTTTTTTAGACAACAAGGTTTTTTTTTTCTAATATTGATTAAATGAATAATTTTTATTTCATTTAGAACTTGATTTTTTTATTATTAAACAAATTTTGATATTCATTTTCGTTACTTTTTCTGGGCTTTTTGGAACCTGACTGACATTTTTTCAACAACTTTTGTTAATTGTATTTTTTCTTTTTAATCATTTGAAAAATTCGGACCATTTCACGACATCAAAAAATTGGTTTGAATCCCACCACCGAAAAAATAGAATACAATTATTTGCCACTTGTTTAGAACTTAATTTTACCTTTCTTTTTTTTTTTGGTTTTGCTAAATAGTTTATCGTATCATTATTAATTTTACTTTTTTTAAAAAAACACAACTTGTTTTCTCTTTGATTTAGATTATGTTTGAATTAGCCTTTTTTGGGGGAGGGGGCTACTACAAGAAACAGCTTTTTGAGTGGGGGACAGGGGGAATTCATACTGTTATTATTAACAAAAAGGCAACAAAAATAGTCAATTATTTTAACAGCGCTGAAAAAAGAGAATCAACTTTGGGACTTGTTTCGAATTTTGATTTCTTTTTGGTTGACGTAATTATTTTTCTTAATATTAAATCAAAATTTACTTTTGTGTTTTTGCCGATTAAAAAATTGTTTTCAAACACCCACCCCCACACACTCGGAAAAAAAATTGTAACCAAAAAGTCAAGAATTTAACTTTTTTTCTTTTTTTTAAACAACTTTTTCTCACTTTTTACTTTGATTTTTATTTCGTTCGAATTACCTTTTTTTTTTTTTAGCCTTCTACAATAAACTGCTTGTGGGGATGGGGGTATTTTGTAACTTGTTATTCTTAACAAGAAGTCAACCAAAGTCATCATTTATTTTAACCCCACTGCAAAAAATTGAACCCAAATACTTGTCACTTTCTAATGAAATAAAAAACAACAAAAAAAAATGCAAACTTTGGATTTTTTACAATTATTTATTCGATTTTATTGCTGTAATAAAAAGTGGACATTACATGTGCCTGACAAAAAAAAAACAAAATCTCACACACTTTTTGTACTCAGCAATTCTGAAGAAAAGTTTCAAAATTGCATGTTCGACTCAGACCTTTTAGCGGTCTTGAATATTTTTTCCCCGCTGAAACGTGACTTAGCGTGTGAGCTTTGTCGAAGCCTGTTCGAACATACACTTTGCCAATTTTTTACATAATAACCTTTTTTCGGGAAGGGTGGGGACCATATGACAATTATTAATAATTAACAATATTTTTTAAATGGAAATGACATTACTCTATTATGGAGATTTGAAAAAGTTGTACCGCCTTGAAATTTAAACACCCTCAAGTGATACGGTAATCAGCTATGAATAGAACGAATATGCGTAAATACCTTCAAAGCACAAGACAGGCCATAATATTCTTGTGCAATGTCATGTAAAGCAGCCTAGCTCAATGGGTTAATACAATACGTAAATATTGCATTAGTCTGTAAGGCTGCGGCCGCCGAAATGGCATTTTTATATGTTTTGACATGTAAACAATGCCCCAAGTGGCTGTGCCCAGATTTGAGGATTTTACTGAATAAAGCTATGACTTCTTTCTTCCTCTGTTTTATTAATTAATTAATAATGGCAATTATGGTCTGAGTTTCCATAGTAATCTTTTGGCCTATTGTTATAATCCACTGGCTGATTTAAAAATCTTTATCACTGTTGATTGTTGATTTTAAAATATTTTTTAATAACAAAACAAAAATAATTGTCGATAAATATATATATATATATATTACAATGAATAATTTATTTTTATGATCTACAAAATAAATAAATAAATAAACACTCAAAATGATAATATCATTACAACTTTTATAATTTTCTATATAAAAAATAAAAGTACACCTGCGTCTCGTTTTACGCGATAGATAGGTTACTCAGAAAACATGCGCAAAAATAGATGTAACTTACATTGAAAAAGGGGGGATGCAGTCTGTGATTTTTCAAAATTCGCATAAAAGCAAAGCACCAATGTAAAATTACTTTAAAATTTACACACACAAAAAAAAAGGAAATAAAATATGACTAAAAAAAATTTCAAATTTAAAAAAAATTGATACAAGACAAACTTTTTTTAACTATAATATTTAATTTTATTCAAAATAATATATTTTTATGCATAATTTACAGTACAGTAATTTACATTTTTTATACATATTTTAATTATTATGATTTTCTGGTGACAACGTAATTAGTAATTAATCTTTGAGATGATGATTTTATTAATTGTTTACAAAGCTTGTGATATCCAGACATACAACCATTTAGCTCTCGTTGGAATTTAAGAGCACGTTAATTATTAGTGTCATTAATAAGAAAATAATAATTGATTACATTCTTTTTTAAAAAGCAAAAACAGAATGTGATTTAAAATGCAAAATTAACACACACAATGTTTGAACAAATTTACATTATAATCTTGTAAAATTTAATGTGTGTAGACATAAAATGTGGAAATCATGATTTTAATTTCATTATTGCATAAAATCTTACTATTATAAAGCACTAAAAATATTGAAATTACTAAGATGAAAGTTGAATTCCAATAATGTGCTATTACTTTCAATATAACGTAAGTGCATGAAATTTATTATTTAAAGTAATAGCGCATTATCAGAGTTCGACTTCCAGTGAAACCTGAATCACGTAACTTCAAAATGGTGTTAAATAAGTCCGCATAAAAAGAGACCCAGATGTACAATCTAATTATATTTACAATTTAAATACTACTATTAATAATTATTTTTTATACACACACTCGCAAATTTATATATATTCATTACTATTAAAATGTCATCATCATAAAACGAAACACATATCACAATAAATAAATAAACATGAACTAAATATCAATAAAACAATTAACAGCAATAATAATAACCTATTTACAAATCCTTAAGTAAAAACTAAATCAAAGAATTTTTTTAAACTATACGGGCACTTCAAAATGAAAGGATGGATTTTCCATCTCTTACTTTATATATAATGAAGCAATGGATCCAGAAGTCTGATCCATGCTTCACAGCCTTCTATAAATTTACCAATATTGTAAACCTGGGTTAAGTTTATAGTTTGGTATCAGCAGGGTTTTGCATTAAATATAAAATTAACACGTTTCATTTTGCTTATTTAACGGTTATTAAATTAGCTATTTACTTTAAAATATTTCTTTTAAAATAAATTCTGTTTAAGATTAAATTGTTATTAAAATTTCCTTTTTAAAATTTATTAATCAAACATATATGAATGTCAAGTGTGTATATATATATATATAAAACAAGTTATTTACGTAACTTGCTATCACTTGTTATTTATGATCAATAGATGGCATTTTACCAAAACCACCGAAACAAGTGTAAAATTTGTTTACACAAATGACAAAAGAGTCGGAGTTAACTATCTCTTTCATTTGCTCACCCTCAGATCAGCTGATTTCAAGATAATTTGCTATCATCAGTGAAGGATAGAGTTACAAACTAGATCTAAACACTGACTCCAAGTGTTTATGCAAAACGATTCTATCAGTTTGCAAGCATGAATTTTTCAGATGGGTAAAGTCTTCAAACTCAGCCTAACAAGCCAGATATCTATATGGGTCTGATCTCAGTTCAGTTTCTCCACATAGTCAAAGTCTCTGCAATATATATCATTGCAAGAAACCTTTAAAAGTACATTTATGAAAAACAAAAACAAGTTATTCACGTAACTTGCTATCATTTGTTATTTATGATCAATAGATGGCGTTTTACCAAAACCACCAAGACAAGTGTAAAATTTGTTTACATAAATGACAAAAAAGAGTCAGAATTAACTATCTCTTTCGTTTGCTCACCCTCAGATCAGCTGATTTCAAGCTAATTTGCTATCATCAGTGATCTGAGGGTGAGCAAATAAAAGAGATAGTTAATTCTGACTCTTTTGTCATTTACATAAACAAATTTTACACTTGTTTCAGTGGTTTTGGTAAAATGCCATCTATTGATCATAAATAACAAGTGATAGCAAGTTACATGAATAACTTGTTTTTGTTTTTCATAAATGTACTTTTAAAGGTTTCATGCAATGATATATATTGCAGAGACTTTGACTATGTGGAGAAACTGAACTGAGATCAGACCCATATAGATATCTGGCTTGTTAGGCTGAGTTTGAAGACTTTACCCATCTGAAAAATTCATGCTTGCAAACTGATAGAAACGTTTTGCATAAACACTTGGAGTCAGTGTTTAGATCTAGTTTGTAACTCTATCCTTCACTGATGATAGCAAATTATCTTGAAATCAGCTGATCTGAGGGTGAGCAAATGAAAGAGATAGTTAACTCTGACTCTTTTGTCATTTATGTAAACAAATTTTACACTTGTTTCAGTGGTTTTGGTAAAACGCCACCTATTGATCATATATATATATATATATGATTTAATGCAAAATTCTGTTGAACTAAAATGTTATTTTATTAAAAGAAATAATAAAATATTTTTGCTTTTAATTTTGTTAAAAATATATGGTGTATGATTTTATTTCAAGATATGCCTGCGAGCATTTCTAAAGGAATGTCATGTTTCAATTAGTATCCATTCAAGACAAATTAAAGATGGCCTTTTTTTAATTAATCAAATTCGAAGTTAAAAGCAGAATTTGATAACAAGAAATTAAAGTTTATTTTTGGCAAAAAGTTACTTTGAAACAAAGGAGCATAGGGGACTTATCAAGATCTAAAGTCATATGCAAAACAATAGAAGAGAGTCCCCAGAAAGGTATAAAAGTTGGGGAGAACAAAAGATTGATTAGTCAGATTTTTGGCTTCCAAGAATTGATTCAGTATTTTGTTTCCGAACTATTCAGATTTTGTTTTTAAAATCAGTCAGATTTTGTTCCTGAATTTATTCAAATTTTGTCCTATAAATCATTCTGATTTTGTGCTTGAAGCTTTACCCAGATCCTGTGCTTTGAAGATTCGGCATTTTGTGCTTTAAGTGATTCTCCTAGGTTGCTTTAAAAAGAAATGCAGAAAACAACTGAATCCTAGGGTTGCAGAAAATTCCTGCTCTGATTTCAAACATGCAACCTGTTAAAAGTTCTATTAATTTGGTGGACATGACCATGTATGGCAGATAGGCTCATCAGCTTTGCCTGCTGCTGGCATCCTAAATCCATCAAAATGCCATAACATGTCAAACCAATAGTAAATCCAAACTGTGAGTCATGTGTGTGCCCTTCGTGTAAAAATGCTGCCTATTTCAAATTCCTTTGTCTAGACAAATAACTCTACATACATAATCAAGCCATGAACATTGAGGAAACTGGACCAAAGGAACAAGGATTGGTAACTTTATATATCTCCTCATTACTTTGCCTTTTTATAAATACCTTTCATTAATTGTTTCTGTAATTGATATTCATAATATAACTGTTCTTCTCTTATTAGATTAATATTATATTTATATTTATCTTTCGTTTGATCATCTATTTTATACTTAAATTTTTCCCCTTCGCTATTTGTCATTTCAGTATGTTATATGAATGCTTTCTTGTTTCATTGTGGTGTAAATTATTTTTCATTTAAAAATATTTCCAATTTAAAATAATATATGTAATTTAAATACTAGTTAAGTTCCCTTTTGTTTGCCAACTTGATCTCCTCAATAACACTTACTTTGTTTGCATTTAGTCCCATACTTAAATATTAGTTATTTATAGAAGTCTTTAAATATTTTAAAATCATTTATAAAGGACAAAGCAACTAGAGAATGCTTTGTGAAAGAGTTATTTTAATTTTGCTTTATCAAGGGGACATGAGTTGACAATTTTATTTAAATTGGGAAAGTAATACTTAGACTGCAAAATATTATGTAATTGCCATCTGTCTCATTGTAAAATTATTTATCAGTAATCAATTGGGGAATAGCGGAGATAGTTAAAACATTTGTAATATTTTGAATTACGTTTATTAAAATATCTCATTTAAACTAAAAAGCTTAAATCATCTAATGTTATTTCAACCTTTTACTAACTTAACCTTTTATATTAATTGTCCGATGATCCAAGCATGCACAAACACTTAACTTATATTATATTATGCACATTTAACTCATTTTAGTTCATTAAGTATTCTAGTCTATTGTCTCTCCCTGATTTTAAGCTTTGGGCAGGATGATAAAATAATTTGTGTATCTCGGATATGTTGTTGGTTCGTAGTTAGACTCAAAAATAGATGAATAGGGTAGAGGCCATAGTATTCTTAATTTTTATATCTCGCATATGAGTGGCCTCGAGGTACTTTTGTCTAGTCTTTGAACTGGGTTAAACCAATATATATCATTTGATCAGCACAATATATATATATATTGTAACCCTCCAGGTTGGCACCAGGAAGAAATGTAGGAGGTTCATATTGTTTCAATAGTGACCAAAGATAACAATTAAGAAAAAAATGAATTGAGATATAATTTAATATTTAAATTTAGTTAAAAAATTATCAAGACCTTAGTTGGAAATACCAGTCATTAAAATTTTGCTTTATGTGTGTCTGGTAGTGGATGAGGAAAATGGATAATATTGAGGATTATTAGTATGAGAGCTAAAGTAGTAGGAATGTCTGTCTGTAAGGCCATAACAGATGTTTTTTCATTGATTTTCTAACTCACTGTCTACTCCCATCCAAGATCTGACCTATATATGTGGGTGTATGTCCATTTTACATCATCTCACACTTCATTCATATTTTCCATTATTACTTGTAATATGCAATTTGTAATAGCAGAACTTATGTGCCATAAGAACTATTAACGACTCATTCATTAATAGACTTCTATACTAATGGAAAGACAGACACACACATTTACCATTAATTAATATGATTTTTTTCTTTATTATGTATTAATTATTTATTACATAAATTCTTACATTTAAAATTGTAAAAGTCATTTATTTATTTATTATTGGTTAGCATTTTTGCATTTTTAAATTTAATATTTAATTTTTTTTTCTTTCCAATATTTTATTACTAACACTTTACAAGCAAGAAAATTCTTGCATATTAGCAAGCTCATTATAACAAAAAAGAGGCGTGGCTCTCAGTCTTAACACAAGATTCCAAAAGAAGAATGAAGAAAAGTGAGAAGAAAGACATAATAGTTATGAAAAGTGAAATAATTCTCTAAAAAAAATAAGAAATAATTGTGAAAATTCTCTACTGTTCCTTTATAGATAAATTTCTCTCATACTACAGCAGAATTAGAATGTACATGGAAGGCTAGATTTTAAAGGTACCCAGCTCTGGCTTTTACCAGCTAATAGTTCAGACTTGCTTTATTCAAATGCATGTATATTATAAAAATTTGTTAAATTGATTTATTATAACTTACTTATGATGAGAAATGCATGTATATTATAAAAATTTGTTAAATTGATTTATTATAACTTACTTATGATGAGTAAAATAATGATGGAATTGTGTGAATTTAAAAACAGTAAAATATTTGGTGGAAAAATTTATTCACCCTCGTTTAATAAATTTTCTATTCTTGTTATATAAAATAAAGTTAAAATGAAAAGTTATCTATTTTAACCCTCTACATTATTGGAATAGTTATAAATATTAAACTACTTTACCATTCGCACCTATAGAAAAATGAGTGATAGAATTCGTGACTGAATAACATTTAATAATTAGTTATAAATAATGTATACAAGCATGGATAAACCACTGATAATGGATTTAATTGTTACGAAAATTCTATTGAATGCTAGCAACCTAAAAGAAATAAAGTCATAACTTGTACTTGGATTATCTTACTGAATTGGAGGTATATTTGTTTCTTATGACTAATAAAATGATTCCAATATACACAAAGGCTGTATATGATATCTATTAAAAATTCTAAGAACATTGGAAATTATTGCAGCTTTTGTCAAATGTTAATTCAACCTGTAGGAGCAATGTCTGTGTGTTTGTAATATTGTCAATTTGTTGTTATCATCGTGAGCTATGCGTATATTTTCGTTTAAACTTTCAAGTTAGAACTAAAAAAAACTTTTATTTTAATGATTAAATGTTGATGTATATTTCTTCCTATTGCCTATAATAGATAGGTAGATGTTTCTTTTATCCTTGCTGTCTGAGAAACAACAGTAAGGCGCATGTGAAAGAATAGCAACCTTTCAATTTATTACTAATTTTATGCTTAATGTAATTTATTATTATTGTTATTTATTATATGCTTAATCTCCACAGGAACATCTCGGATATCTTGATATAAGCTATATCAAGTCGGTAATATTATTTTTTTTGGTATTGTGTTAAAAGAAAATGGTTATTCTTATGCTCATATTATTAGTTCAATATTAAATACTTTAATATTATGCATTAGTTAATAATAATAGATAGGTGCATGAAGATATTTATGTCAATATGCAGAATAGTTAAACTTATATGACCATAGTGACTTTAGGTTGAAATTCAATATTCATAATTCTCACAAGCAATAAATTCATGTAGATTTAATTATTGTTAATATGACATTCTATTGTTTCATTGGATTTAGAAATCATTTAATATTTGATGTGTATTCGCATGCGTGTGCACTGTTGTAAACTATTTATCAAGTTTGTAGTTGTTTTTCTATCAATTGCGTTTTGATGCCGTATGTTAAAGGAAGATGAAGAATTAAGAGTTGTCTATTTATAGATTGTTTATATGAAATGCGTTGAGTACATTTGGATGTAGAAGCGGTTGAAGTGTGATTTTGATATGTGGATTGAGCAATGCTCTCCATGGTTACATATTTGTTGGGCGTGGATGGTGGTAGATTTTCTGCTTTAATAATATATGCTGAGATAGTTGTATTTTCTAAATGACGTGGCAAATGCTCCATTTATTGATGATTAACCGGTGGAGTTCCGCAATATTTGTGTCCTAAAAGTTGGTAAATGTTTATTGAAGAATTAAGTTTGAATTTGGAGATTTTAATTAACCCTCACGTGCGTATATGTGAATATTTATTTGTTGTTACTCTCCTCTCCTTCTTCATTCTGGTGTAATTATCATAAGGTAATATATGGTAGTTGTATCAGATAAACGTTTTATGGATTTCTATAAAAATGCTTGAAATAGGATTATTAATTAATGATTAGCTTGCTGCATCATTCATATCCTGATAAAGATATAATTAATAAATGCTTTGTATTTGGGATCTTATAAATGCGCACACATTCGGAAATATGGTTAAGTTAAAGATATAGAAAGAAACCATCACTAGAATTGTGAACTTGACAGATTATGATACATATTGTCATTATTTCACTATTATCATAATTAATTCATCCTCCCAATATGAGCATAATAGTTTATTATAGAAATTATCTTATTTAAAGCTAATTTGATAAAATCAGTATTAAGTTTCATATTATAGATATAGATTTGTAGGCATATGGAAATTTTACTTTCTATCTAATAGAAAAATAATAAAACTGTCACTTGGATTTATATAGCAAATATTAACTTATAGTTATCCAGAAATAATTTTATAGCAGCAGTTGACTCTTTGATACTGTTTGCTTTCAGCTTATTAAGAGCACACATGAGAATAGATGTATTAATATTGGAATGTAAATGTGTAATTTCTTTTGGTTATTTATTGTCAGTAAATGAGAAAATAAAGTAATAAATGTAATCAAGATAATAAATAGGAAGTAGTGTCTTCAAATACTAAGGGTGCAAATTATGCAATTAATGTTATTTAATTAAATATGTGTAATGTAAAGGTAATGTAAAATTCATCATCGATGTGTTGAAAATAGTGTTTTTCTTGTAATAAAAGTTTTGTTGAAATAAGATAACCTCTGAACTGCTTTACCATATACATTCAATTGACCTTTTCCACAGACAAATATGTTCAACATAATATAACTATAGAATTTATTAATTTGCCAGTATGTGCCATTTATTTAAACAGTATAGATTTAACAGATCTTAACATTATAATGCCAAAAATATGATTTTACCTTGCTTAGAATAAATAATGATGTTAGGCAAAAAGTACCCATTCCTCATCATTGTTTATACTTTATTTAGTGTGATGATATATGCTCTTATTATTTAATAGATTATTGTAATATAATTAAATCAACCTTATATAATTGCTATTTATAAATACATCTACCATTCCCATTTACATCCTACATAACCACTATACCCTATAACCCCACTGAGCTAAGCCACAGAGTAGTAGCAACGTAAGAGTCTTATCAATAGGTAAAGATGCAATGAATTATAAATTTATTCTATCTCATATAGAATTGGCACCAAGGCATTTATTTGTACATAAAGTGATAGGTGAAGAGAGCAGAGGTTACTATATATATATATTGAAACAGTAAGGTCTGCTTTGCAGATCTTCGTTTCACCTTTTCTCACCGAATTCCTACCCTCATACCTTAGTTTGAACCCCAATCTATCGTAGTGTGTCTGCAATGCACTTATATACCGAAAATCCTGCCTAATTTTAAACCACGAGCACAATGCTCGTATTATATATATAACTTATTCCCAAATAAAATAAAATATTATGAATTATGTATTTGTTCACATAATTTACATTTATTAAAAAGTAAGTTATATAAGTCGTAATTGCGCACACACTATGATATCCATTTTAAAACATATCAAAATTATAAATTGTTAAAGTTATTTTGTTTGAATCTATTTACAAATATATTACTGTCATAATATATTTTGATTTAAAATAAAATTCATTTAGTAAATATTCGTTTAGTAAATAGATTCAAATATTGCAATTTAAAAAGTAAAATCATTTTCTTTAATTTAATAAAAGTTATTCCAAATATTTCTGTTAAAATAAATGAGGGACAATAGTTTAATTAGTAAATGTTGTATAAGTTTATCTAAAAACAGCAGATGTTCACTTAAGGTTTTCTTTAATTAATAAAAGTAATTTTTAATTAAATCTAGTTTGTAATTCGAATGTCGACAGGGAAAGTAACAAAAGAAATTAATTAATGTTGAATTCCTTTAGACATTCAGATGATTACAGCTGATAAGTCTGATATATTTTTGTAATGCTCCAGGGCAGTTCTATTGTTAACGTCTACTATAAAAAGAAGGGTTTTCTTTTGTCCTCCAGTTTCTTCTAATGTTTCTAAAAGAAATCATTCTGAGGTCTAATGTGTCTAACGAAAATTATTATAGTAATTTGTAAATCTTGACATGACAGAGTAGAGCACAAGAAGGCTATTTCTCTTCCAAATGGTCATATGCTGCCATAGACTATCAGAAGATATCACACAAAGAACCCCGGAACTGCTGCTGCTGCTGCAAAAATATGAACATTTCCAGATTTTGCTGTTAAATTATATAAAAACATGCCGACCATCAATCTACCTAAAATGCTTCTCCAGAGGTGACCCTAAATTAACCCAAGAGCTCTTGTGATAACTAACATGCTATAGCTATTTAAAATTGTTTTCTTATATCTCACATAACTTCATTATGTATTTCTTTAACGTGTTTAAATATACTCAACATTTTGCTCTCTATCCTTGGGTTAATATTTTTTATTTAGAAAGCTTTCTTTTATTTTATTATGATAATGTGTCAGAATCGTCTTTGACCGAGTGAACTATTCCCTTTATTGAAAGTAAGATGCCGCTATTAAGGCATATTTTAAATTTATAATTTTCCAATTTTATTATCTTGCAAATCACTCGTTCGAGGGCGATTCTTTTCTTTAATATATAATATAATCACATAGTTTAAAATCTACATGTTATTGATTTTAATCTAACATGAGAGTATGTGTGAGGTCAATGATTAAATATGTCCCCTAATGCATGATTGCGTATATAAATCTATACTTACTTTTTAAACCCGCAAGCATGCATTTTCCTATTTTAATTACCATGTTCTACTTTAATTACAAAGTTCATCATTGACGTTGAGAATGTGCGGACCCTTTTAAATGAATTTCTGGGAATTTGATTGGACATTTCTTTTAATCCAAGTAAAACCCATTCAGTATGTTTTATATACACTAGTCTCGTATTTCTGGTAAATGAATTAGTTGTTGAGACCGCTTTGTTTTATTTTTCCAAGGATTCTTTACATGGCAAAGTCCGTTCTTTTCGCTTATTGCAAGTTTCCAGGCAGAGGGTGTCCCAAATGACACACCTGGGAATTAAACGCAATCATCACACAGTCGCTAAGTTTTGGCTGTTCATAAAATACTTTCCTATGGGTTAGCGGCGAGATGCCCTCCATAATTATTCCGGATCTTCAATATTGTTTTATTTTATATTTATTTTACAAAGCATCCGTGACTTAAATGTGTCACACCCTCCAACTTTAATAAATTGATTATCAGCAATACTGACCTCCCAATGCAATAATAATTCTCAAATAAATGCTTTGATCCCATTCCCACTTTGTTGCTTAGTAAGCTTTAGTCCGTGCTATTCTCGAAATCAATAAATATTTTAGAACACTTAATTTTCAAATATTTTCTTAAACTTGTATAATTACTCAAAGCACGTCGCACGTGTTCCTATCTCGTCAAGCACATTATTGTAATGCTATTAGCCTGAGGAATAGAATATAGCACTTTGTTTTAAAGTCTTTTTGTCAGTTATTGAAATATAATGCCAACAATTATTTAATGCACGTCCCTGTAGCATTATATATATATAATTTATATGAATAAATTTTGTGAAATTATTTAAAACTAAATTTGATATCTTATTTTAATGATTCTTATCACTGTCTCGGTCTCTATATATATATATTTTCTGCATTCTTTTGTAAATCCATAGACGTTAATTAGCCACCCAAACTTCTTTTAGTATACCACCAGGCACCAGTCAAAGGTTATACTTGTAGTGGCATCAGATGCGTTATCACATAGATGGCGCTGTGAAATTTGGACTTTAGATTCGAACTTAGTATATCTAGAAGGCAACCCCTCCTAGAATGTTCACTTTTATGTCTGGGGTTTGAATTCTGCAGTGTGTTAGCGAGATAGACGATTCTGACTGTTACATAGTAAATTTTTTTTTCCGGGTCCATGGCTTGCCCAAATGTGGAGCCTCGAATATTTAAACACCCACATCCCTGTAGATCTTAATTATTTAAACACCCACATCCCTGTAGCTTTATTTTAGCATTTTGTTTTATATGTAATCACTGGATATATAATATTTTTCAAACTCTATATTATCTATTTGCATGTATATTTCATGTATTTTGTTTGACTCGGGCATTCAATTACTTATTCTATATAATCAGAACTTGTCCAAACTTGCTATAGTGCAATACGAGCCATCTGTATTTATCTGTATATATTGTTTCACTTAAATCATGCTATGTATGCATAGCATAAATTACTTAAATATTGTCCCAAGTGAATATTGTGACAATCTGTGAATATTTAAAATATTGTATTTTACTCTCAAAATAAAGTTTTATCGGCTCAATGTGCAAGATAGCATAATAATAATTTTGTATGGTAATGACCTAGATATAGTAGGCTATCATATGGAATTCAGAAATGTAAAAATAAAATGTTGTAATCAATAAAAAAATGTGAATGTTTTAACGAGTGCCCATAGTTAAATGGAATAGTTATTAAAATACATTTTGGGAAGCTAACAGTCTATGGATCTTTTTAATTGGTGACATGGTGCTCAAGGGTAATTTCATTAAACCTCCTTACTTCTAAAATAAATTTTGTCACCAGGCTAAATTCTTTTGTATAGTTTGTTTTTTTCCAACGTGTGTAAATTTTTCTTAGACCAAATATTGAGATGAGAATCGGATCAATAATTGTATAAATATAAATATATGTATGCTTTAAATAAGAAGGAATGAAATAAGTATACCCGGATCTAGTGAATGTTTATATATATAAATAAAATTGCTTGAGTTTAAAAATATATATGTTAGCGAAATATTTTGACAGGTAGAATTTAAGAGATTTTATATATACAGGCAGTTAAAAATATATATGTTGGCAGCAGATTTAAGTGAGAAATTTTAGCAGTAGTAAGAGGGCAGTAGTTGGGGTTTTAGTGATAAATATAAAAGCAGTAATTAGGCCAACAGAACCGAGAGGGAGATAGCCCATTAGCCATTAATAAAATTTGAAGTCAAATGTAATAATCGCAGAAAATCAAACAAGGAAAAATAATAATAGTATTTTTTTTAGCGTATTAGTTTTAGTAAGTTCAACCGTAAAACAGTGTAAAATTTTCCTTTATCAGTGCTATACATTGTGTTTTAAAAGTACACCTATTCCTTAAAAAAATTTTTTTTAGGATATATTAAATAGTTAGCAATAAAATAAAAGGAAAAAGTCATCATCATCATCGATCATGATAATCATTCAAGGCCATGGATAAAATGGAGAACAACCATGATGAACAAGAACTGGACCCATCTGGATTTCTTGAATTTCCTCCAATAAGTATGAGACCTGTCCAGCAAATGAGCCAGGGAGATTTCAATCAGAAATATCTGGAGGAATTGTATAGGAGAAGTGAAGAGAGGGCAAGAGGGCATGAAGAGGAAGCCCAAAGAAAAAAGGAAGAGTATAAAATATTTAACAGGCTGCTTCTCGATGAAATTGTCAAAGTAAAAAAAGACCAAAGGGCTCTCGAACTTAATATTGAAGAACACTACCTAGAAAACTGGAAAGAGGACAGAACTACAAATCAGAGCTGTCAGACCTTTGACAGCAATCAACCAATTTCTCAAATCAACAATAGTACAAGAGATGCAGCCTGCAGTACATTAATTTCAGACCTCAGGATTCAAACCCAGATTGATAAAATAATCACCATTCAGATATTTCGAAAAGTAGAAGAAAATCCTCACCCACACTTGGATAGCTTGTGGGATTTTTTTTCTCTGTGTAATATGAACTGTCACGAACAGACTGTGATCGCTAGCCATTACTTATATGGCTATGCAAGAGATTGGTGGGGCATGTTGACTAAAAAACCGAGCGACTTTGCCAATTACTATAACACATTATTGAAGTTTTATTGGAGTGAGGATCGGCAGAGCGTGATTCTAAATACGATTTGCCAGGAGAAGTATGAAGCAATCAAAGAGACTTGTGTGCAATTTTTCATTCACCTGGTAAACTGATTTAGATCACTCACCGCATTCAAGTTTTGAGATTCCTACATCATCCGTACAATTTAACTGAATATGCCATTACCTATCCAACGGCTTATGGTCAGCAGCAGGATCAAAAATGGGAAGTCATGATGAAATTTTTGATGATGATCAACTATGGCCCATGGAATCCCCACCATCAATCAGAACAAAATATGATGGGAGGGACTACGAGACCCAAAAGAACTATGTTAGCACAACCCCATTACTCTCATTCTCCAACAAAAGGAAGCTAAGGGATATGAACCCCATGTCAATGGTTATCTGAGAAGAGGACCCCACCTGCGGAGTTCCTATTGGTCCATGTCCAGTAATAAACATCAGAGTGGGATCCATTGAACTTCCTGCCCTCATTGACACTGACAGTCAGATTTCCTGCATTTCAAAGGGATGGTTGCTACGAATGGAAGAACGGAGTGGATGTATACCCAGGTTACCATCCCGTCGCATCCAGATGAAACTGGCTGATTGAAAAAGAACCAAGACTGAACCATAACAAGTATGGTTAGAAATAATCTTCAGGAAAATAACCATTGGGCACACTTTCCTAGTTATAAAAGGATTGGTCCATGAAAATCGGATCCAGTTATAACATCATGACCAATCCTTTTATAAGTGTATCCTTGACTATGCATGGTCCAGCAAGAGAAGATAGATTTTAATGAAGCCAATGTCCTACCTGGAATCCAAGTTCAGTTTATGGAGGTCAGCATCGATGAAAACACCATCAAAGATAAGGTCAAAGAATCATCACTAGAAACCATCGAGAATCAGTCCCAATTGCACCAACTATTAATGGCAAGTTGGCAAATCTTCTCTCCAATCCCTGGAGAAATTAAAGGTTATATCCACTGGATTCATGTGAAGGACAAAACCCACTTCCAGGCCCGGACATACCCCATTCCTTTCCAATATCAAGATGAAGTGAGCACTCAGATCCAACAGATGATTACATGGGGGGTAATTGAGAAAGGATCATCACCATATAATAACCCATTAGTGGTTGTGAAAAAGAAAAATGGGTCTATAAGACTGTGTTTAGATGCCAGAATGCTCAACAATATCACAATACTGGAACAGGATATCCCACCACCTGTACAGGAAGTTTTTCTCAAATTATCTACAAAGAATATTTTTTTCCATATTAGACTTAACTGCTAGCTATTGGCAGATGATATTACACCCCCAAGACAGGAAATACACGGCCTTCTGTCACAATGGGCAAACACATCTGTTTAAGAGAGTACCTTTTGGGCTCATAAACAGTGGTGCTGGACTAATGAGGTGCTTGGACCAAGTTCTATCTGAAGATCTAAAAAAAAATTAGTGTGTTATATCGATGATGTGGTCATTGCATCGCGCAACCCTCAGGAACACCTGGAACACCTGAAGCAGTTCTTTTCTGAATGTGCCCAAAAAAATATTACTGTGAATCTAGAAAAGAGTCACTTTGCTCTAAAAGAAATTGCCTTTTTGAGACACATCGTAAATGGACAAGGAATTTGGACCCATCTGGATAAGGGAGAAGCAATCCAGAACTTCCCAAAGCCTATCAATAGAAAGCAGATTAGATCCTTTTTAGGCCTCTGCAATTACTACCATAAGTTCTATCCAGGCTTTCAAAAGATACCTCCACATTGCTGGAACTATTGAAGCAACACCATCGGTGGGAATGGAATGAACAGCATGAGCAAGATTTCAAGAAAATCAAGAACAATTTCTTTCAGACTGTGATTTTATGTTATCCTGATTTCACTTGCCCATTCTATTTGCAGACTGACAGCAGCAAGAAAGGTCTAGGTGTTGTACTGTTCCAGGTTAATCAAGCAGGCCAACATCAGGTCTTGTACTTCAGTAGCCATACATTAAGAGGTGCAGAAAAAAATTATCCTGTCACTGAACAAGAGACTTTAGCCATTGTATGGGCATGCAGCAAATTCAAGCAGATATTGCTGGGATTGGAAGTAATTATAATTACGGACCACCGGTGCTTGGAATTTCTGAAGAAAAGTTATCTAAACAATGATTGCCTTATACAATGGAGCTTGTCACTGCAGAAATTCCACTACAAGATAATTTATTGTCCAGGCCCTGAAAATATTGTGGCCAATGTATTGAGTCGTCATCCTGTGGAAGTTTAACCTTGCAACCCTATGATATCAGACCAGCCATTAATAATCATGACTAATGTGTTGGGCCAGGAAATTGAAAAGAAACTTAAGAATTTGCAGTATTGGCAAGAAAAGCAGCCCCTGTACAGAGATTTAATGCAAGAAGACCAAAGGCAAGGAAACCCTGCTCAAGGATGTACCACTGGTAGGGGAAAAAGGAGATACAGGTTGCAAAATGGACTTTTGCTGCAACAAACTGAGAATAGATTGTGGAAAATTATGATACCACCTGATTTAAGAAGCCCACTAATCACTTACTGCCTGGTGGGACATTATGGTCCCAGAAAAAACAAAGAAGTGCCTCATTGGCCTCACATGTATAGTGATATATTACATACCCTCCAGAAATGTAATACATGCACTAAAAGCAAACCCCCAAATAAGATCTTCAGCGGTACCCCTGCCTCCATTATTCCATCAGGACCAAACAAGGTATTAGCAGTAGACCACTATGGGCCACTACCATCCTATCATAGATGTCGGTACCTTTTTGTCACCTATGACATATTTTCTAAGTATGCATGGGCCTACCTGATCATAAGGGCAGATTCAAAAAGTGCAATTAGGGCATTACAGTGCAAGCAATTTGTGACTATCGGCAAGCCCGAAGCAATACTCTCAGATCATGGCTTGGCTTTCACTTCCCGAGAATGGAAGACCTGGATAAAGAGCCAAGGTCTCAGGCATGTGATGACATCCATTAGAAACCCCCAATCCAACCCCTGTAAGAGGGTCATGCAGGAAATTAACTGGCTGTTTCAGACATACATCCACGATAACCACCGGGACTGGGTCAACCGAATGGAAGAAATTTTCCAGTATATTAATGGAACCATTAATGAGGCTACAGGGTTAACACGAATGCGTGTTCATTTTGGTAAGCCAGAGCAACCATTAATTAAAATACCCCTGCCCAAGGATGATCAAGAAGTTGACAGAGAAGAGGACCGGCGAGCAGTTCATCATCGTCTGAAAGCCCAGGCAGAAAAAAACAATTAAAGGAAACAAGGTCCTACCAATTTCAAGTTAGGGATCATGTATGGGTCAGAACTCCAAAGCCCAGTAGCTGGGACCAGTGTAAATACAAGAAGTTTTTCCCACTGTATCAAGGGCCATATGTGATAAAATGGGTAAGCAGCCCAAATGCATATTTACAGGAGGATAATGGAACCATAAGAGGAACTTATAATGCTAGGAGCCTAAAACCCCTTGTATATCACTCACCAGACCCAGGATTATAGTACTTTTTTAAAAAAAAAAACCACAACAAAAAAAAAAGAAATGGACATGTCACAGGATAAGATAAAAGGAGATCGGATATAAACAGTGTTAAACTATTAGTTTTTTAAATAAAATTTTGTTGAAAGGGGGGAAAAGATAATAGAAAATGTTCACTAGATGGTAGATTTATTAATATGATCTGGGTATATAATTCATTTTCGTTTTTTCATTATATTTATATCCTGTACATTATGGGTTATCTTGTAAATTATGTTTATGCAGGCTTCATAGGTGAACACCTGTTGTAAGATCTTTTTTTTAACAATTTTTTTTTGTTCTGTCACTAAGGGAATGCATGGACCCGGAAAAAAAAATTTACTATGTAACAGTCAGAATCATCGATCTCACAAACACACTGCAGAATTCAAACCCCAGACACGAAACTGAACATTCTAGGAGGGGTTGCCTTCTAGATATACTAAGTTCGAATCTAAAGTCCAACTTTCACAGCACCATATACTTGATAATGCATCTGATGCCACTACTAGTATAACCTTTGACCACTGCCTGGTGGTCAGGGAGAAACAAAAGACTCTATACTAAAAGAAGTTTGGGTGGCTAATTAACATCTATGGATTTACAAAAGAAATGCAGAATATATATATATATATATATAGACTGAGACAGTGATAGGAATCAATAAAATTAGATATCAAATTTAGTTTTAAATAATTTCACAAAATTTATTCATATAAATTATATATATAATGCCACTGTCTGCTTATATGAGGCAGGGACATGTATTAAATAATTGTTGGCATTATATTTCAATAACTGACAAACAAAGTGATATATTCTATTCCTTGGGCTAATAGCATGATGATAATGTGCTTGATGAGATAGGAACATGTGCGAGGTGCTTTGAGTAATTATACAAGTTTAAAAAAATATTTGAAAATTAAGTGTTCTAAAATATTTATTGATTTCGAGAATAGCATGGACTAAAGCTTACTAAGCAACAAAGTGGGAATGGGATCAAAGCATTTATTTGATAATAATAATAATAGAGTTGCATTGGGAGGTCAGTATTGCTGATAATGAATTTATTAAAGTTGGAGGGTGTGACACATTTAAGTCACAAATGCTTTGTATAATAAATATAAAATAAAACAATATTGATGATCCGGAATAATTACGGAGGGCATCTCACCACTAACCCGTAGGAAAGTATTTTATGAACAGCCGAAACTTAGCGACTGTGTGACGATTGCGTTTAATTCCCAGGTGTGTTATTTGGGACACCCTCTACCTGGAAACTTGCAATAAGTGAAAAAAACGGACTTTGCCGTGTAAAGAATCCTTGGAAAAATAAAACAAAGCGGTCTCAACAACCAATTCATTTACCAGCAATACGAGACTAGTGAATATAAAACATGCTGAATGGGTTTTACTTGGATTAAGAGAAATGCCCAATCAAATTCCCAGAAATTCATTTAAAAAGGTCCGCACATTCTCAACGTCAATGATGAACTTTGTAATTAAAGTAGAACACGGTAATTAAAATAGGAAAATGCATGCTTGCGGGTTTGAAAAGTAAGTATAGATTTATATACGCAATCATGCATTAGGGGACACATTTAATCATTGACCTCGCATATTAGATTAAAATCAATAACATGTAGATTTTAAACTATGTGATTATATTATATATTAAAGAAAAGAATCGCCCTCGAATGAGTGATTTGCAAGATAATAAAATTGGAAAATTATAAATTTAAAATATGCTTTAATAGTGGCGTCTTACTTTCAATAAAGGGAATAGTTCACTCGGTCAAAGACGATTCTAACACATTATCATAATAAAATAAAAGAAAGCTTTATAAATAAAAAATATTAACCCAAGGATAGAGAGCAAAATGTTGACTATATTTAAACACGTTAAAGAAATACATAATGAAGTTATGTGAGATATAAGAAAACAATTTTAAATAGCTATAGCATGTTAATTATCACAAGAGCTCTTGGGTTAATTTAGGGTTACCTCTGGAGAAGCATTTTAGGTAGATTGATGGTCAGCAGGTTTTTATATAATTTCACAGCAAAATCTGGAAATGTTCATATTTTTGCAGCAGCAGCAGTTCCGAGATTCTTTGTGTGATATCTTCTGATAGTCTACGGCAACATATGACCATTTGGGAGAGAAATAGCCTTCTCACGCTCTACTCTGTCATGTCAACATTTACAAATTACTATAATAATTTTGGTTAGACACATTAGACCTCAGAATGATTTCTCTTAGAAACATTAGAAGAAACTGGAGAACAAAAGAAAACCCTTCTTTTTATAGTAGATGTTAACAATAGAACTGCCCTGGAGCATTACAAAAATATATCGGACTTATTAGCTGTAATCATCCGAATGTCTAAAGGAATTCAACATTAATTAATTTCTTTTGTTACTTTCCCTGTCGACATTCGAATTACAAACTAGATTTAATTAAAAATTACTTTTATTAATTAAAGAAAACCTTAAGTGGACATCTGCTGTTTTTAGATAAACTTATACAACATTTACTAATTAAACTATTGTCCCTCATTTATTTTAACAGAAATATTTGGAATAACTTTTATTAAATTAAAGAAAATTATTTTACTTTTTAAATTGCAATATTTGAATCTATTTACTAAACGAATATTTACTAAATGAATTTTATTTTAAATCAAAATATATTATGACGGTAATATATTTGTAAATAGATTCAAACAAAATAACTTTAACAATTTATAATTTTGACTTGTTTTAAAATGGATATCATAGTGTGTGTGCAATTACGACTTATATAACTTACTTTTTAATAAATGTAAATTATGTGAACAAATACATAATTCATAATATTTTATTTTATTTGGGAATAAATTATATATATAATACAAGCATTGTGCTCATGGTTTAAATTTAGGGAGAATTTTCGGTATATAAGTGCATTGCAGACACACTACGATAGATTGGGGTTCAAACTAAGGTATGAGGGTAGGAAGTCGGTGAGAAAAGGTGAAATGATGATCTGCAAAGCAGACCTTACTGTTTCAATATATATATATAAATATATATATATATATTATTGTAACGGTATATAATGTGCTGTTACATTATTTTAAATTAAAAATAAAAAGATCATGAATAAAAATTGATTTATTAAAAAGAAAAAAAAACTTAACTTAGAAACTGAAAATTAAAAGTTGTGTAACATATATATAGATCGCACAGATGGGAAACTTTAAAAAACTATTTTAAAAATAAAAGTATTTGAAAGTATTTTTTTGTAAAAAATGTAAAGATATAAAGATTTGATATTTTTGAAAATAGAAACAATGTTGATTTCTATAATCTTAGAAAATGGAAATGATTGTTTTATTAATTAAATGATTGTTCTAAAGCACACTAACCCTTGGGGCACTCAAATATGTAAATGATCAGATAAGAGAATAAAAAGAATTTAAATGACCAATGCAAGCACAAAACTACAGCACAGACCGTAAATGAAACATGAGATGATTAGTGATGTCTTGCTCATTGAATCTGAAGATTTGCTGATAAGAGGCTAATAAAAGTATAAAACCCCAGATTTTTGGATTCAAGACAGGATTATTATTATTGTTGTTGGAGAGCTGACTTTGAATCTACATATGAACTATAGCTGTATTGTGGGCTTCAGGATGTAGAAGTCTGCAATAGATTTAATTTCTTGACAACCAGCTGAGACCTCCTATGACAGATAAGGACCAAACGGAATGGCAAGTAGCAGCTTCAGTTAAAAAAAAAGTGCAAACAATCTACATAAGTGAACATGAAGATAGACCTCCAAATCTGCAGAATCCATAAAGTATAAACTTTTGCCAATTGAACTTTCTTTTAAATAATTACAATATAACTTCAATAAGTAATCAATCCAAAAAAAGTAATATAAATAAGTGGACTCTTATCTGACCAAGAATAGAACTCTAAATCAATTATAAATTTTTATTTTTATATAAGTTCGCTATTTCAATCATTTCCATTTTTTATTTATTTATTTATGTTTGTGTTTAAATAGGTTCTTTATTTCTATCTGTTAACTAAAATGTATTAAATTTAATTTGGGTGTTGATAGCTATATAGATTCGTTAAGTTTATGTTAGTTTAAGGGGTTTTAATTTTGGGCTATTTGTATTGTGGTTAGGCCAATGCTGGTGGAGGGATATATGGGTGTTTATATCAATATAATGTGAATCATGTTTAGCATACAGGGCAATGTGCCCAACTGAATGCATGACCCCAAAGTTGTAGTCATTGTGTTGCACTGGATGCAGACATATTTCCTGCACCATTGACCCCTTCTAGCTCTATGGATAAAGATTATAAGTCGGGAGATTGACCACTCTCCCCCATATGTAGCACTCTTCTTTAATTTATTTATATACATGATTCCTTTGCCAGACAGATGCCCATTCCTGTACTGGATGATCATGTCCTTCAAATAATATCACGCTGTCAGATGCACATTCCTGTCAGTGTGATTTTATGCTCGCATCTTCATATTGCATTGGTTGCGACTATTATCTGAAAGCAGGCATTGGTTTGGCTATGAACTTTTAGTCTGAGATTGAATGATTTGTTTTGAAAAGTTATTAACTGTGGAATCTATGTAGCCTATGTATACTCAACATGCTAAAGTAAATTATTATTAAGATGTCCATCTGTGCAGACTATTTAAAATGGTGATTTAAAATTTAATGTTAAAATATAAATATAAAGTTTATTCGCCAATTTTAAATGTGTGTTAATAAAATCTGTTGAGTTATTAGTACTGGCATGATCTAGTTTGATCTTTTTAGTCTTTATTAAAAATATATCTCAATAAATATGTTTTGAACCTCTGCTACTCCATGAGCTAGTGGCAAGGGCTGATGACCATGGTAAAATATCTATGTAAAAATTGGATATTTAACAGTGTGTATCTGCCTACTCTATAAATTTTCTAGCATCGAGTAACCTAATGGTGCCCTACAGTGCAGATACTACACCCTGACCATTATAATATATATATATATATATATATATATATATATATATGGTCCTATGTATATATATATATATATATATATATATATATATATATATAAGACAGCTGCAGAAAGGAGTTTGCTATTAACTGAAAGAAGACCCTTTGATTCCTCTTGGAGGTCTTAAAGGAACTGAGCAGGGCAATTTCCTAATGTCCACTCCATACGTTCTAGTCATTGCAGCTGTTATTACTATGTGATTATTCATATAGTATACGAACATAGATGGGCTGCTCACCAACACGCATTAGCCAGCGTGGTGAGTTTATTGGCTTTTTACCTCTGAGTTTAAGATCAAGAAACACCATGGTCTTTCTTCTCAGTGCCTGATAAGGCAAAATGAATGTTTGTGTAAATGATAAATATTTTTTTACATATATACAATTATGACAGACAAAAATAAAGCATGGCCCTTATTCCCAGGAGGCTGTAAAGTCACCAACCAAGGCAGCAGTTGGTGGCCGACGGCGGAGGGTGCTAAAAATCCCCTGATTGCGGACTCAGGCTGCCATTTGATGATGACTTTTTATTTAGGTACTTACAACTGCAGATCACTTTCAAGTGACAGAAGATTGCAAGAATTAGAAGAAGAATTGTCTTATATTAAATGAGACATTATTGGACTTTGTGAAGTTAAAAAAAAGGTGAAGAAACAATTAATTTAAAAAGTGGACATATACTCTATTATAAAGGCACACATATTGGAAATACAAGTGGAGTACGATTCATTATAAATAAAAAATGGGAGAACAATATTGTGGAGATTGATAGTGTATCAGACAGAGTTGCAAGATTAGGTATACAACTTAATAGCAGATACCAAATGCAGATAATTCAGGTTTATGCCCCAACAAGTTCTCATAGTGATGAAGTAGTAGAAGATTTTTATATGGATGTACAAAAGGCTTTTGATCAGAGTAAGCAACATTTTAAAATTGTTATGGAAGACTTTAATGCTAGAATTGGTAGACAAATGAAAGATGAAATTGCTGTAGGTAATTTTGATTATGGTAATAGAAATGAGAGAGGACATAGACTTGTGGAGTTTGCAGAAAAAAAAAACTTTATATTATGAATTCATTTCTTGAGAAAAATGTTAAAAGGAAATGGACATGGAAGCATCCAAATGAAGGTACAGCAGAATTGGATTATATTTTGACTAACAGGAAATACATATTTCAAGATTGTAATGTTCTTAATAAATTTAACACAGGAAGTGATCATCGATTAGTAAAGTGTAAGTTACGTGTTAATGTAAAACTAGAGAGACAAAAATTATTAAGAAAAACAATATTTACAGTCGATATTCCTAATCTTCAGAAACATTCTAATGACTTTAAATTACAACTTACCAATAGGTTTCAAGTGTTAGGAGATTTTGAACATGATTCAGATTTGAATGAAATATGAAAATAACCGATACACTTTTAAAAACTGCAACAAAGATAGCTTGTAGAAAAAAGCAGCAATTGACTAATAAAATTTTTACTGAGACTAGAGAATTTATGAAGAAAAGAAGGAATATGAAGATTTACAAAAATGATGTAATAAATATGGTTTTAATTTCTCCTTATATGTAAAAACTCTATTTCCTGCCCTCAAGCCGGATGCCACGCTACATATTATGGGGAATCCAAAGCCACAATTAATACCAGATTAGCCCAACATTGTTACACATTCAAGAGAGCTCAAACGAACAGCAGCACATCCTCAGTATTTTTCGAACATAGTAAACAATCTGGGCACAACTTCATACCTGCCAACCCCATTATTTTATGTTCAGAGCCAAATGATTACAGGAGAAAAATAAAGGAGGCATTCTATATTAATAGAGACATCCATGCCATTAACAGAAAGAACACATGCTTCGAGATCTCGAAAAAATGGGCTACGTAACAGTAGCTTATTTGAATATTTACATTTGCATATATTTATTACACTTTTCATGAAGGCTATGAGTATGAGGCATGGTTCCTCGAAAACGTTCAGCCGAAAATTTTTAATAGTAAGTTATATTTTCTCTAATTAATATTTACAATTAAGTATTTTTGTTTTTAAAAATGATGTATTAAAAAGAATTGAATATCTCGAATTTTGTAAAATGGTACAGAAAAGAGTTGAAAATGATATAAGAAAGTATAACTGTGAAATAGCAAGGAAAGCTGTAGAAGAAAATAAAAGTCTCAAGAATGTTAAACAACATTTTGGTATTGGTAGGAAATTTATATCTGCAATAAGAAAAAAATATGGAATTATTACTAAAAAGAGAGATGACATCATGAAATTGGTAGAAGATTTTTATCAAGAATTATATAGTAATAAAGAACAAGTACCTTCTATATCTATTATATCTTCCTAATTGCCCAGAACTTTAAATGAAGAAGTGAGACATGCAATTAAATGTATGAAGAAAGGAAAGGCTCCAGGAAATGATGGAATTATAATTGATATATTAAAATAAGCAAGTGAAGAAATAGAAACAATTTTAGCAAAGTTATATACCAAATGTCTAAATGATAAAGGTGTACCGGAAGATTGGAAGAATACAGTAATAATATTAATATTTTAAAAAGGTGATAAAGAAGATATTAGAAATTACAGACCAATCAGCCTCTTATCAGTTTTATATAAAATTTTTACCAAGATAATTACAACTCATCTACAGAGAACTTTGGATTTCCACCAACCAAGAGAACAAGCTGGATTTAAAAGTGGTTTTAGTACAATAGATCATATCCAGGTATTGAGAGAAGTCATAGAAAGGACAAATGAATATGAGTTGTCATTATGTTTTGGATTTGTAGATTATGAAAAGGCATTCGATTCTATACACATTTCTTCAGTGATTAAAGCATTGGATCATCAAGGTATAGATCCAGGATATTGTCATACTTTAAAGAATATTTATAAAAATGCAACAGCAACAATTAGATTACATAATGATACTGGAAAAATCAACATTGAGAAAGGTGTAAGACAAGGTGACTCCATATCTCCAAAACGTCTTACAGCAGTGCTGCAAGAAGTATTTTGTGGATTAAAATGGGAAACTAAAGGAATGAAAGTAAATGGAGAGTATTTAAGTCATTTAGATTTTGCAGATGATGTAGTTGTTTTTGCAAATAATGCTTCAGAGCTGCAGAAAATGTTGCAGGAGTTAGCAGATGAAAGTAGAAAAGTAGGACTAAAGATAAATGTTAAAAAGACTAAAGTAATGTTTAATCGATTTGCTCAAAATATAAAAATAAAGATTGATTATAAAGAATTAGAAGAAGTTAACAGTTACAAATAGCTTGGTCAGATTATTAATACAGATGGAAACATAATGGAGGAAATTAATCATAGAATTAAACTTGGTTGGAGTGCTTTTGGTAGAAATAACTTGATACTAAAAGGAAATATGCTTATGTGTTTGAAAAGAATGGTTTTTAACAAATGTGTTTTACGTGTTTTTACTTATGGATCTGAGACTTGGACACTTAATAGAAGAGCAATACAGAGACTTCAGACCACTCAAAGGAGTATGGAAAGATGTATGTTGGGAGTAACAAGAAGAGATCGAAAATGCAATGTATGGGTAAGACCAAACAGGTGTTACTGACCTTATTGAAAAAATTAAAAGATTGAAATGGAGTTGGGCTGGACATATTGCTAGAAGAAATGATAATAGATGGACAATTGAAATTTTAAACTGGATTCCAAGAGATTGTAAAAGACCCAGAAAGAGACCACATGTGAGATGGATGGATGAAATAAGAAAATATGCAGGGGTGTTGTGGAAAAGAGAAGCTAAAAATCGGACAAGATGGATTAAACTTGAAGAGACCTTCATCCTGCAGTGGATTGATAATGGTTGATGATGATGATATAAAAGACATTTTGCAGGTTCATCCATGTTAAAAAATTTTAAATATTAATATTCCAACATTTCGACTTGGTCCACACAAGTTATCCACTGGGTTAACTGGAAAAATATGTTTTTTATATATGTAACCTGTGAAAATCTTTATGTCAACATATATATATATATATATATATAATGATCAGCATAATAATAGCTTTTAATAAGCTTTTCCAAATATCCCTATCAACAGACCAGTGCTGGCTATAATCAGTGAGACATTAGCACATCTACTAGTTAACTAATAAGTAAAAAAATCTGAAATTTTTGAAAATCTATATGTCTTCAAATCGTGATATATAATATAACTACCCATATGGAACTGAAAAAAATTTAGATACACCATGTATTAATAGCTTTTTCAATCTAACATAGTGAAAGCCTCAAGAGTAAAACATATAATAGTAAGAGAATCAAGTCATACATTACATGACTTCATTTATTAAGCTTGTACTACAAATGTTATAAAATGAGCATGTTAATAGCTCTTAACAAGCATTTCCAAATATCCCTATCATCAGACCAGTATCAAGCTGCTGCTTATTGTCAGTAATGTGCTAGGATATTCAGATATTAGATCTAAAAATACCAGCTCAAGCAGCTTGAAACTGGTCTGGGAATAGGAATATTTAGAAAAGCTTGTTAAGAGCTATTAGCGCACTAATTATATAACATTTATATTAAAACTTAATAAATAAAGTCATGTGGTGTATGACTTGAGTTTCTTGCTATTATACTTTTGCAGTTGAGGCTTTGGTGATATTATATTCCTAAAGCTATTAATATATTATGTATCTGAACTTTGTTCAGTTTCACATGGCTATTTAGGTTAGATAATTGTATTTGAAGACATATAAATATCTAAATAGTTCAGATTTTCTCACTTAATAATTAATTATTAGATAATATTGGGCTTGAAGTACATTTAGATCTAATATCTGAATATTCTAGTGCCTCACTGATGATAGCCAGCAGTTTGAAACCAGTCTGTGAATAGAGATATTTGATAAAACTTTTTAAAATCTATTAGCTTGCTCATTATATAACATTTGTAGTATATCCATGGTCAGATTGAGCTATGTAAAGCATAACATGATCACATTTTCCTGACTGTGGCCCACATCAGCTACTAGATTCAAACCTCTGCCATCCAAAGCATTTTATTTGTTTTGAGGATCAGCCTTTGGCATCATCTAATATATTTATATAATCAGCATACATTGGATGACAGACCCACAATCCAGTGCTTGAAATATTCCATGACTAGCTCACACTCTGTTTCACCATATTTAACACAATACAACTATAATAATTTACTGGTGACACAGTAACAAGAGAAAAAAGAAAGTAGATAAAATAACAATTAAGGTAAACATTAATATTTATTTACACACATATATACTTAATACACTATAACAATTAAAGATTTGAAATAAAAAAATATAAATGACTTTAGGCTATAGTTATAATAGTCTTTTAATTAAAGTTCATTTATTTAAAATAAAGAATCTATACTGTTATCATAATATATTTTCAAATATCTTTACCTAGGTTTTCATGACTGTCAGTCCCAACCAGTTGGGCTTTTGGTCTCCATCAATGGTTCCAGGGCATTCCTTCCAAGTTTATATCAAATAATGAGAGAGAGGGGTATGCAGCAGCTTTTATTTCATAATCTCTGCATTGATTTCAGGTCCTGATTCAACAGGAAAGTTGATGGCTGAGAACTTGGGGCATGAAACCCTTTCGGACACTTCTATGGCTTATGCAGCCTCTCCATTAATGTTGATCACAGCAGTAATGATTGGCTTATTATTACATTTACAATTTCTGAATATTCTGCATTTTTTTAAAAAAAATCAAACTCTGGACTAATAACAAATTGATGACTGGAATAACTTGATCACAAAATGCAGACCAGACTGTATAGCAATAACACAAACCTGACTAATAACTAATTAATGTTTGGAATAACTTGATCACAAAATGCAAACCTGATCATATATCACAAACCAGACTGAAGAACAATAAGGTGACATTATATACTTTTTCCTTTTATTATTTTAATTTCTTATCATTATTTTTTAATTTTGCTCTTAACTTGAAATCTATCTTTTAACTATTTTACAATTTTTGGTTATCTTAATCCTTTGATCAGATTCATCTAAATAACCTCGATAATAAACTTTACACTTTTTTAATTAATTCAACTATTGATTTTGACTTTATTATCAATCTGAAATCTTATAAACTAATTATATAAAGAAAGTTATACAAACATTTTATTTTTACAAACTAATTTTTAATCTGATTTCAGATTGGCTGATTTTGTACATTATAAAAATTTTCTTTACAAAAGGAGAGAGAAAAAAGAGTTTTTAACTTTTCTGTAATTCTCTTACACATTTTTTCCTTCTGCTGCTAATAAGTTTTTTCTAAAAGAAAAATATGATGCTGTATTTTTATTTTTTAAATTTTTGTTTAAAAAAAATCTTTAAGACACTTGTAATCTATTTTTATCTAAACTTTTTAATGAAAATTACAGACAAGTAATGCTGTTGATTAGCAGTACATTACACTTTCCTCTATTTGAGAGTAAAATGCATTTTTTTGATAAATTTTATCTCTAACTTTTTATTCATTATTATTATTTTTTACCTTTACCACTCAATTTTTCATTTTTATTTATGTAATATTTTTTCAATCAAATAAGTTTTAAAATTGCTATAAATCAATATAGCACAAATGGTGACATTTCTTAAGCTACTTTCTATACAGTCAATGTTGATTCCAACAATCCACTGCTGTGTGATGGCCATGAGAACAGCATTCATCTTTCTGATGGGAACAGGAATTTTGACTGAGGCAAAAGCAGGGTTTGCCTGGTTCAAACTGACTTACATGTATATAAAAAACAAACAAAGGTTTCTGTGCTGGATTTTTCTACCAGACATTTGGATGATCCCATGACTTACAGCAATAGGTCTGTGTTTTAAAAAATGGATAAAAAGGCACTGCAAATGGCAGAATTACTCAACTGATTTATTCAACTTATGATATTGGCAATACTTATAAGATGTGGGGATTCTCCCCCAAAGAAGTGATTTGTGGCTTATTCTGATTGCTTCCAATATGCATATTTTCAATAAGAATTGGGATTTTATCTGGAAAATTGAATTTCTCTATTGGAACATGACCCTGAGAACTTTTCCCTGTATAGTCCATTATTGGTACTTTTTATGCATCCTACAACCTATCCTTACTATACCTTCTTCACTTTATTTATACACTCTCCCCATAACACTAATAACTTACATACAATCTATACCTACTTGAAAGATTTTATTTTATTACATTTTATTTTATTATAATTTCATTTTATTGATTATGTGCTTTATTTATTCTTTTTTTCCATTTATATAACTTGTTTCTCTGCAAAGAAAAAAAAAATTATTTTATTATCTTATGTTTACTCTAAAATATTATTTTATTCTATTTCCTTTACATTATTAATTTTCAAAACCAAAAACATTTTATTTATTTAACTATATTTCACATTCTTTAGATTGCCACCTCCAAAAATAAAGACATATATATTTAAATCAAAGCAGCTGTTTGACTAAATATTTTAAATTGATGAGTGTTTACCAAACTCCAAACTGCAAGTAATAAATTATTTATCATTTCTGACTGTTTTTTCCTCTCTCATTTTTAATTACATTATATATTTAACATTTTAATTAGTATTTGCCTTGTTTCTTTTCTCACACTGTGCACTGATTTTTATTTGTATAACTATGCAATTTAGCATTTGTTTTGAACTTTAGTTTTGAACTCTTTTTTTTTTCAATTTTAATTATAATGTTACTTTTTTTAACTTTGCTTATACTAGGTCAATTTATGGTACTTCGTGCCCCAAGGTGGGTGCCATTTAAAACAGGTCCATTTAAAAAATGATGTTTAATTGGGTTTCAACTTTATTTAGCATAATTTTAAATTTTATATTTTTAATATTATATTAATGGACCAGCCCTTCAAGCAGAGGGGAGAATACCCTTCATAGCAAAGCCATCAATGATACCCATGGTTAGACTGATCTATGCAAAGCATAACACAATAACATTTTCAGACTGTGGCCTACTGCAGCTGACAAATTCAAACACCTGCTATCCAAAGCATTTTATTTATTTTGAGAATCAACCTCAGGTGCCAGCCAATCATAAGCTATATAATCAGAATACTTTGGATGACAGACTCACATTCCAGCACTCAACATATCCCATGACTAGCTCACACTCTGTCTCCAGGTCCAGTATATTTAACACAAAATAACTAAAATAATTTACTGATGATGCAGTGACAAGAGAGGAGAAAATAGTCAAAATAACAATTAAATCAAACATTAATATTTATTTACATGCCCATATATTTAACACTATAATAATTAAAGATTTGAAATAAGAAAAATATAAATAACTTTAGGCTATGGTTATAATAGTCCTTTAATTAATGTTCATTTATTTAAAATAAAGTCTATACTGTGATTAAAATATATTTTAAAATATCTTTATCTAGGTTTTCATGATTGTCAGTTTCCAACTTGTTGGCCATTTGGTGGACTCCATTGATGGTTTCAGGGCATTCCTTCTGTGTTTATGTCAAATAATGAGAGAAAGAGGGTATGCAACATATTTTACTTCATAATCTCAGTACTGATTCCAGGTCCTGATTCTGTGGGATAGTTGATGGCTGGGTGCTTGGGGTATGAAGCCCTATCAGACACTTCTATGGTTTATGCAGCTGTGACATTAATGTTGACTGCAGCAGTAATGATTGACTTACTACTACATTTACAATTTCTGAATATTCTGCATTCTTTAGAAAAAACCCAAACTCTGGACTAATAACAAATTGATGACAGAAATAACTTGATCACAAAATGCAAACCTGACTGTATATCACAAACCAGACTGAATAACAATAGAGAGAGTGACTTTATATACTTTTATCTCCTATTGTTTTAATATTTATTATTTTTTAATTTTGATTATAACTTGAAATTTGCCTTTTAACTAATTTTACATTTTTGGTTATCTTAATCTTTTTCTCACATTTATATAAACAATCTTGATAAGACACTTTACAGTTTTTTAATTAATTCAACTATTGATTTTGATTTTATCAATCTGAAATCTTATAAACTAATAACATAAAGAAAGTTTTATAAACATTTTATTTTTACAGACTAATTTTTAATCTGATTTTACAGTGGCTTATTTTGTACATTATAAAAGTTTTCTTTACAAAAAAAGAGAGAAAAAAATGTTTTAACTTTTCTTTAAATTGTAAATCTAAAGATTTCATGAACATTTTCTTTAAATTGTAAATCTAAAGATTTCATGAACATTAGAGTAAATATGGATTTAATCAGTGAAGTATTTAATAGCTTCATGCTCTCAAATCAAAATGCTTTAGATTCATGTATATATTTAAAAAGTATGTTGAAGATTGTAGAGGTCCCTACTATCAAAGTTCAGATGCATCATCTTAAGATAATAGCCTTATTATGTATTACTTTAATTCTATTATACATTCCCCTTTCCTGTTAAGAAGTTTTTTTCTAAAAGAACAATATGATGCAGTATTTTTATTTTTTAAATTTTTGTTTAAAAAAAATTTTTAAGCCACTTATAATTTATTTTTATCTTAATTTTTTAATAGAAATTACAGGCATATATATATATATATATATATATATATATATATATATATATATATATATATATATATATATATATATATATATATATAATATGCTGTGACATACAATTAACAATGGATAGTCATATTAGTAAATGATTTGTTAAAAGTATTACAGAACATTTTATGATATTAATGTTGTAATTTTATACACTGTACAGGCTTATACACACCTTCACATGTATATGTAATATATGAGATTCAAACTTAAACTTTCAAACAACCCTCAACTCTCCATGCCATCTCATATTGCTGACACCCCTGATCACACTTATGTTGAAAAGATAAATGTTGATGGATGAAATTAGATGAAAAAACAATGAAGAAAGATAATTAAGCACATGCTATAGATAATAGTTTCAAAAAGTAATCAATATAAAGAAGATAATAAAGCAATTATATGCTAGAAATTTAGTATGTCTTTAACTGCCAATAAGACTTTTAAATTTCACATTTGTGCCTTTATCTAGCACATGCTGTTTAGGCATTTTAATTGCTTTAAAGCATCAATTAACTTATTTTTATTATTGGATTGATCCTTGGATATTTTACTGGGTTACCAGTAACAATTTTACAAAGCATCAAGTCCATACCTTGTTAATCTGTAGATTTTTCTATTATCATTCAACTAATTTTATAAAATAGAAATTTATATAATGCTACAATATTAGCCAAAACAATAATATTTTATTAAAATTCTTTACTCAATCATGGTTCATTTATTATTAAATAGACCTTATTAATTGAAATTCAACTAAACATACAATACATATATACAAAACATAATACTCTTATCATTCACTTCAACAAGCAACTTTCCTTCATATCAAAGGATGCTTTCATGAGATTAATGGCCTAAAATTCAAAAAAGTTTACTGTCAATGTTTCTTTTATTCTTCTTTTCAATTTACTTTTTTCATAAAAGATGATCTCTGCATTATCAAATATTTTATGACCTGTATTCAGTTCATGAATATACAAAGCTGAGTTTTGATGTCTATTTTTAAGTGTCCTCCTATGAAATTTAAATCTTTCATTGAAATTTAATTTATTGTGACCTAGATAAATTTGACAACAACTACAAGGTATCTCATAAACTACACCAGGAATATATTTGTAAGTAATTGACTGTTTTGAACTATTTAGTAATGAATTTAAATTCAAGAATTTCTTCCAGGCAACTTTCATACCACCCAATACAAAACTATTTTTATAAATCAATTTGCTAATTGATCCCTTATAGACCAAAGAAGTAAACTCTTCATTCATACTATGAATTAAATCTTTATTAACTGATTTATAAATATTTCTATTAAATGTAATGCTAATAATTTTCAGAAGCATATTGACTCCTCTAAATACAACTATTATTTTCAACATTATTAAATCTTCTATTTCTATAACAAAAATTTATTAAATTAAATTTCTTATAAGTTAAAGGTTGGTAACTATCTGGCCTTACCATATTTTTTAATTTTTTTGCTTTAATAAAATGACTACAAAATAAAACATTATTAATTTTATCAACACATAAATGTAAAAAAAGTTAACTTACCAAGTTTATATGCATACCTCCCTTTTTAATAGTAAATTTAATATTAGAATCAAAAGCATTCAAGCTATCAAAAATCCTTCAATTTATCTGATCCTAGTAAAAAAAAAAAATCTAAGTTAATTGAAATCATGAAAATTATAGTAACTAAAAATAATTTAGATAAATATACTTATTTAAATTGTTGTTCTAGTTATTTTTGTTTTCTAAGTTTTTGTTTAATTTGAAGTCTCATAAAGATAATTTTCAGTTAAGATGTATTTTTGATTTTATATGACTGATTGTTTAAAAAAATTTCAAAATGTTTTATTTTTTTTTAAGAACTACATAGATTCAGGTCAATTTTGTGTATCTTTTACATTTCAGACATATAAAAAAATTAATGGATTTTTTTGCATATGCATTTTTGGTTAAATATTGAAAATATGGATTAATCAGTTGATAGTAAAAAATCATTAATGTGTTTGTTGATGTTTTGAAAAAAATTGAATATTTTTCTGCATATAAGATTATGGTTGTTCATGATTTCTTATTGTTATTAGAGAATTCTATGTATTTTGTGTGTAATGATGTGTTTTATAAAATTAAAGAGGGGTGGGTTATTAGTTATGTTATTCCTCCTTTAATGTGCTCTGTCTATATTAATTTTTAAAAAGTAATGATGTAAATAATGTTCTGGGTTTTTAATAATTATTTTTAGATAAATTGATAGATTTTTTGTTAGATTGAATGATTATAATTCTAATATTAAATTTATTATTAAGAAGGGTACATTTGAATTGGATAACTTAAAATTTTTTAGATTTAAGTGTGAATAAAACTGATGTTTTATTTTGTAATCATTTTAGTAAATCAAAAAATTTAAGTATGATAAGGCCAGGCAATTATTAACCTTTTATTTATAAGAAAGTTTCTTTATTGAATTTTTATTATAGAATTATAGAAATAAAAGACTTAATAATTTTGAAAGGAATACTTGTATTCAGAGGAATCAATTTTCTTCTTACTATATTGTGTTACGATATATTCATGAATTGATTAAGATTATTATATTTATTAAAAATATTTATAAATCAGTTAATAATAAAGATTTAATTGATAGTGTGAATAAAGAATTTATTTCTTTTTCCAATTAGTAAATTGATTTATAGGAATTAGTTTTGTATTGAGAGGTATGAAAGTGGCCTGAAAGAAATGCCTAAATTTACATTCATTACTAAATTGTTCAAACCAGTCAATTAATTACAAATATATATTTCTGGTGTAGTTTATGAAATGCTTTGTAGTTGGTCATTAAATTTATATAGGTCAGCATAAATTAAGTTTTAATGAAAGATGTAAATTTCATAAAAGGAGAATTAAAAATAGACATCAAAATTCAGCTTTGTATATTCATGAACTGAATACAGGTCATAAAATAATATTTGACAAATCAGAGGCTATCTTTTATGAAAAAAGTAAATTAAAAAGAAGAGTAAAAGCTACTTTGATAATAAAACATGTTGGTACTTACATATTAAACATGCAACATAGGAGAGATGCTATGCCTTTTCACATTCATACTAAATATCTAATTTTGTGATGCCATCAAATAACGTCTGTGAACTCATCTGATCTTGTCCAATAATGTGATAGATTTATACTTTTATTTATTGTCCAGATTTCATTCAGACATGTACTTCTCAAAGAGTTTTTCGCTTCAGTGCTGATTTAATTTCTATTTTCTGATTACTACTACAAGTTTTTTAAAACAGTACAAAATGATGAACATTTGGCATTTAACCACTACTGAGATCAATGTTGTTAAGTACATTCACACTTCAGAAAAGTAATAGCATTGTAATATTCAAGGATGTAATAATAAAATAGGACCTCATAAGAGAATGTGGTTGCAGGGTTCCAGAATCCCATTTGTGGTAGTGATTTGATTTATTTGCAGTTGGCCTCCAAATTAACATCTATAGAATGGAGGAAAACAGAGGTTGGTTTATCAGAGAAAAATGTAAAATTGGAACCACTAATAAAATCGTTGAAATTAATGAGAGGCATTGGCACAAAAAAACCAAATTAGATAAATTATTCTGGAACAGTGGATGTTTTATGGCTTGTGCAAAAAGACCAAGAAGTGTTTCATCATGAGAATTCATGTTAGAACAGCAGCAACTTTAATGGAATTCATCAAACAAAATGTGGAAGAGGAATCAACTATTATTTGGATTGTTGGAAAGCCTATAAAACTGCTGAATTATGAGCTGCCAGTTACTGACCATTTTCATGTAAATTACATGTTAATTAAGTCTCTATTTTGAAAAAAAAAAATTTTATGGGTCCATTTTGAACAAAATTTTATCCACTTAAAATAAAATAGAACAGACGAGTGATTGTTTCATCGATGACAATTTCTGTTATACATTACATGGTATGTTTTTATTTTAAGCATTTTGTAATATCATGCCAGATATATGCATAATATATAATAAAATTTAAACATGCTAATATTTTACACATAGATATAGTGATACTTTACTTTGATTTTTGTTTGTTTTTTGATGCTTTAGTAGTTGTTTTGTAATTTTATGAAAGACTTAAAACATCTATATTTAAAGTAACATTTGGGAATTGCATAATTCTGTGTCATACTTAATATTTTTTGTGTGAAATTTATATTTTTAGTATTGTTAAAAATATACTTTTTCTGATTTAATCTAGTACAATTAGGGTCGTGTATTAGAGCTGCTATGTATTTTCACATACGTATTGAGAATGCATATAACTTTGTAAATCTTAGAAAAATATTATAAACACATAGTCTGTTTTGATGAATTGATTGTTTTAAGTTTGTACACGTTTCAGTTAGCATGTTATTTGGTCAGATCACAGGATTGTAAAGTTATCAGCAGATTGATATGAATGTGAAAAAGCATAGCATGTCTAATACATAAGTAACAATTTTTTTAATCTTAGGCTATTAATCTCATTAACACATCCTTTGATGTGAAAAAAAGTTGGTTGTTTAATTAAATTTTACTTAAGGTCTATTTATTAATAGATGAAACCATGGTTAAATGTATTGTACTGGTATATGAATTTCTATTTTTAATTGGTATTATAGCATTAGACAGTATTTAATTTTAAGCTAATTTTATGTTAAGATATATATGAGAGATAGTAACCTGGGCCAACTGATGAGTGCTGGTTTAGTACGAAATGCATCTTGGGGGTCATTTGTCTTTCATTATATCTTTATTTATATGAATTTAAAAAGAATGTCGAAGTATGGAGGTGTTTATTATATCTAGAAAGATGAATAACGCCTTGTGTGTAAATTTAAAAAATCAGATATATTAATCTTTAACTGAGGTTTAAAGTTTATATCTGTGCTAAAAAGATAATCTCTAGTTTCGAAAATGATTGGTAATAATCATTACTGTATTTATCTGAAATGGATGGCGTCAAGGTTGTGAGTGGAGAGAGTTTGACATAGGAAATGAAAATGTAATAATTTACTCTAGATAAATACTTTGCATAATGACCTGGGCCAAATGATGAGTGCTGGTTCAGCACGAAATGCTTCTTGGGGATCATTTGTTTTTTATTATATCTTTATTTATAAGAATTTAAAAAGAATGGGGAAGTATGGAGGTGTTTATTAGATCTATAATGATTTATTTTAATACAATTTTATTTAATGTGATTTACAAATCTTAGAGAGTGTATATATTATTGTAGTTAAATGAAAAAATTGAAGATTGAAACAATCTATGCATATTTATAATACTTAATACATGATCTTTATTTACAAGATATAATTTATGTGCACAGACATTTCGTTTTTTCCCTAATTTAAAAATGTCTTCAGTGACACATATAGTTCTTAAGCTTAGCAGGTCATCTACATATGTTTGATGTTTTTGGAAAATATTTTTCTTCCACCTCCATTAAAATATTTATATTCTGTTTTTCATTATTTATATGCTTTTCCTTTTGAACATTTATGTGATTTTGATCATTGTCACTTTCCCATTCTGCTAACAAAGTGTTTTTTCATACTTTTTCTATTGACACATTATTATAATGAACATCCAGTGAAGACTCATTAAAATGAGGTAATAGAGGATTTATGTGTTTTTTCATGCCCTTCTGTTTTTAATTTTACCAGTGGAATCTTTTTGATACAGTCCTCAATATTACTCCTAGTAATCATTTTCTGTACTAGAAAGTGGTGTAACCACCCATTTGCTTTTTCCAATTATCTTTCATATTCAAAACTATTATCCTTCTCTAATAATGGTTGGCAATAGATTAGTGAAATGAGTATAAGACAGGTATTGCATTCATGTTTTGGAGTTTATTTAATTGCCATACTCAGGATAATATATTGACTAACCATAATAACAATGTTTTTAGTGCATCCATAAAGTGTTTTTTTTTTCAACATATACTTCAAATTTTTAATGGCTTTCTCCATTATTTGATTACTCTTAGAGTAATAAGGTCATGTAAGAATATGCTCTATATTATGTAAGTAATTTTTAAATTTCTCTGAAAAAAAACTAGTCCCATTATCCATTACTATTATCTCTGGATAAATTTTTGAAAAAAAATTCTTTCAGCACTCCTATGGTACATTCTCCTCTCATTTCATCCAACAATAAAATGAATCAATAGTATTAAAATAATATGTCCATTGATGACTCCTGAATGCTCTAAATTAAGACATTTCTAAGTAATTATGGAGTTAGTACAAGTTTCACGTTGTTTATAAGTGACAATTTAGCAGTTTATTGACATCCTGTGAAATTTATTTACCAACTGCTCTATTTCACTACATAAATTAGACCAGAGAGTATATAATCAAGTCAAAGTATTAATACCCATGATTAGAGAATGACCTAGATAAAAAAAACCTAATATTTTATTTTCCGTTTGGTAGAGTAAGTGTATTACTTGTCATTAATTGGATTATTCTTTGTCTTGTCTACTCAACTCATCTTTTATTGAACTATTAAACACCATAAAGTTTAATAATACCATGTTCTATTTCTTTAACATGAGGTAGCAGTCATAAAGCATTAGAGTACTCATCAATTTTTAATCAATAAAATGTTGAAATATTAATTCAGTATAACATATAGCTTACATGTTAAGGATATTTTCCCCTAGTGTCAATTATGTCCATTAACAGATGATGGTCTGTGCAGATGTGAAATCATTACCCATAGATATACAATGGAATTTAAATCCGTTAAAATAAATACACACATTAATTCAGAATATATCTCAAATCACAAAATATGATATATAGATAAATATCAACAAATTATAAATTATCCAAACGTTTTCGAAGTGTTACCCTTCATTATCAAGAACAACACAATTTCCAAAACAGTATACTTTTTTGGAAATTGTGTTGTTCTTGATAATGAAGGGTAAGCCTTCGAAAACGTTTGGATAATTTATAATTTGTTGATATTTATCTATATATCATATTTTGTCGTTTATATTTTGAATTAATGTGTGTATTTATTTTAACGGATTTAAATTTTACATTAGTATCTTTATCACACATCTGTGTTCGTTTTACAATGGAATTTGTTAATAGCAAAAATAATTGCTTATGCCTTTTTGTCAGTCTGGCCATATTTTTTCTCAGCTACTGACAACACACTTAATGCATAGGTGGTTAAACATTTACCTCTATAACAAGGATGAGAGATAATAGCTCCGACACCATATTCTGATATGTCTGTAGTAATTATATATATATATATATATATATATATATATATATATATATATATATATATATATATATATATATATATCATCATTATCAACCATTATCAATCCACTGCAGGATGAAGGTCTCTCCAAGTTTAATCCATCTTCTCCGATCTTCAGCTTCTCTTCTCCACATCACCCCTGCACACTTTCTTATTTCATCCATCCATCTCACATGTGGTCTCTTTCTGGGTCTTTTACAATCTCTTGGAATCCAGTTTAAAATTTCAATTGTCCATCTAGTATCATCTCTTCTAGCAATATGACCAGCCCAACTCCACTTCAATCTTTTAATTTTTTCAATGAGGTCAGTAACACCTGTTTGTTCTCTTACCCATACATTGCGTTTTCGATCTCTTCATGTTACTCCCAACATACATCTCTCCATACTTCTTTGAGTGGTCTGAAGTCTCTGTATTGCTCTTCTATTAAGTGTCCAAGTCTCAGATCCATAAGTAAGAACTGGTAAAACACATTTGTTAAAAACCTTCCTTTTCAAACACATAGGCATATTTCCTTTTAGTATCAAGTTATTTCTACCAAAAGCACTCCAACCAAGTTTAATTCTATGATTAATTTCTTCCATTATGTTTCCATCTGTATTAATAATCTGACCAAGGTATTTGTAACTGTTAACTTCTTCTAATTCATCATAATCAATCTTTATTTTCATATTTTGAGCAAATCGATTAAACATTACTTTAGTCTTTTGAACATTTATCTTTAGTCCTACTTTCCTACTTTCATCTGATAATTCCTGCAACATATCCTGCAGCTCTGAAGCATTATTTGCAAAAACAACTACATCATCTGCGAAATCTAAATGACTTAAATAATCTCCATTTACTTTCACTCCTTTAGTTTCCCATTTTAATCCACAAAATACTTCTTGCAGCACTGCTGTAAAAAGTTTTGGAGATATGGAGTCACCTTGTCTTACACCTTTCTCAATGTTGACTTTCCCAGTATCATTATGTAATCTAATTGTTGCTGTTGCATTTTTATAAATATTCTTCAAAATATGACAATATCCTGGATCTATACCTTGATGATCCAATGCTTTAATCACTGAAGAAATGTTTATAGAATCAAATGCCTTTTCATAATCTACAAATCCAAAACATAATGACAACTCATATTCATTTGTCCTTTCTATAACTTCTCTCAACACCTGGATATGATCTACTGTACTAAAACCACTTTTAAATCCAGCTTGTTCTCTTGGTTGGTGGAAATCCAATGTTCTCTGTAGACGAGTTGTAATTATCTTGGTAAAAATTTTATATAAAACTGATAAAAGGCTGATAGGTCTGTAATTTCTAATATCTTCTTTATCACCTTTTTTAAATATTAATATTATTACTGCATTCTTCCAATCATCCGGTACATCTTTATCATTTAGACATTTGGTATATAACTTTGCTAAAAAAAATTCTATTTCTTCACCTGCTTCTTTTAATATATCAATTATAATTCCATCATTACCTGGAGCCTTTCCTTTCTTCATACATTTAATTGCATGTCTCACTTCTTCATTTAAAATTCTGGGCAATTCGGAAGATGTAATAGATATAGGAGGTACTTGTTCTTTATTACTATATAATTCTTGATAAAAATCTTCTACCAATTTCATGATGTCATCTCTCTTTTTAGTAACAATTCCATCTTTTTTTCTTATTGCAGATATAAATTTCCTACCAATACCAAAATGTTGTTTTACATTCTTAAGACTTTTATTTTCTTCTACAGCTTTCCTTGCTAGTTCACAATTATACTTTCTTATATCATTTTCAACTCTTTTCCGCACCATTTTACAAAATTCGAGATATTCAATTCTTTTTAATGCATCATTTTTGTATATCTTCATATTCCTTCTTTTCTTCATAAATTCTCTAGTCTCAGTAGAAATTTTATTGGTCAATTGCTGCTTTTTTCTACCAGCTATCTTTGTTGCAGTTTTTAAAAGTGTATCAGTTATTTTCATATTAATTTCATTCAAATCTGAATCATGCTCAAAATCTACTAATACTTGAAACCGATTTCTAAGTTCTAATTTAAATTCATTAGAATGTTTCTGAAGATTAGGAATATCAACTGTAAATATTGTTTTTCTTAATAGATTTTGTCTCTCTAGTTTCACATTAACACGTATCTTACACTTTACTAATCGATGATCACTTCCTGTGTTAAATTTATTAAGAACATTACAATCTTGAAATATGTATTTCCTATTAGTCAAAATATAATCCAATCCTGCTGTACCTTCATTTGGATGCTTCCATGTCCATTTCCTTTTAACATTTTTCTCAAAAAAAACATTCATAATATAAAGTTTTTCTTTTACTGCAAACTCCACAAGTTTATGTCCTCTCTCATTTCTATTACCATAACCAACATTACCTACAGCACTTTCATCTTTCATTTGTTTACCAATTCTAGCATTAAAGTCTCCCATAACGATTTTAAAATGTTGTTTACTCTGATCAAAAGCCTTTTGTACATCCATATAAAAATCTTCTACTACTTCATAAACTATGAGAACTTGTTGAGGCATAAACCTGAATTATCTGCATTTGATATCTGCTATTAAGTTGTATAACTAATATTGCCACTCTGTCTGATACACCATCAATCTCCACAATATTGTTCTTCCACTTCTTATTTATAATGAATTCTACTCCACTTGTATTTCCAATATTTGTGCCTTTATAATAGAGTATATGTCCACTTTTTAAATCAATTGTCTCTTCACCTTTTCTTCTAACTTCACAAAGTCCAACAATGCCCCATTTAATATAAGACAGTTCTTCTTCTAATTCTTGCAATCTTCCTTCACTTGAAAGTGATCTGCAGTTGTAAGTACCTAAATAAAAAGTCATCAAATGGCAGCCTGGGTCCACAATCAGGGAAATTTTATCACCCTCCACCTTCGGCCACCAACCGCTGCCTTGGTTGGTGACTTTACAGCCTCCTGGGAATGAGGGCCATGCTTTATTTTTGTCTGTCATTATTGTATACATGTATTGGAAAAATATTTATCATTTACACAAACATTCATTCTGCCTTATCAGGCACTGAGAACAAAGACCATGGTGTTTCTTGATCTTAAACTCAAGAGGTAAAAAGCCAATAAACTAACCATGCTGGCTAATGCGTGTTGGTGAGCAGCCCATCCATGTTCGTATACTATATGAATAATCACATAGTAATAACATCTGCAATGACAAGAACGTATGGAGTGGACATTAGGAATTTGCCCTGCTCAGTTCCTTTAAGGCCTCCAAGAGGAATCAAAGGCTCTCCTTTCAGTTAATAGCAAACTCCTTTCTGCCGCCATATATATATATATATATATCACATCAATGTATCAAAACATTATCTGATGTTAAAAATTATTTGGCTTTTTTAAAAGCTAACTCTTGTTTAGTACTTCATTTCCATCATTATTTTTTTCTTTATATGTCGATACAACTGGACGTAACAAATATGTATTTTCTGTTTAAAAACTTTCATAAAATTTTAATAGTCCTGAAAAAGCCTAAAATAATTTTACATTTCTTGGTTTCTCAACATTTGTTATTGTCTTTGCTTTGTATGGATTAGAGTACCTTCCATTTATATTTATAATATGTCTGAGAAACTTTCTTTCCTTAGTGTACCACATACATTTGTCGATATTATTGATGTTTAAAACATTTGGGCTAGCTGAGGTGTTATTCATTTGTTCTCGACTGATGCAAATAATCAAAATCTTTTCATGCTCACTCTCATTACTTCTGTGATCAAGTTATCATCCAAATTAAATATAACGTTATTTGCAGATTGAAAAAGCATGCCCATTTTTACCTGGAAAAGTGCTAGTGTAATACTGTATGACAATTTATTGTACTAAATACAGTCCCCTAAGTATAGCCAATAATAATATTTCTGATGTTTTTTAATCAGGGAGAATTTGGTGTGTTGCCAATTTAATGCCTATCTTTAAAAATACCAGCTTTTTGTAATGATGCTAGTAGGTTTGCACAAGATCAGAACAAGATAAAAATCATTATTCATATACTTATTTAACGTTATCCACATATTTATTTAACTTGATTTCAATAATCTACAAATAATCTCAGCTTTCCATCTGGTTTCAGTAATTATAGGTGTAGACTAACATTTTAATTAATTACATATAGCATGAGAAATTTTACCTTCAAATTTAATTTAACAGTTACTATTACTTTTCTCACATATATCTTTTTTTTTGTTAATATCTATAGCAATAATGTCCGTCTGCAAGAGCATGGACCGTTTATACCTATCACTGATTTTAACCAGTTATCATGAGGTAATAATGATTACCCTTCCTGGGCTGTCCATTGCGATTGTCATATTTTTGTCTTAAATATCTACATTTAGTAGTATGTGATTTATTTTAGTGTTCTTAATCTTCTTATGTTTACCCTTTCACTAACTCTCACTCATCTAGATTTGTAGTCTGATGTTTGCTAATTTTTAACACTGAATAATTGACAATCACAGATAGATGCTAAATGTTCTTTTATCATGCAATTCCTAAATGTTTTTTTTTATATTTGCAGTCGTTTTGCAAATATCCAAGGTTACTGCAACTATAACAGTCATATCTTTATTTCTCTCTACTGGGATCTAAAGCATTTTTTATATTTTTTCCCTTGTAAGGGATATTTTTTCTAAGTTTCTTAACAATACAAATGTTGAAGCAATATTCAGCAACAGCTGATTTGTCCACGACCTATTTATGAGTAAGATCAGATTTATTCAAAAATATCTTGCTAAAATGAGAGTCCGTCATGCTAGAGAAAAAATATTCAATCACACTGTAATTAATTTCAGAGCCAAACTCATAATCCTTCAATAATTTTTTTAATGCTGAATCATAGTCAACATATTTCTCATCAGGTATTTGTGTTCTGTATTGCAACCTCATCTGAGCAACCCATTTTGATATTATCAAATATTTTTGGTATAAAGTTTTTTCAGTCTTTTAGAGCCACATAGTTATACTATATCTGCAAAATATAGAATCATGGAAGTTTTCAGTAAGTTTTCTTCTATCCTGTTTATGAGCATATAATTTTCCATATGTTCAAAATAATTCCACCATGAAGCAGTATTATTTATTAGAATTTCCAAATACTACTACTTAGTGACATTATTTTCCTATACTGGTATTTTATTCACAATGGATTTGCATTATTTACATATAGACAAATATGTCATATGTTCTTAAGTGCAGCCATTCTTTTTATATACAGACCCTTCATCATGGGAGCAACATTGTAAAGAATAAACTTAATATTAGTTAAATAAAATTATGTATTTAAAATAATAATAAAAAATAAGAAATTGATAGTCAAGTAAATGTTCCCATAAAATATCGACACTAAGAATGAATTTAAGTACACATTTTGTCTTTCCAATTTTATAATTTTTTTAAATACTAACTTACTTTTAATTAAATAAATAAATATCGATTTAAGAAGTAATTATCTTCTAGCAATTTAATATGTCTTTGACCAATAAGAAGATTCTCTAAAATTCACTTATGCGTGTTCATTTATCACACATCATTCACTCATTTCAATTGCCTTAACACAGCGATTAATTTTTCATTGGTATTTGGTTGATCCTCTAACATTTTACTACTTTACTGGTAATCATAACACAAGACAGAAAGTATGTTACTTGTTAAACTGCTTTTTTTTACATTATTGTCTATCTAATTTTATGTAAATAATTTATTTTACATACAATTTTATTCAATGTGATTTCCAAAAATTAAGGAGTAAGTAGAGAATTTTCTAAAGTTGTTAAATGGAAATAATTTAATATTGAAATGAACTGTGTGTATTTAATTAATAAATAAACTTTATTTAAAATATAAAACTTTTAAGCTTAGCTATTCCAACTTGTAAATGCATTTTAGCAGTAATATAAGCTACTAAAGGCTTTTGTTTTGAGTCTGAATGCTTTCATGCTTATTTCCAATGACATTTGATAACATTTATACCAACACGTTGAAACAGTAAGGTCTGCTTTGCAGATCTTCGTTTCACCTTTTCTCACCTACTTCCTACCCTCATACCTTAGTTTGAACCCCAATCTATCGTAGTGTGTCTGCAATACACTCATATACCGAAAATCCCGCCTAATTTTAAACCACAAGCACAATGCTCGTATTATATATATATATAACTTATTCCCAAATAAAATAAAATATTATGAATTATGTATTTGTTCACATAATTTTGATTTATTAAAAAGTAGGTTATATAAGTCGTAATTGCGCACACACTATGATATGCATTTTAAAACATATCAAAATTATAAATTGTTAAAGTTATTTTGTTTGAATCTATTTACAAATATATTACTGTCGTAATATATTTTGATTTAAAATAAAATTCATTTAGTAAATATTCGTTTAGTAAATAGATTCAAATATTGCAATTTAAAAAGTAAAATCATTTTCTTTAATTTAACAAAAGTTATTCCAAATATTTCTGTTTAAATAAATCAGGGACAATAGTTTAATTAGTTAATATTATATAAGTTTATCTAAAAAAGCAGATGTCCACTTAAGGTTTTCTTTAATTAATAAAAGAATTTTAGTTAAATCTAGTTTGTAATTCGAATGCGAAGGGAAAGTAGAAAGAAATTAATTAATGTTGAATTCCTTTATACATTCGATGATTTAATTACAGCTGATAAGTCCGATATTTTTGTAATGCTCCAGGGCAGTTCTATTGTTAAATTCTACTATAAAAAGGAGGTTTTTCTTTTGTTCTCCAGTTAGTTAGTTTTTTATTCTAATGTGTCTAAGAGAAATCATTGTGTTCTATTCTAATAATTTGCTAACCTTGACATGTCAGAGTAGAGGCGTTAAGATGGCTTCCCCTCGGAATAGCACACTGCTCCATAGATCGAAAGCTATCACATAAAACCGAACTGTGTGTGCAAAAATATGAACATTCCAGATTTTGCTGCTGAATTATAAAATCTGAAATCTACCTGCAAATGTTCTCCAGAAATAACCTAAATTAACCCAAGAGCTCTTGTGATAATTAACATGCTATAGCTATTTAAAATTGTTTTCCTTATATTTCACATAACTTCATTATGTATTTCTTTAATGTGTTTAAATATACTCAACATTTTGCTCTCTATCCTTGGGTTAATATTTTCTATTTATAAAGCTTTCTTTTATTTTATTATGATAATGTGTCACAATTGTCTTTGACCAGTGAACTATTCCCTTTATTGAAAGTAAGACGCTGTATTAAGGCATATTTTAAATTTATAATTTTCCAATTTTATTATCTTGCAAATCACTCATTCGAGGGCAATTCTTTTCTTTAGTATAATATAATCACATAGTTTAAAATCTACATGTTATTGATTTTAATCTAATATAAGAGTAAGCGTGAGGTCAATGATTAAATGTGTCCCTTAATGCATGATTGCGTATATCAATCTATACTTACTTTTCAAACCTGCAAGCATGCATTTTCCTATTTTAATTACCGTGTTCTACTTTAATTACAAAGTTCATCATTGACGTTGAGAATGTGTGGACCCTTTTATATGAATTTTGGGGAATTTGACTGGGCATTTCTCTTAATCCAAGTAAAACCCATTCAGTATGTTTTATATACACTCATCTCGTATTGCTGGTAAATGAATTGGTTGTTGAGACTGCTTTGTTTATTTTTCCAAGGATTTTTTACACGACAAAGTCCGTTCTTTTGGCTTATTGCAAGTTTCCAGGCAAAGGGTGTCCCAAATGACACCCCTGGGAATTAAACGCAATCGTCACACAGTCGCTAAGTTTCGGCTGTTCATAAAATACTTTCCTACATATTAGCGGCAAGATGCCCTCCGTAATTATTCCGGATCTTCAATATTGTTTTATTTTATATTTATTTTACAAAGCATCCATGACTTAAACGTGTCACACCCTCCAACTTTAATAAATTCATTATCAGCAATACTGACCTCCCAATGCAACTCGATTAATATTATTATCAAATAAATGCTTTGATCACATTCCCACGTTGTTGCTTAGTAAGCTTTCGTCCGTGCTATTCTCGAAATCAATAAATATTTTAGAACACTTAATTTTCCAAATATTTTCTTAAACTTGTATAATTGCTCAAAGCACCTTGCACATGTTCCTATCTCGTCAAGCACATTATCGTAATGCTATTAGCCCGAGGAATAGAATATATCACTTTGTTTTAAAACCTTTTTGTCATTTATTGAAATATAATGCCCACAATTATCTAATACGCGTCCCTGTCTCATATAAGCAGACAGTGGCGGAAGATATATATATATATATTTATATAAATAAATTGTGTGAAATTATTTAAAACTAAATTTGATCTCTTATTTTATTTGATTCGTATCACTGTCTTTGTCTATATATATATTTTCTGCATTTCTTTTGTAAATCCATAGACGTTAATTAGCCACCCAAACTTCTTTAGTATAGAGTCTTTTGTTTCTCCCTGACCACCAGGTACCGGTCAAAGGTCATACTAGTAGTGGCATCAGATGCGTTGTCACATAGATGGCGATGTGAAATTTGGGCTTAGATTCGAACTTAGTATATCTAGAAGGCAACCCCTCCTAGAATGTTCAGTTTCGTGTCTGGGGTTTGAATTCTGCAGTGTGTTAGTGAGATTGAGATTCTGACCGTTACAACGTATGGCTAAAAAATATTGATATCTAAAAAGTCGTGAAAGCTTTCTTTCTCTGAATGGTATTAATCTATGACTGGATCACAGGTAATGATAATTGGAATCTTCTACTATTATGCAAATCAGGTTTTAATGCAATAATCCTGTCATTGATAGGAGGATGAAATCTAAAAATAGGAGATACTAAATAAGATGTTAGAGCAAATCCAGTATCATAATTGGTTTGAGTAATCTGCTCTTCCATACATATTATAAACCTCTTTTTAAACACCTCTCCCATAGAAATCGAGGTGCCTTAAGAGCAGTCTACTACATTTTACATTTTTATACATTCTTCAACTAATTCAATCCCCTGTGTTAGTGTTGAAGTCTTTATAATAAATGAAGACAGAAAATTTTTTCTTCCTATATTGAGAAAAAATTAGGTTTATAATAAATATCTTTAGGAATAATATTTCCTCCCTCTTTAACACTGCTTCTGCTATTACTATTATCATTTTCGCTGAATTAAATGATCAATACAGTAGACGTCATAATGAATTCAGGTCAGTTTTAGACCACTGTTGCTAGGCTCCATCTATGTCTCTGGTAGGAATGATAATACTGAATTTGGGCTGCCTAAAAATACCATCTTTGCCAGTTGATAATCCAGATTCCCAGTTGTAGCTCCAATTACAAATCCAATTACACAAGACTCATAAGTGACTGTACTACTCCGAACAAAATTCCCTACTGACTATTGTCAGAATTCTACATCTTTTGTCCTGTTATTACATTTTAATTAACCAGGCTTAAGACAAAAAAGTTAAAAATAAATTGGAGTCAGAAAAGCAATACAGGTTGTTACAATTGGGAAAATAGTTGTTTAAATTTATGGTCCCAGTGTCATGGTTACTGTATGCAGATGATTGTTGACATAAGAGTCTCATGAAAATGAAGACCTACTCTAAGTTAAGTGATTGAAAAGAGAAAAAAATAGAGAACACTATTTTTTCAATGCAGTAATTCGCTTTCAATAACCCATTATCCTATCTCACAAAACAGGAGGAACTTTTCTTTCAGTATGGTTATTTATTATTCACAATTGACCTTCAAGTTTGAAGGACATTCTAATATCTGTCATATGTAGATCACTCAATAGCCTGATAAGAAATCTCTATATATGATTACATATTGAAATCTTTATTTTAATCTTGGATCTCAAGTTCAATTACCACTAAATTGGTAACACAGAATATTTTAAAGTTCAAGGAATATGAAAAGGCTATAAGGAGTAATTAGGTTTTTTTTTTTTCATAGATGCGCTAAAATTAATATATGCATTAAAGAATTAAAAACAAAACAAAAAATAAATTTCTTCATCTTTCACAAATAGATTCCCAACGCAAACATGTTTAAAACTGTTTTTTTTTTCTTGCCAATCTATTTATCAGATCATTTTACAAGTGACGCCTCTTTGGCATTGACACAAAAATGTAACATTATTTGCATGGGATCTCACAAATAGATTGGCACTAATATAAATTTTTAACATAATCATATAATTGTTTAATTTTATAAAAAATGAGGAACATATATTTTGTATATTTAAGGAGTTTTGCGAATAAAAACATTTTTTTATTTTATACGTTTCGTTTTACAATCTTCCAAAAATAAAATAATAAACTTTAGATTTAATTAAATACTACTTGACGACAGTTGTGAAGTAATATTAAATCTTTTGTAAAATTAAACTTTTAAATATTTGTCTATTTTTTGATAAAACTTATTTCATTTTCTTTTTTTTTTAAAAAAAAAACATTATTAATAAAGCTTAATAAGAAAATTTCTATTAGATCGGAATAGGGAAATAAATAAACAGTGAGTTATAAGATTTGTCAGACGAATAAATATAGAAATATTATTATTAAAGAGATATTAGGAGGATATATAAATTTGTTTTATATGTCAGAAAAATATAAGATCGTTTATGTGAAGGAATAAGAGGGAAAATTTTAAAAAGTTATAGAATTTGGAATTGTCAATATTTGTCGTTTTTTTTTCAGAATATTAAGAAGAGATATGAATGAAATTATAAAGAAATGAACAATTATATAATTTACCAAGAACTAAGAAAATGGAATTGAATTTAAAATGTGTTTGTTCATGAAAGTTTCATTGTCAGTAGTGAATTAAGATTAATATTTTTATAATATTTATCTATTATTCATTGAAAATTAAATTGAGAGAGTGCAAATTTCTCAAGCGCTTGTGACTATTAGTAACCAATCAGATCTTAAGCACTGGGACAGGGAATTTAACAAGAAAAGAGTGGATTCCACTCTCTTCTTTACTTGTCTTTCTATATATCCAAGCCAGTCCAAAGTACTTATATCTGAGAGCGTGAATCTTAAATATCATCACACTTAATTGACTGAGTTCAAATTATAAACATACAGCGTGAAATCTTTCGATTTACTATGCAGTAGTTTTTCGATGTTATAACTTTGCAGCAATATATGTAAATAATATTTTATAAAGCGCAGATGGCATTGAAAATTAAATTGAGAGAGTGCAAATTTCTCAAGCGCTTGTGACTATTAAAATTTGACAAATAAAATTGATAATATTTGGTTCAAGGAAGGCACTACAAATTATGATTGAGAAGAAGACTTTTTATAAATATAATAATTACGAAACAAAATTAAAAAAGATTACTTATAATAGGGATATAGGAACAAGGAATATATTGTTGGCAATGATGCTAAATGAAATGGTGACGGTTGGTGATGCTTATTTTCCTTTTTATAAATTATTTGTTGGAGATAGAACAGATATTCTGTTTGAGGTATTCTAGTTAGATTTATTTCCATTTATAAGTATTGATAAATACAGTTTTGATATTTACATCCTTAACTGTGAAACATTTATATTAATACAAGTACATCGTAATTGTGTTCTGATTTATAATACTTATTTCAAGCAAATCACTGTTCATAGATATAACAAATGTTTATATCCTATTCGTGAAATATTATTACAATCAGTTAAAAGTTTTATCTGATATTTACTTTCTAGTTCTATGATGTTTATTTGAAAATGGTTGTCATCGTAATACTAACACATTTAATTACTGATTATATGCCCTGAAGAGATTCAGATATTTGATAATAAAAAAGTTACCAAAGACATTATTTGTACTTATATAATAAAATTGTGATAAATTTTTAATTTTGTTTGTAAAAGATAAATTGTTATCCATGTGAACATTCAAAACTATTCCTCATAAATAGAAGATTTAATTAAACTTAAACAAAATTTGCTTTTCGTAGCAAATTATAAATTTCTACTTTCACATATTTCAATTCTGAAATGCATAATGATACAAGCTTTTTTCTATTTTTTTATTAATTTCATTCTATAAATGATGCGTCTGTTGTTTTCTTTAAACATGTGATACATTCAAACTCACAATAAAAAATATAGAATTAAACTCAAATACAGATTAAACTTTTTTACTCATGTAAATATGTTATCGTCCAGTAAAATTTTAAATTGCCTTGTTTTTCTCTATATTTAAAAGAACAATAGAGCTGTAGATATTACCTTTTAAAAGTATTCTGTCGAGACGTATAATAACAAAATGTATAATAAAAACCTTAACTTTAAGAGTATTAAATATTTATATAAATTTAGAGTCTAAATCCAATCCTAAAATTATCACATATAATAGTGTAAGAAGATATAAAAATTAAGGTCTTAAGTCAGAGAAATTCATTTCTTATAAATGAAAAGCAAGTGCAAGTTAACATAATAAGACATATTTACTCAAATCACTAATATACCATATCTCTTTTTGGGTATATATTTTTACTCTCATATTGAAATAGATCTTATATTCAAAACAAATAATATCAAGATAAAGAAAGAAAAAAGGAAGTATTAACATAATCAAATAGAATTTGTTCCTTATTGTTTTCTAATGATTCAATGTAGCAACACTCAGCAGTGTTGATATAACTTAGTTTTAAGTTTTCTAATTTGTGCATGATGAGGCAATTATTTTTAACCTTATTTTACATCAAAACATTTTGATGAATATCCTTGAAAACGACATGTATGTTATCACTGCCCTTGAATAATAATTTATTGTTTATAAGTAAAAATTCAAATTTATTGAAATGAGCTTTCCTTTCACGTGATTCACACTTATTTATTGATAAGTACTTAAAGAAAAAATAAATAAAGAAGAATCATCAGTTGTGTCAAGTACACTTATCAAGTCGGTGAATATTATATAAGGTGAATTTTTTAAGTATAAAGAAATATTACTTGGCGTTTTATAGCACGTTATGATTTATCGCAAATCCCAAAAAATATTTATTTAGAGAATAATATTATTACATTTTACTATTTTTTATTTGTTGCTGTGTTATCAACGATGTGTTTCTTTTCTGTTTGCATGCGAAATGTATTACAGGTGCTTTTAATGATATTTCAAAACAATAATTTTTGCTTTAAAGGAGTAAAGATTTTAATTGTAATTAAAATATAGAGAGGTTTGACTTTGCACATTTATATATTTTATAGAATTTAACATAAAACATTGACTTTTTTGATAGTAAAGACGATGAAATTGTTAAATAATTGTTGGAATTTTTTTCTGTAAAATTAATCCAGAAATTATTATTCAAACTCAATAAAGTAAAAGATATGATTTCAATTTATATGAATCCACGGCCGTCAATATCTTTGCGCTTCATCCGAAAGTATACCTCGATTACAGCTCCACATTTAGGTGATACTTGTATTAAAAAGTCGTTTAAAATTGGTAAATCCCATTAGCAATAATCTAAAATGTTTTAACGTCAAATCATTGAATACTAAAGTTAATTAAGGTCTATTTTACAAAAAATGTAAAACTGATATATTAGTATATTTTGATTTACAGAAATAAAAACTTTGTCACTCATAACGTTTCCCATAAAACATTATTGACCATTACTAATTGTTATTTACATGTAACAAATAAATAAATAAAAAGATTTTTTTAAAATAGAATACAGCAATTTATTTATATTTTAGTTATAACAATTTTGAGTTATAACACAATGAGAAATTATATACATAATCGCGTGTCCGATTTCCCCACTAACAGTTCTATTCTAATATGGCTGGTTTGCAAAACCTCTTCTTAAAGTCTATTAATATTTTAATTATTCCAGTATTCTAAAATTAGCCATTTAAGGCGTACAAAAATAATAATAAGATCGAAAAGATCTGTAATTACCTATACGGATCTTGGAACCTTCAGACTCCGCTAGTTCTGGGTTATATCTCCGTTGTTCGTATATACCTTTCTCTAAAATAGATTTCCACTCCGGTCACACAGCAAGCTGGAAAATTCTGTCCTCTAAAATTACCCGGCTTCGCTTTCTTTTTTCCCTTTGTTCTGCTTTCGCTTGATCCTTATCAGTCCTTTTAATTAATTAAATGTACTTTCATTTTTAATTAGAAATCGTTACTTTACTTCAATTAGTAAATCCTTATTTAAGACTTTAATTAATAAATAAATGTTTGATATAGATTTTAATTAATGAATGTTATCATATAAAACAATCTATCTTATTTCCGTATTTTAATCAAAATCCCCATAACGTTTTTTACTTATATTTTTAAATTCTGCCTTTTTATTTTTACTTCTGGAGTATACTATTATTATTATTATTCCAAATACTATACTAATGATATATAAAACTAAAGACTACCTGCAGTTAGATATATATTGAGATAAATCTTTTCTGTTTCTATATTTACGTTATTTTAAAATATTTCATGGTTAGCAAAGCACAAGGTTAATTTCAACTCTAAAGTTTTTTTTATATATGCTTATATTATAGACATGTAATATTGATAGTATCTGTATTTAATAAACTTAGAACTTAGTCAATGTTATTTTAGTTTGTAAAAAAAAACTTTGTAACTAAAATTATTATAACTGTTTAAAATTTATATGATAGGAGCAATACTTAATCTGAAAAATTTTATTCATAATTGTTTTGTTTTTTAAACAATTACAAACTCTTATAAAATCAATTTCCTTTTATTATATCTTGGTCCTGTTTCAATATTTGAAGTTATCCGTAAATCTACAGATTTATCTAATTAAAAATGGTTGCTATATCTACTAAATGAAAATAATTATCAGCTTAGTGGATTAAAAAGTTCTAGTAAATCTATTGATTAAATAATTATTGGTTTATCTAAGTTTAAAAAATGTACATAGGTAATTATTAGCTTTGTTAATTTAAAATTCTTGGTAAACAAGCAGACTTGTTAATTAAAAATGTAATGATATAAAAAGATGAATTCATAATTATATTTTATTCTGCTTTTATTTGTCATTAAACCTTAATCATATGATCATTATCTTTGCCTGCTTGGCATGTTTTATCCAGAACTTTTAGCAATAGTTGTGCGAATAACTATAAGCAGTTAATGGGCTAGGACCTTCATTTTCCAGTATGTAGCCTATAGCCATCAAAGTTTTAACTTTACTTGGTGAGAAACCAACAAAATAATAGCCACTGTGAAACATGCCATTTAATTAAATGCACATATTAATATTAAAATAGCAATTTTAGGACAAATTCTCTTTAAAATAATAACAAAAATTGATAAATGAAGACATGGAACTATTACTTCCAATTGCATATATATATATCATTCGATCACCATTTTTTCTCTGGGACTAAAGGTAAATTTCTACTTATAAACTATGTTATAAGACTTTATCAAAAAACCAGTAAAAATAAGTTAAATGATGCAATTTTATATTTATTCATTTATCTGTTTTATAAACCATTCTTTATGTATTGTTAATGTTTATATGTCTTAACCTTTAATGTATTTGATATTTTTAGTTTTAACAATAGAAACTAGTTTGTTTCGTAAAGTAATATTTTTTTCTTTTATTAAAAATTTTATTATAATAAAAATCACTGTATATTATACTGAAGGTTACATTGAAAGCAATGTCTTCATTAGGAAAACGAAAGTTTTAAAGCGATACATTATATAAATATATATATATATCATATAGTTTTTATTTAATAATTAATAAAGTACCTGCTAATATTTTAAAATCATTACTATATCTATATGCATAACAATATGTGCATTACTTTACTAATCATTTAATAAGCTGTTCAAATTTGTTAGCAGTTTTATTTCTTTACTCTGTTTGCATCGCATGTGTCTGAAATTAAAGGAATTGATATACTATGAGAATTTATAATGATATTGAAATAGTATTTGTCTATCAAACTGTTTCACCTACTATGTGACGTAGAAGTATATTTTCCCCCAGTTCACATATGTAACCTTACAATAATTTATTTTCATCTGTAAGAGTCTATATTTATGTGTATGTGCATGTATTTGTATCTGCACACATATCTAATAATTATGTTAAAGTTTGCATGCTATACGCATTTATAATTTTATACGCATTTATAATTTTAAAATTAATAAAATTAAAATAAGTTGTGAACATCATTGTATATGTGGGAGCACACCTATGTATATATGCGAAAAGGAACTGTAGTGTAATAGATTTAGCAAACATTACAGATTTTCTAAATTCTTTCTAAATTATTTTTAAGTTTTTTAAATTACAGAATCGTTGGTATTTGCAATGGGAAAATGTACAGTATGTGAATTATTAAATACAATTATTAGAATTGCAAAAAATTTATTTTGATAAAATACTAATTATAAGTTAGCATAATTTACCTGTTTCGAAAAGGGCATCTTCATCATCATCATTATTAGCAAACTGATTGGTTAGAAAAATGGCATGCCAACTTGGGCTGATTAACCAATTAAATATCGAAGTTTGAGTCTGATATATAGGCTGAAATGCGATATTATATTTATATATATTGATGTAGTTATATAGCTGATTTTATTATATCATAGGTTTAAGTAAAAAATTACAAATTTTATTGTTGTTGTCATTCTTTGTGGATTTTGTTCGCAGCTTGAGGATTAAATGGTAGGTTTATTTTATGAAAAATAAAATAAATAAATAAATAAAATTAAGGTACTTTAAAATCTGTTTCAGAAAAAGATAGAGATGTTATATTTGATATAAAACGTTAAATAAAAATAGAAAGCAATAAGCTAGAAGCATTACCCAAATCCAAAAGAGTTCTTTTTCAAATGCTAATAGAATGGATGGATAATAAATTTGAAGAGATAAATAATAAATTGGATAATATTTGTAGAGAAAGGAAAGAGCTAAGAGAGGAAATTAATAATAAATTAGTTGATATGATTAGAAACATGAATAATGTGTTTAGAGATGTGAAGAAAGAAGGTAAAAAAGTAAAGGTAGAAAACTACAAAGTATCAGAACAAATGCCTTTAGATACAGTAACTATGGTTGAAAGGTTTGAAAAGGTGGAAGTAGATTGTTCTGATGATTTAGTAAAAATAAGGTATATTGTTGAGCAGAATAGTTTAGATAAGAAGCTATCGAATGTTGAGCTGTTACGACCAAATAAAAACAGAGAGACTGAAGATAGTCAGAAAATTATTGATGTGTGGTTGAAAAATAAATTTAAGTCCCAAGGAGTTAAAAATTTAAATAGTAAATTTGGTGACAATATAGATCATAAATGAGTAACACAAAGATTTAGTAACATGTACCATAATGCAAAAGAAAGTCTGAAAATAAGTATGGAAGTAGTTATGGCGATAATAATGTGTGAAGATAATATTTATTACAGGAAAGGAGTTAAGCTATCATTCCAAGGAGAATTTTGTGGTAATACAGTAAAAGGAAAGGGAGATAAACCCTTTGAAAAATGGAGTAAGAGTTTGTTTCTTGAGAAAACTTATAGTAAGTATAACTATACAGTAGATGATAATGTTAATAGTGACATTTCTGTTATTTTATTCAGAAATATTGAGAGTACTTGAAAAGTACATGGAGAGAGGAAAAGCTTAATACCAATGTGATAAATTTGGATGGCATGGTTTTCTCACAGATCCATGACTTGACTAATGGATTAATAAATTTGTATGTGGCTGGAAAATAACGGATTATTATATGAGAACATTTTATTTGAAGTAGGAATAATATAGTGAGATAGATAATAACTTTAAAAAAATGACAAAGATAATATAGTGAGACTAATAATTTTGAGGTACAAGAAAGAACAAAAAAAAGTAGAGAGATAAATATTTATAGTCTAAATACTTTGAGAATTTTCATTATATAGTATATAAATACTATTTAATATTAAATCTTGTAAAATTGACTATGAGTGAGGAATGGGTGATTTAATGCATTATGGATATAGAGTGTAAGATTTTAATGTCTGTGTTAATTATGAATTGTAATTATTTGTATGATTAAGTCTTTTCGTTGAGGGAGTTGGCAGTACTATAGATGTGTGTTGTGGCTCAAAACTCTATGTGAATTTATATTAAAGTCTGAAGTCGACGGATGTCCCAGATTTATTACAAAGTGGCAGGTGGGAAGAAATCCTTGATGGCAGGATTTATACTTAAATATGAATTATAATTTTAAAAAGAAATGTTCAGTAGTTTCCCTAACCTGCATAAAATAAAGCTATTCAAACATAAAGATCCCTGATTAGCATCAATATAGGGCACAACTTACTTCACAAGGTAGTCGCCACATTCGTAAAAATTGAAATTATATATGATTACCATTTAGTCCGTTTATTTTAGTATTAGAAGTGATTTTAAACGGAATATCTCTGTTGTTTTGCATTTCCAGCTCATTGCTGAAGTGATTTTCATTTAGCTAGTTTATTTTATAAGAAAAGTGATTTTGAAGATAGTATTTCAATGTTCGAAGCAGGACTGGAATAAAAATAAGGTATTCATTAAAATTATATTCTCATTTTATAATATTGTAATGTTTAAAGTTTAGATCCATAGTAGTGTCAATGAGATGAACTACAGATATGTCTACATAAAACAAAAGGCTATTGTTAAGTTTTTAATGAAGTAAACATATAAATATGTTTTTTTGACAATGCATTGAAAATATATGGTTATTAGAGTGTAACTAATGTTTAGCTTTAATAATAGATATTCTTTTGTGATATATTTAGCTTGCATGAAACAAATACTAAATGATTTTTTGACTGACTCTAACTATAAAGCATTGCTATTGAAAAAGTTACTAAGAAAATGAAATATTATGGAAACTTAATTGTAAAGTCCAATATAAGACTAAAAAACCTAGAGATGTAGTTGTACTACATAGGTGGGAGACTTTTAAAAAAAATGCATGTAAGTATACCAAGAAGATAAGGATAAAAAAAAATAAACAAATTCCATATTGCTTTGATGAGGATAGTGTATTTGGAATTTTAAGCTGATAGATATAATGATATGCAAAATGAGACAGATAGAAAGAATAGATGTTTATTTGTATTGAAGTTAAAGTGTTTAATGATTAAAAGAAGGAAAAGAAAGGGCCTTTATTTTTATTCTTGCGTGGATAGGAAGTGTTGTGAGTATTCAGATTTGATCAAAGTATTTAAAAAAAATAAAGAAGTTTGTTGATCTTGTTTGGTTTTTTTTTTACTTGATAAATGGATAATGGGAGATCTTGAAAATATAAGTTTAAATTGATAACCATGGCAACCTAAAGTTTTTTAAATAGTATTGTTTACTGCTAATTCTAGCTTCAAAATATTAACTTTGTTATAATCAAACTCAAGAAAAACATATAGACAAATAAATAAATTTTGTAAATAGTTCAGTGTGAAATAAAAGTTTACTTAAATAGGATCACTATTATTCTCACATGTTTTAATTTCTGTTACTGCAGTCACCATAGTAACATTGTTAACATAATTGAATATTTTTTATATGTCAGATTTTTTTGTTTGTAAATTAATTTTAAAAAATTATTATTAATAATAAAACACGTAAATTATTTATATGTGTAAAATGTAACATCAATTCTTTATTTTGGTTTAAAAATAATAAAGAAAAATCATATCGAACTTAGATTTCATTTCAGTGTATCCATTTTTGTCCAAACCTACATTGCACTTGCAAAACAAAGCGGGAAAGTTACTGGAACATATCGTTTGGCATTGAGTAGTTTCAGAATGAATTTCAACAGTTCTTATGGTGGCCAAAACGTCAGAAAGAGGTAATATAAATAGCCTGAAAAAACTGTAAGAGGACTCTTATCATCTTTTTAACATTGCTGAAGACAGATGCATTTTTCAGTTTTTTAAGAAAACAATTCTTTAAAACTTTATTTTAAATCGTGAAGCTACAAAATATGGAAGAATAAAGACTTAGCATTCTGCCCATTCATTCTGAATGGTAGCTAGTTGATGAAGGTTTTAAAGAAGACAACAAACAAAAATGTGAAAGAAGAGAAACCTATTTTTAAAAAAATGCGTTGTATGAAATCGGCTATTTTAAAAAAAAAAATTCCAGGTTTAAAAATACGAGTATTCCATGGATACTATATTTTAAGCCAAGAAAATACGCAGGATCAACTGGATTAATTTATATTATTAATAACCAAGTTCAACTTCATGCTCCACATTCAAAAGGAAGAAGAAAGAAAAAGGATTTTTATTAAAATTCTTCCTTTGATTTAATGGGATTATTATATATGAACATTATCTCCACTCAAGAGAATAAACTTATCTCCACATCTTAGGATTGAGAATAAAGAAGCTATGAGGAATCGATGGATAATGGAAATGGACAGACATTTACTTAGGTTATGATTTCTTATGCATATGTGTGCATATTTTATATATATATTAAAAGAATGATTTCTATTTTGTTTAAAAATAAATATCGTATAGTTAGGTTTAATACAATTTATGTAATGAAATGCTTGGAGAGATTTCTTTACTGATTATTTAAACTCGTGTCTAAGTATATATTAATACAACCCGCTGTTTTTTTTATTTATTCAATAATTTTTGTTTGTGTAAGATTTAGTTTAAAACATCGGACGGAAAAGAGGTTTAAAGACATCATTTTATTTTATATTTATTTATCGATTATTATGTTAATGAACAAATATAGTTCAATTTTATTCAATTACATATATTTGGTATCTGTTAAATAAAAATTTTCATTAAGATATTCAAAATCTCTCCTTGCATCCATTTTTTTATATACATGTCATTAGTTTTGCAATATAATTTAGAGTTACCCACAGAAATTTTATCATTTTTATTAATTCAGTCTATCAGAAATATAGATTAATCTCCTATTGTATTTTGTTATTAATTTTACCAATTTTTTTTTTATAATCCAATACACTGAGTTGATTTAAATGCTAGGAGTCATTTCATTTTTTTTATTTGGATTACATAAGATGATTTTATTATTTAAAATTCGGTCCAAGATTCGAATTCAACTTGGTAAGTGAACTAGAATATAAAATGAAATGTTTTGTATATTATAAATTTTTTTAATCTTATTTACATATAAACTTTATATTTATTTCTCCATTCGAATATTTGCTTATATATATTTTAGTTATTAC